>CM055120.1:255728763-256201263 GCA_029206835.1 Rana muscosa | reverse complement strand
CGAGAGAGAGAGCGAGAGAGAGCACGAGAGAGAGCACTAGAGAGAGCGCGAGAGAGAGCACGAGAGAGAGCACGAGAGAGAGAGAGCGAGAGATCGCGAGAGAGAGAGAGAGAGCGCGAGAGAGAGAGATAGCGAGAGAGAGCGAGAGAGAGCGAGAGAGAGAGCGAGAGAGAGCGAGAGAGAGAGCGAGAGAGCGAGAGCGAGCGAGTGAGAGAGAGCGAGAGAGAGAGCGAGAGAGAGAGAGCACGAGAGAGAGCACTAGAGAGAGCGCGAGAGAGCACGAGAGAGAGCGCGAGAGAGAGAGCGCGAGAGAGAGAGCGCAAGAGAGAGCGCGAGAGAGAGCGCGCGAGAGAGAGAGCATGCACGAGAGAGAGAGCGAGCGAGAGAGAGCGAGCGAGAGAGAGCGAGAGAGAGTGAGCGAGAGAGAGCGAGAGAGAGCGAGAGAGAGCGAGAGAGCGCGCGAGAGAGAGAGCGCACAAGAGAGAGAGAGCACGAGAGAGCTAGAGAGAGAGCGCGAGAGAGAGCGAAAGAGAGAGAGCGCGAGAGAGAGCGAGAGAGAGCGAGAGAGAGAGGGAGAGAGAGCGAGAGAGAGCGAGAGAGAGAGCGAGAGAGCGAGAGAGCGAGAGAGAGAGCGAGAGAGAGAGAGCGAGAGAGAGAGCGAGAGAGAGCGAGCGAGAGAGAGCGAGAGCGAGAGAGAGCGAGAGAGAGAGAGCGAGAGAGAGAGCGAGAGAGAGCGAGAGAGAGAGCGAGAGAGAGCGAGAGAGAACAAGTGAGAGTGAGAGAGAGCGAGAGAGAGCGAGTGAGAGAGCGAGAGAGAGAGCGAGAGAGAGCGAGCGAGAGAGAGCGAGTGAGAGAGCGAGAGAGAGAGCGAGAGAGAGAGCGAGCAAGAGAGAGAGCGAGCGAGAGAGAGCGAGCGAGCGAGAGAGCGAGCGAGAGAGAGAGCGAGAGAGAGAGAGCGAGTGAGAGCGAGCGAGAGAGAGCGAGCGAGAGAGAGAGAGCGAGAGAGAGAGCGAGAGAGAGCGAGAGAGCGAGAGAGCGAGAGAGAGAGCGAGTGAGAGTGAGAGAGAGCGAGCGAGAGAGAGCGAGAGAGAGAGCGAGAGAGAGAGAGAGCGAGAGAGAGAGCGAGAGAGAGCGAGTGAGAGAGAGAGCGAGTGAGAGAGAGAGCGAGCGAGAGAGAGCGAGCGAGAGAGCGAGAGCGCGCAAGAGCGCGCAAGAGAGAGCGCGCACGAGAGCGAGAGCGCGCGAGAGCGCGCGAGAGAGAGCACGCGCGAGAGAGAGCGCGAGAGAGAGCGCGAGAGAGCGCGCGCGAGAGAGAGCGCGAGCGAGAGCGCGCGCCTCTCTCTCTCGCGCGCACTCTTTCTCTCGCGCGCTCTCTCGCGCGCACGCTCTCTCCTGCCTCTAGCTAATGTTCTCTCAATCTCCTCCACGTTATTATAGCACTATATATGGCCACCGTGTAAGCAGCCTTATACAGGTCCTTCTCAAAAAATTAGCATATTGTGATAAAGTTCATTATTTTCTGTAATGTACTGATAAACATTAGATCGCGCGAGAGAGAGAGCGTGAGAGAGAGAGCGCGAGAGAGAGCGCGCGCGTGAGAGAGAGCGCGCGAGAGAGAGCGCGTGAGAGAGAGCGCGTGAGAGAGAGCACGAGAGAGAGAGCACGAGAGAGGGAGAGAGAGAGCGAGAGAGAGAGAGCACGAGAGACAGAGCGAGAGAGAGCGCGAGAGAGAGCGAGAGAGAGCGCGAGAGAGAGCGCGAGAGAGAGCGCGCAAGAGAGAGAGCGAGAGAGAGAGCGCGAGAGAGAGAGAGAGAGAGAGAGCGAGTGAGAGAGAGCGAGTGAGAGAGAGCGAGAGAGAGAGAGAGCGAGAGAGAGAGCGAGAGAGAGAGCGAGAGAGCGAGAGAGGGAGCGAGAGAGAGAGCGAGAGAGCGAGAGCGAGTGAGAGAGAGAGAGAGAGTGAGAGAGCGAGAGAGAGCGAGAGAGAGCGAGAGAGCGAGCGAGAGAGAGAGCGAGAGAGAGCGAGAGAGAGAGCGAGAGAGCGAGAGAGAGCGAGAGAGAGCGAGAGAGAGAGCGAGAGAGAGCGAGAGAGCGAGCGAGAGAGCGAGAGAGAGCGAGAGAGAGAGCGAGAGAGAGAGAGCGAGAGAGAGAGAGTGAGAGAGAGCGAGCGAGAGAGCGAGAGAGAGAGAGCGAGAGAGCGAGCGAGAGAGAGCGAGCGAGAGAGAGCGAGAGAGAGAGCGAGAGAGCGAGAGAGCGAGAGAGAGAGAGCGAGTGAGAGTGAGAGAGAGCTAGCAAGAGAGAGAGAGCGAGCGTGAGAGAGAGCGAGAGAGAGAGAGCGAGAGAGTGAGAGAGAGCGAGAGAGCGAGAGAGAGAGAGCGAGAGAGAGCGAGAGAGAGAGAGCGAGAGAGCGAGCGAGAGAGAGAGCGAGCGAGAGCAAGAGAGAGCGAGAGAGCGAGAGAGCGAGAGAGAGTGCGAGTGAGAGAGAGCTAGCAAGAGAGAGAGAGCAAACGTGAGAGAGAGAGAGAGAGCGAGAGAGAGCGAGAGCGAGAGAGAGCGAGAGAGCGAGAGAGAGCGAGAGAGAGCGAGAGAGAGCAAGTGAGAGAGCGAGAGAGAGAGCGAGAGAGAGCGAGAGAGCGAGCGAGAGAGAGAGCGAGCGAGAGAGTGAGCGAGAGAGAGAGCGAGCGAGAGAGCGAGCGAGAGAGAGAGAGAGCGAGCGAGAGAGAGCGAGAGAGAGCGAGAGAGAGAGCGAGTGAGAGAGAGCGAGCGAGAGAGCAAGCGAGAGAGAGAGCGAGAGAGAGAGAGCGAGAGAGAGCGAGCGAGAGAGAGAGCGAGCGAGAGAGAGAGAGGGAGCGAGAGAGCGAGAGCGCGCGAGAGAGAGAGCGAGAGAGAGCGAGAGCGCGCGAGAGCGAGCGCGCAAGAGAGAGCGCGAGAGAGCGCGCGCCTCTCTCTCGCGCGCGCGCACTCTCTCTCTCGCGCGCTCTCTCTCGCGCACGCTCTCTCCTGCCTCTAGCTAACGTTCTCTCAATCTCCTCCACGTTATTATAGCACTATATATGGCCACCGTGTAAGCAGCCTTATACAGGTCCTTCTCAAAAAATTAGCATATTGTGATAAAGTTCATTATTTTCTGTAATGTACTGATAAACATTAGAGCGCGCGAGAGAGAGAGCGTGAGAGAGAGCGCGAGAGAGAGCGCGCGAGAGAGAGAGCGCGCGAGAGAGCGCGAGAGAGCGCGCGCGAGAGAGAGCGCGCGCGAGAGAGAGCGCGTGAGAGAGAGCACGAGAGAGAGAGCACGAGAGAGAGAGCGAGAGAGAGAGCGAGAGACAGAGAGAGCACGAGAGAGAGAGCGAGAGAGAGCGAGAGAGAGAGCGCGAGAGAGAGCGCGAGAGAGAGCGAGAGAGAGCGCGAGAGAGAGCGAGAGAGAGCGCGAGAGAGAGAGCGCGAGAGAGAGCGCGAGAGAGAGCGCGCGCGAGAGAGAGCGAGAGAGAGAGCGCGAGAGAGAGTGCGAGAGAATGAGAGAGCGCGAGAGAGAGAGCGCGCGAGAGAGAGAGCGAGAGAGAGCGCGCGCGAGAGAGAGAGAGCGAGAGAGAGAGAGCGCGAGAGAGAGATAGCGCGTGAGAGAGAGAGCGCACAAGAGAGAGCGCGAGAGAGAGAGAGCGCGAGAGAGAGCACGCGCGAGAGAGCGCGAGAGAGCGCGAGAGAGAGCGCGTGAGAGAGAGCACGAGAGAGCACGAGAGAGAGAGCACGAGAGAGAGAGAGCGAGAGAGAGAGTACGAGAGAGAGAGCGAGAGAGAGCGAGAGAGAGCGCGAGAGAGAGCGCGAGAGAGAGCGAGAGAGAGAGCGCGAGAGAGAGAGAGCGCGAGAGAGAGCGCGAGAGAGCGAGAGAGAGAGCGCGAGAGAGAGAGAGCGAGAGAGAGCGAGAGAGAGCGCAAGAGAGAGAGAGCGCGAGAGAGAGTGCGAGAGAATGAGAGAGCGCGAGAGAGAGCGCGCGAGAGAGAGCGCGCGAGAGAGAGAGCGCGAGAGAGAGAGCACGAGAGAGAGAGCGAGAGAGAGAGCGCGTGAGAGAGAGAGCGCGCAAGAGAGAGCGCGCGCGAGAGAGCGCGCGCCTCTCTCTCGCTCTCTCTCTTGCGCGCTCTCTCTCGCGCACGCTCTCTCTCGCGCACGCTCTCTCCTGCCTCTAGCTAACGTTCTCTCAATCTCCTCCACGTTATTATAGCACTATATATGGCCGCCGTGTAAGCAGCCTTATACAGGTCCTTCTCAAAAAATTAGCATATTGTGATAAAGTTCATTATTTTCTGTAATGTACTGATAAACATTAGAGCGCGCGAGAGAGAGAGCGCGAGAGAGAGAGCGCGAGAGAGAGAGCGCGAGAGAGAGAGCGCGAGAGAGAGCGCGAGAGAGAGCGCGCGAGAGAGATCGCGCGAGAGAGAGCACGAGCGAGAGAGAGAGCGAGAGAGAGAGCGAGAGAGAGAGCACGAGAGAGAGAGCGAGAGAGAGCGCGAGAGAGAGAGCGTGAGAGAGAGAGCGCGAAAGAGAGCGAGAGAGAGAGAGCGCGAGAGAGAGCGCGAGAGAGAGAGCGAGAGAGAGCGAGAGAGAGCGCGAGAGAGAGAGAGCGCGAGAGAGCGCGCAAGAGAGAGAGCGCGAGAGAGAGCGCGCGCGAGAGAGAGAGCGCGAGAGAGAGCACGCGCGAGAGAGAGAGTGCGAGAGAGAGCGCGAGAGAGAGAGAGCGCGAGAGAGAGAGAGCGCGAGAGAGAGCGAGAGAGAGAGCGCGTGAGAGAGAGCGCGCAAGAGAGAGCGCGAGAGAGAGCGCGCGAGAGAGCGCGCGCCTCTCTCTCTCGCTCTCTCTCTCTTGCGCGCTCTCTCTCTCTCTCGCACGCTCTCTCTCGCGCACGCTCTCTCCTGTCTCTAGCTAACGTTCTCTCAATCTCCTCCACGTTATTATAGCACTATATATGGCCGCCGTGTAAGCAGCCTTATACAGGTCCTTCTCAAAAAATTAGCATATTGTGATAAAGTTCATTATTTTCTGTAATGTACTGATAAACATTAGACTTTAATATATTTTAGATTTATTACACACAACTGAAGTAGTTCAAGCCTTTTCTTGTTTTAATATTGATGATTTTGGCATACAGCTCATGAAAACCCAAAAATCCTATCTCAAAAAATTAGCATATCATGAAAAGGTTCTCTAAACGAGCTATTAACCTAATCATCTGAATCAACTAATTAACTCTAAACACCTGCAAAAGATTCCTGAGGCTTTTAAAAACTCCCAGCCTGGTTCATTACTCAAAACCGCAATCATGGGTAAGACTGCCGACCTGACTGCTGTCCAGAAGGCCATCATTGACAGCCTCAAGCAAGAGGTTAAGACACAGAAAGAAATTTCTGAACGAATAGGCTGTTCCCAGAGTGCTGTATCAAGGCACCTCAGTGGAAAGTCTGTGGGAAGGAAAAAGTGTGGCAGAAAACGCTGCACAACGAGAAGAGGTGACCGGACCCTGAAGAAGATTGTGGAGAAGGACCGATTCCAGACCTTGGAGGACCTGCGGAAGCAGTGGACTGAGTCTGGAGTAGAAACATCCAGAGCCACCGTGAACAGGCGTGTGCAGGAAATGGGCTACAGGTGCCGCATTCCCCAGGTCAAGCCACTTTTGAACCAGAAACAGCGGCAGAAGCGCCTGACCTGGGCTACAGAGAAGCAGCACTGGACTGTTGCTCAGTGGTCCAAAGTACTTTTTTCGGATGAAAGCAAATTTTGCATGTCATTCGGAAATCAAGGTGCCAGAGTCTGGAGGAAGACTGGGGAGAGGGAAATGCCAAAATGCCTGAAGTCCAGTGTCAAGTACCCACAGTCAGTGATGGTCTGGGGTGCCATGTCAGCTGCTGGTGTTGGTCCACTGTGTTTTATCAAGGGCAGGGTCAATGCAGCTAGCTATCAGGTGATTTTGGAGCACTTCATGCTTCCATCTGCTGAAAAGCTTTATGGAGATGAAGATTTCATTTTTCAGCACGACCTGGCACCTGCTCACAGTGCCAAAACCACTGGTAAATGGTTTACTGACCATGGTATTACTGTGCTCAATTGGCCTGCCAACTCTCCTGACCTGAACCCCATAGAGAATCTGTGGGATATTGGGAAGAGAAAGTTGAGAGACGCAAGACCCAACACTCTGGATGAGCTTAAGGCCGCTATCGAAGCATCCTGGGCCTCCATAACACCTCAGCAGTGCCACAGGCTGGTTGCCTCCATGCCACGCCGCATTGAAGCAGTCATTTCTGCAAAAGGATTCCCGACCAAGTATTGAGTGCATAACTGAACATAATTATTTGAAGGTTGACTTTTTTTGTATTAAAAACACTTTTCTTTTATTGGTCGGATGAAATATGCTAATTTTTTGAGATAGGATTTTTGGGTTTTCATGAGCTGTATGCCAAAATCATCAATATTAAAACAAGAAAAGGCTTGAACTACTTCAGTTGTGTGTAATGAATCTAAAATATATGAAAGTCTAATGTTTATCAGTACATTACAGAAAATAATGAACTTTATCACAATATGCTAATTTTTTGAGAAGGACCTGTATAGTGTGGGGGCATAGATTGGCCCCCCTGAGCCATGGTTGGCCAAAGGCACCCTGCCTTTGGCCAATTATGGCTCTCGCAGCAGAGCGTGCTGAGATTGGACAAAGCATGGCGGTCAGGTGCATGCTTTGGCCAATCAGCAGCCGTCCATACACTGTGAGCTTGCAGTGCATTGATGGTCTCGTGGGGTGTACTGCGGGCGCTCAAATTTGCTGCAAACGCCCCATATTGTTTGCTATTCGGCGAATGGGTAAACACATCCCTACTCACAAGTGTTCTCTACAGTGAGTACTCTTGTACGCCCAGGAGTGAGAGAGTAACATCAGGGAGCATGCCTGGCTGGGCAGGGCTAGAGAATGGGACATACACAGAGTATGGTATACTACAGCAAGTACCTTGTTAATCTTAGGGAAGAAAAATGCTGTGGAAACTAGTATACGGTAATAGTGAGTCCCCAACACTGGTACTTCCAAGGAGATGTAAGGGAAGACTGCATAATAATTTTGTGCTGGCGCACCGCTCCTCAGTGACTGCTGCAGGGGGTTTGCTGTTTTGTATGGCAATGTGTGCAGAAGAGTTCTGTCAGTATGTCAAAGGGATGTTACATGTCACTGCCATCTTTGCAGTGACAGTAAAGTGTGAAAACATATTTCAAGTATGAATATAAAGGCTGGGGGTGTCATGGGTAGGTCTATGGCAAAGAGTTGGGCACAATATGGCGAAGGCTTCTAACTACTCAGAGTGGACACTGTCCGATCGGCTGCACACTCCTTGCCCATGATCATTTCAAATACCAGTACTGCATTTTATACTCTGCAAGTCATCTAAGACTCCGTTTAACCACACACCTTTAAAACGCACCTAACAATTAGCACAATGCAAACCATGACCTTTATTCTGCTGTCACATATGCTGCATTTTCTTTTCCTTGGAAACATAGACAACTGCATTCAGAAGACCTGTCCAACGAGGCTGCAGGCTTGTATAAGGGTCTGGTATAGAATTTGTGGAAAACACATGCTGTTCTTTTTTTGTGTGGGATAAAAAGGTTAAGGGTATTTTCAAGGCATGTTATTTAAAGGAAGTTTGCAATTTTAATGTTGCACTTTAAGCATTATTAAAGAGAAACTATGGTTAACGTTAAAAAAAACAATTACAATTCAGCAGCTGCTGACTTTAAATAAACAGGTACTCACCAGTCCAAGAGTCCAGCACTATATTCATTCAAGCTGGTTCTTCTCTGGTCCTTGGATCCCTGCTGCAACCATCTTGGCTGTGAGAAACCACGCGTGACTTCCTGCTGTTTAACCCCTAGGTGCCCCCTAGTACGGTAGCTGCTGACTTTAAATAAACAGGTACTCACTGTTCCAAGAGTCCAGCACTATATTCATGCAAGCTGGTTCTTCACTGGTCTTAGGATCCCCAATGCCACCATCTCGGCTGTGTGAAATAGAGCGTGACTTCCTGCTGTTTAACCCCTAGGCACCGAGCGCGTGGTGACCAGGTCTTCGTGCTGAGGGGCCGCATATTTGCATGCATTAGTGCCAATAGAGCTGTGACGATTCCAGCACAGTGACCGGCGACTCGCAAAATGGTCACAAGTTCTGCCCCGCCTCCCGGAATGCCAAACCCCTTAAAAGGCCGGCGGGAGCCAGCACAAAGGGGTTAACTACCAGCTCCCGCATGCATGAGATGCGCTGCTCCTTTAGATTTGTCCCGTAGGTTCCTGGGACTATGACATATCTCAGGAGGTTGAGTGGTGGTGGCGAAGGACGAATTGGGCAAGAAAAGCAAAAGTTGGAGTGGGCACCTGTCAGAAAAAAAGTATCCACTCCCAGAACTTTTACTTTTAAGCAAATTTCTGCTTTAAATTGCTGCTGCTGGTCCTAAAGGAATTTTCAATAAAAAAAAAAAATCTTCTATACATGTTCCCCTAGGGAAGTGCCCGGTTCTTTGACAACTCTTTGCCTATTGGCCTAATCTAGCGCTACCCCTGAAGGAGCCACTGGTAGATTTGGGTAATCTGCTCTTTTCTTGGCCCTAAATTAAGTCTCAGTCCTGCTGACATTACCAAAATACCATGACTGAGGAGTCTCCCGGCAGTTACACAAGAAAAAATACACACCAACTATGATAAAAGAAATAGCCAGGTTGTATTGGTAGCAATAAAGAACAAATCAACAGTTCAAAGGGTAAAGCAATTCAACAGTTCAAAGGGGTTAAAGAGTAGGCAAAGTGAATCAACACCAGAACAATACAGTATAGTCAAGTACCCTTTAAAGCAGGGGTCTCAAACAGGGGGCCCTCCAGCTGTTGCAGAACTACAAGTCCCATCATGCCTCTGCCTATATGAGTCATGCTTGTAACTGTCAGCCTTGCAATGCCTCATGGGAATTGTAGTTCTGCAACAGCTGGAGGGCCACCAGTTTGAGACCCCTGCTTTAAAGTGTAGAGAAACAAAACAGAAAACTGCAAAAATTTGATTTTCTAGGCACTAAAACATTCTGTCAGAATTAACTTACAAACATATTTAATAATATAAAGCATATATTTTACCAAACCAGTAATGCATAAAAAAATTCAAACATCAGAAACAGAGATATATTTTAAACAACAACCACAAAGGGCATAATCAGATCTGGTGATAACCTCTCAAAACGTGAAAGACATTGGATGGAGAATATGTAGGAATGCTGTCCAGAGAATCGACCTGGAGCACCTAGACAATGCCCAAGAGTCACAACAGCCTATCAATCCCAGATGGTGCAATAGCCTGCATAAAATAGTAGAGGAGATAATAATACTACAAGGAAATCCCTCCAGAGTATATGGATGTAAGTAGTGTAGTGAGTGTAAAAGACCATGTGTACATTCAACACCTGCCTGAATAGAAGCGTCCAGGAGACAGATCTTAACCCCTTGGTGCTGGCCGCATGCAAATTTGCATTTTTTGGCATGTGGGCCTTGGGGTAGAGTGGCCACATATGTCCGTTCATTCGTGTAAATACAGCTGTGCCAAGAGCACACACCCTTATGCGTTCCCTGCAGTGTTACCGGTGGCTAACAGAAAGCTCCAAATCGCAACCTGCGTTAGGGAGTTTTATGAGCATGTGACAGCCAATCACAGTGGTCACATGATCATAAACCCCACCCTCCTGGCATACTAAACCCCTTAAAGGGCCGGGAGGCGCCAGATCCAAGGGGTTAAAGATCGATAGAGATGGGTCAAACACCCCCCAGTTCTGTTTGCGCCAGAACTTTCGAACATCGCAAATGTTCGAAGCCGAACAACGAACCCCATTAAACTGGAAAAATCAAAAGTTCCCATTTTAAAGGCTTATATGCAAGTTATTGGGTATACAAAGGGTATGGGGGTCCTGGTACTGCCCTAGGGGACATGTATCAATGAAAGAAAAGTTTGTAAAAAATATAATTTTCCAATAAGCAGTGATTCACTGATGCTTAAAATGAAAAATTCATTTAAATATAGTGACTGGGGGGGTCCCCTTTAGTCTGCTTGTAAAGTGGCGCATCTGTACTGTGTATAGAATCTGCTGCAGCAAAAATTACATTTATAAAGTTAAAAAAAAATTGCCTTCAAGCTTTCTTTATTTTTATAAACAACAGCTTGGGGAGGCAGCCTATATGATGATGCCACAATGTAGTGCCCTCTGAACAAGATTAGAGATTTTTGGGATAAATTCTAGTGTCTATTTTGCAGACTTTGGATAGATGTAACAGGTGCAGAAAAATTGGGCTTTGGGTGTTAGTGGTGCCTTCACACCACAAGCCTGTAGAGGTATTCTTAGTAAAAGCAAGAAATGCTGTAAAAATTTTAAATGATATGCCCCGGTCAAACGGGTGCAGAAAAATTGGTGCTTGGATGTTAATTGTGCCCATGAAACCTAGACCAATAAGTTTCTTCACAATAAAATCAGTCTTCACAGATTCCACATCTCAAAAACACTTAATTGGCATCAGGAGCTTGATAGCTGCTGCTAATCCAGGAATGATTAATTTTGGTAAATGTCAGCCGGTCAACGGTGCTTGTGGCCAGACATGCTCTTTTATCTGTTACAAAACCACCGGCAGCACTGAATGCCCATTCTGAAAGCATGCTGGATGCAGGGCAGCCCAACTGCATACTGAGCAAGTTCTGGCCAATGGTCTATTCTTATGACCCAGTGGATCGTCAACTGGAAAGATCTACATGTCTGTTTTTGCCCGTAGATAATCTCCCGCTATTTGAATGCAGATGCTGCCGATGGAATGTGGAAGCTGACAGCCCTGGGCCCCGAGAAGTAAAAAAGTTTAGAGATGCATCACACAGATAATCCTCTCTTGACCTACAGAAGCCTCAAAACTAGCTTTTTCATGAGACTGTAACCTACCAACATCTGGAAAGGCTTTACATAAACTCCTCTTAAGGTGTCCTCAAGATATTTCATCCTTCTGTGGGGATGGGATGAGTTCCGAGTCTTTCCCCTTGTAACTGTGGTCAAGGATCCTTCGCCTTGATGCCACAAATTCTCGGGTCCTTTGAAGAATTGAGGAAGCCATGCACCACAAGTTTGCGGAGGCATAAGCGGAGTACTCTTTTGGTCACTGAGGATTACAGTATCTGGGACTGCCTCCTCTCAGCCACGTACTACTCCCAAGGGTTCTGGGGATGGAAAACCATCTCTAAAGTTTTGACTATGTCTTCTTCTGCTTCAATGCCTCCAAAATAGCCAGAATCCTCCTCCTCCTTCCCCTCCTTGTGTGTTCTGTTGCATCGCAAGAATGGTTTCTGCATAAAGCGGCCTTTGAAAGGAAAGGAAGTTCCCCTCTTCCTCCCGCTGCTCTGCCTCGAGTGCCCTGTCCATAATGCCATGCAGAGTCTGCTCCAGCAAGAATACAAGAGGGATTGTGTCACAGGCATTTATTGTCACGGCTTACCATCTTTGTTGCCTCCTCAAATTTTGACAGTACAGTGCATGCATCCTTTATCAGCAGCCATTGGCATGGGGGAAAAAACCGAGCCGCCCTGAGCCAGTGGTTGTGCCATACTCACACAGGTACTCATTGACGGCCCTTTGCTGCATGTGCATTGCCAAACTTGAGTTCCACCTGGTAGGCATGTCACAAATCAGGCGGTTTACGGGTAGGAGGAATTCTTGCTGAATTTATTTTTCAAATTCTTTATTTACATAAAGTGTGGTAGAGAATACATAATTACATCACATTTCAACTATTACAAATACATTCTTTTTTATACTTCATTGCATTTTATGTTGACTTAAAGTTCCTCCATCTTTACATAGGCATTCACAATTTATACTCTTGTAATTTAACTGAGTTAAAATCCAAATACCACATGGTTTATTCCAGAGTTCTCATTCCTTACCTTAGTCTCTAATCCTCCCTTTATTTCTCTTTTACTAAATACCCCAGACCCTACTAAACAAACAAACAAAAGAAAAACTATACCATCAAATATAAGAAATAAATACTTTATCAGTAAATATTTTACCATTATATAACTCAGTACGGTCTTTATTAGAGAAGTGGCAACACTGATTACATTCGTGGTTTGGCCGCTGTAATATTATAAAAATGTGTATCCTACCAAAATTTCTATATCTTTTCCAGGCATTACCCATTGATATCCCAGCAGTTTTTTTGCCAGACAAGCACTCTCTTAACAAAATTTATATGGGCGAGGAAACAACCTAGGATTAGTAGAGGACTCTTGATGCTACCTAAATGCTACGGGGGAGTAGCTGTCCCTGATGTGCTTGGGTATTATCAAGCAGCCCACCTAGGGAGGGTAGTGGACTGATGCAGACATGCGGAATTTAAGCAATGGATAGACATGGAACAACAGCTGAGTCCTGTACCCTGCGTAGAGCACCCTGGTGGTATGCGGTGCTACCGCCCTCCCTTAAAAAACATCCTATTATAGGGGTTACTTTACGAATTCGTGTCAAGATATGTCGGAACTCTAGATACTCCTTGATACAATCACCTCTGTACCCCATACTAGGAAATCCCAGTTTCCAACCAGGTATGGAAAAGGGAGCGTTTAACAAATTGGAAGAGAAGGGATGCTTTCAAGCATCACACTTCTTGCAAGCGGAGGCTTGGCCAACAATTGCAACATTGCCACAACCAGGAGATATTACGAAATAAACCCCTGGCAAGCATTGCAACTTTACCATTTTTTGGGAACTTTAGGTCCACCAATAAACTATAGACGTCAACTTACCACATTTGAATTATATTGTGAAGAGAAAGAACCCCTTCCTTGGGTGATCTCTAAGATGTATAGGCTCTTAAATACCCCGCTAGAGGAGTTTGTGATTCTTGCTGAATTTCAGACAGCCGAGCACTGGCTGTGTATGACCTCCTGAAATGGCTACAGACTCTTCTGGCCTGCTTTAGCAGATCTTCCAACCTGTGGTACCTGTTTAAGGCATGGCACATGTGTGAAGGTTAGTGCCATTATCACACCATCATTCCTAGCTCAAGCTGGCGTGGTGAAAACCATGAATTTCCCCCTTGGGAGTGGGACTTTAAAGGCGACAAGAACACCAAATCATTAAAGTACAAATTTTATTACAAAAATAAGTAGAACATAACAATAAAAGCATGTCTGTGCAATGACATATGTGCAGTGGGGCAAAAAAGTATTTAGTCAGCCACCAATTGTGCAAGTTCTCCCACTTAAAAACTATGAGAGACAAAATGTGAAAACAAATCCAGACAATAACGTTGTCTGATTTGGAAAGATTTTTTTTTGCAAATTATGGTGGAAAATAAGTATTTGGTCAATATCAAAAGTTCATCTTAATACTTTGTTATATATCCTTTGTTGGCAATGACAGAGATCAAACGTTTTCTGTTAGTCTTCACAAGGATATCACACACTGTTGCTGGTATGTTGGCCCATTCCTCCATGCAGTTCTCCTCTAGAGCAGTGATGTTTTGGGGCTGTCGCTGGGCAACACAGACTTTCAACTGCCTCCAAAGGTTTTCTATGGGGTTGAGATCTGGAGACTGGCTAGGCCACTCCAGGACCTTGAAATGCTTCTTACGAAGCCACTCCTTCGTTGCCCGGGCGGTGTGTTTGGGATCATTGTCATGCTGAAAGACCCAGCTATGTTTCATCTTCAATGCCCTTGCTGATGGGAGGAGGTTTGCACTCAAAATCTCAAGATACATGGCCCCATTCATTCTTTCATGTACACGGATCAGTCGTCCTGTTCCCTTTGCAGAGAAACAGCCCCAAAGCATGATGTTGCCACCCCCATGCTTCACAGTAGGTATGGTGTTCTTTGGTTGCAACTCAGCATTCTCTCTCCTCCAAACACGACGAGTTGTGTTTCTACCAAACAGTTCTACTTTGGTTTCATCTGACCATATGACATTCTCCCAATCCTCTTCTGGATCATCCAAATGCTCTCTAGTAAACCTCAGACGGGCCCGGACATGTACTGGCTTAAGCAGGGGGACACGTCTGGCACTGCAGGATCTGAGTCCCTGGTGGAGTAGTGTGTTACTGATGGTAGCCTTTGTTGGCTACCATCCCAGCTCTCTGCAGGTCATTCACTAGGTCCCCCTGTGTGGTTCTGGGATTTTTGCTCACCGTTCTTGTGATCATTTTGACCCCACGGGGTGAGATCTTGCGTGGAGCCCCAGATCGAGGGAGATTATCAGTGGTCTTGTATGTCTTTCATTTTCTAATTATTTCTACCACAGTTGATTTCTTCACACCAAGCTGCTTGCCTATTGTAGATTCAGTCTTCCCAGCCTGGTGCAGGTCTACAATTTTGTTTCTGGTGTTCTTCGACAGCTCTTTGGTCTTCACCATAGTGGAGTTTGGAGTGTGACTGTTTGACGTTGTGGACAGGTGTCATTTATACTGATAACAAGTTCAAACAGGTGCCATTAATACAGGTAATGAGTGGAGGACAGAGGAGCCTCTTAAAGAAGAAGATACCGGCCTGTGAGAGCCAGAAATCTTGCTTGTTTGTAGGTGACCAAATACTTATTTTCCACCATAATTTGCAAAAAAATATATTTCCAAATCAGACAATGTGATTATCTGGATTTGTTTCCACATTTTGTCTCTCATAATTGAGGTATACCTATGATGACAATTACAGGCCTCTCTCATCTTTTTAAGTGGGAGAACTTGCACAATTGGTGGCTGACTAAATACTTTTTTGCCCCACTGTATATGGTAAGTATCAAATTTAATAGATGTGATAATGTGACGGATCTCGGATACCCCAGGTGGGCACATCCGCCAGACCTGTGTCTCCTGTCCTCCAAACGCACCCGCAGACTGCAGATTCGCCATAACCAGCCCTTAACCCCTCAATCACGAGACAATCCACACAGGTGTTGAGGGTTAAACATTCAGAGCATCAGCTCTTTATTAACCACTTGGCGCCCGGGCCATCGTCAAAAGACGTCCGCAAAGCTGCTCCCAATTGCTGAGAGGACGTCCATGGACGTCCTCCTATTTACTTCCGCGATGCACGCCGCCGCGGGCGCGCATTGGGGAAAAGCTGTGCCCGCCGTGTCAGGCGGGTGCTGTTGCGCGTGCCTGGCGGCCGCGATGTCCGCCAGGTACCCGCGATCGGCTGTCACAGAGCCAGGGACGTGGATCTCTGTGTGTAAACACAGAGATCCATGTCCTGCTAGGGAGAGGAGACTGATGGTGTGTCCCTTGTACATAGGGACAACCATCAGTCACCTCCCCCAGTCAGTCCCCACCCCCCACAGTAATAATCACTCATGAGGGAACATATTTATCCCCTTCCCGCCCCCTAGTGGTTAACCCCTTCACTGCCAGTCACATTTATACAGTAATCAGTGCATATTTATAGCACTGTTCGCTGTCTAAATGTGAATGGTCATAAAAAAGTGTCAAAAGTGTCCGATGTGTCCGCCGCAATATCGCAGTCACAATAAAAATCGCAGATCGCCGCCATTACTAGTAAAAAAAAAAATAATAATAATAAAAAAAATAATAATTCTATTCCCTATTTTGTAGGCGCTATAACTTTTGCGCAAACCAATCACTTTTTTACCTAAAATATGTAGAAGAATACGTATCGGCCTAAACTGAGAAAAAAAATTGTTTTTAAAAAAAAAAATGGGATATTTATTATAGTAAAAATTAAAAAATATTGTGTTTTTTTCAAAATTGTCTTTCTATTTCTGTTTATAGAGCAAAAAATAAAAACCGCAGAAATTATCAAATACCACCAAAAGAAAGCTCTATTTGTGGGAAAAAAAGGACGTCAATTTTGTTTGGGAGCCACGTCGCACGACCGCGCAATTGTCAGTTAAAGCGTGACAGTGCTGAAACCTGAAATTTCGCCTGGGCAGGAAGGGGGTTATGTGCCCAGTTGTCAAGTGGTTAAATACAAAACATACACGTTTACACACAGTTAGGGACACTCCCCTTAGCCTTGTCATAGAGGGGGGTAGGGGACAAGGAAGAACCAATGGGAACTCAACACTTGTACATTGAAACAGAGACTACAGTTAAACATAAATGGATTATGGTAAGCAGGCAGCCTCTCAATACACATTCCCTGCTGAGAGATGTCTCCAGTCCAGACCATTGTCTACATGCCCTGAACCAACACAATTAAACACAGCAACAAGAGAGGGGGATGGGGGAGAAGGGATGTAGCATTACATTACATTATCTCAATTCCAGCTTGTCTCCAAGTCTCTCAGTCTCTTCTGGGCCATAATCTGTGGGTAAGAGGCCAGCCCACAGTCCCTTCCAAAACACACAGTGACAGTGGGTTCTGTCACAGATACATATACAGATATTGATTGTCTCCAATGTACCCAACGCATTTCTGGCTTTAAACACCTTTCTTCAGGGGTAAGAGGGAGATCTGTATTCACATAATATTTCTATCATTAGAAAGCATTATAATATACATCATATAAGAAATAGTGAAAAAAACATATGTTCATCATTTAAAGTCAACATATCGTTTAGCATATTGTATGATCATGCACATAATAGCAGGAGACCTGGATGGGGTCAATTGCCACAGGGTAGGTGGGACAAGTAAACTGGAGAGCCAACTGCCCCATAGGCCATAGACACCTCTGCGGAAGTCCATCTCAAAAGAAGTCGCAAAATGTAAGACATCAAGAACATGAAAACCTTACCCTTCTACCTTATGATCTTTAATTTGCCATTATTATTTTTCAGTGCTATTGTATACATTTTAATGTACTTGTGGATTAAAACTTGTTATTATAACATTATAAGATGGAGAGGAGGTATTTCCCTCTCTCTTCTATCTACCTATGAGAACCTGGGCACATTCTGGAGATGCCTTGCCTGTTGTGGCATTTTTCTGCTACCCGGCGCACAAAGGGGTTTTCAGTGCTGCCCAATGGGCGAAGCCCCTTGCATTGCATGTTGTGGACGGACTTCCCCCCCCCCCGCCCTGAGGGGAGTGTCCCGTTTTACTGCATGATCATACAATGTGCATGATCATACAATATGCTAAACGGTATGTTGACTTTAAATGATGAACATATTGTTTCCTTTACTACTTCTTATATTATGTGTTTTATAATGCTGTATGCTTTCTATTGATAGAACTATTATGTGAATGCAGATCTCCCTGTTATTACCCCTGAAGGGGTTTAAAGCCAAAAACGCATTGGAGACAATCAAGTATATGTATCACATCTATAAATTCGATATTTACCATATACATTGCACAGACATGCTTTTATTGTTATGTTCTACTTCTTTTTGTAATAAAATTTGTACTTTTTTAATGATTTGCTGTTCTTGTCGCCTTTAAAGCCCCACTTTCAAGGGGGAAATTCGTTGTTTTCAGACATTTGGGATGTTGGTGACAGGACACCTGGCTTTGTTGATGGTGGAACCACTTTCTTAAGCTGGCATGGTGTGAACCACCTCTGGGTCTGCCCCTGCAGAGCTGAAAGAATCTCTGCTCTGGTGTGGCTCCTGTCCCCTAGACAGACCAGCTGAAGCATGGCATCTTTTAGCCTGACTCATTGAAAAGCCCCTTGACTGCTTAGGGCGTACTTGTGGTTCATAGGAAAATTCAGCAGAGGAGGGCATGGAGGAGGGGGTGGAGCTGACAAATCTCACATCATTACCACCTGCTGTATGGAGATGTGGTGGCAAAACAAGCTGCAGCACTGAGCCCTGTCCTGTATCCTTCCGAGTTGCAAGCAGAGTTACCCAGTGTACTGTGAACAAAATACATCTACATCATCCCTGACCATGCTTGTTTGACTACGTGTCAGCAGTAATGTGGACCTTGCAGCTGACTGCTGTCAGAATGTTTATACTGAAATATTAAAATAATATTGTATTCATAAAATTATGCAAATCCAATTTTTTGGGGAGATTTTAAATTTTTCCACAAATACAAGTAATTCAAGTTAGTTTATCCGTGCTATTTTGAAGTGACACAACGATATGCTAAAAATATATTTCTCTTTTCGTCCATGGACGGACACAGCTCCTTGAATCTTGACAAAGTGGGTTATGTTCCGTTTATTAGGAGAGGACTAGGCAGAACATGTTGGTTATCTTAAAACATGTAACTTTAACAGAGTTGAACAGCCCCGCCCAGGGGGCGGTCCCTCCGGTCATAACCCTTCACCCTGCAGCATGCAGCTCAGTTTTTTCTGCCTAGTAGAGGAGAAGGACCTGGCTCCCCCTTGGGTCCAGAGTCCTACAAAAATTTTTACTTTTTATTATTTTATTTTTTTGATCCTGTGATCTTCTATTAAGTGTCGGTTTGGGTGACAAGCTGTATATTATAGATCCTGGTAGTCTCCCCAGTCCGGCCATCAAGCGTGAGCAGACCTTAGCTGAGCGCTGAGTCGGCCACGACATGCCCCGTTGCTCCAAGGGTGGCCGGTGAGTTTTTTGCCCTGGGGCCCACATATGACTGACCTGCTCGGGGTTCAGTCACAGTGAGCCATGGCCGACAGCCACTCCGTATGTCCGGCGGTGAGTCTGTCTGGAATGCACCAGCATGTCCACGTGTGGACGGGTAAGTACAATTCCTCCTGTTTTGTGTCAGTTTGGAACAACTGGGCTTCCTAGAGGGTCATTAGGGAGTCCCCTGTCCTCCCTTTCCCTCCATCTAACCCCCTCCTCTTTCCTCCTCCCCAGTGCAGGGCCTACTGCGTCGGCGGGGTGTACCTGTAGGGGTCTCTGTATCCCGGTTGGGGGCTGTAGAGCTGTCAGGGTCCACTTCTGTGAGGGTGCCATGCTTTCTGGGGGGCCTCCGTTTGGTGTCCCTGCGGCCTTGTTGTCCACCTCATGCTCGGGCGCCATTTTTGGTAGCGCTGGCTCTATTTTCTGTTGGTTGTCATTTAACATTGAAAAATTCCATTGGCGGCCATTTTTTGTGGCGCAGGTCTTCGTTGCGGGCGGCAATTTTGTTGTAGCCGCGCCTCTTTTCCCTGAGGTGTCTGGTGGCCATTTTGGATGTGGTTTTCACTGTATGGCTTAGCCTCTAGTGCTGGAGGCTCCCTGAACTGCGCAAATAGTGCTATTTACCTCACAGAACACCTCAGTCACACGCAGTGTGTGAGGCAGGCAGACATCAGCGCTGAACAGTCTCTGGCTGGGTGGTGAGTCCCTGGGTAACCCCCCCCGGTCAGCGCAGCTAGGAGGGTGGACTTTTTTTTGTCACAAGTGTCTTGACTTGGTCCCTAAGGACTATCAGTGGGTCAGAATGGAGTCTGAAGCTGGTATTTCTTCTCCAGACATTCCGGTGGCAGCAACTGGTGACCCTGCACCTGCGGTTACCATGGACAATTTGTCGGCAGTCCTGGAGAAATTTGTTGCCAGGGTGGAAGTGGCATGCGGGCGTATAGGGGGTAAAAAGCACACCCTCCCCCCGCCATCTCCTGGGAAATGCTCTGACTCGGGCCTGGCTGCAGCACAGGACCCCTGTTCTGAGGCGTCAGAGGATGTGGACTAGGACCGTCCGGGCACTGAGGAGGACTCCTCGTCTGGGTCAGTGCAGGACAGAGCACTTGTGGGAGCACTTATCAATGCAGTAAGGGGCACCCTTAAGCTTGAAGATGCTGCTGGGACATCCACTGGGGTGTCAGTCCCTTTTGGGTCACACAAAACGACCCGCTCTGTAAAGGTTATTCCTTATGTTGATTTCTTTGACAGGTTCATAGATAAGATAGATAAGGAATGGGAACGGCCGCAGAGGTCCTTTGTGGTCCCTCAGCGCATGGCGGTCCGTTACCCCTTTGAAGAGAGCCTTTTGAAAAAATGGGCATCTCCCCCTGTTGACCCCCCGGTATCGAGGTTGAACAAAGTAACCACTATCCCGGTGGGGGGACCCCTGCCTTTAACCACTTGACCACTGGGCACTTAAACCCCCTTAATAACCAGACCAATTTTCAGCTTTCGGTGCTCTCACATTTTGAATGGCAATTACTCAGTCATACAACACTGTACCCATATGAATTTTTTGTCCTTTTTTTCACACAAATAGAGCTTTCTTTTGGTGGTATTTAATCACCGTTGGGTTTTTTATTTTTTGCGCTATAAGAGAAAAAAGACTAAAAATTCTGTAAAAAAATGATTTTTTTTTCGTTTCTATTATAAAGTTTTGCAAATTACTATTTTTTCTTCATAAATTTTGGCCAAAATTTATACTGCTACATATCTTTGGTAAAAAGAAGTACAAATTGGTGCATATTATTTGGTCTTTGTGAAAGTTATAGAGTCCACAAACTATGGTGCCAATATCTGAAAATTGATCACACCTGAAGTACTGACGGCCTATCTCATTTCTTGAGACCCTAACATGCCAGAAAAGTACAAATACCCCCCAAATGACCCCTTTTTGGAAAGAAGACATTCCAAGGTATTTAGAAAGAGGCATTGTGAGTTTTTTGAAGTTGTAATTTTTTCCCACAATTCTTTGCAAAATCAAGATTTTTTTTTCTCTTTTTTTTTTTCACAAAATTGTCATATTAGCAGGTTATTTCTCACTCACAGCATATGCATACCACAAATTACACCCCAAAACACATTCTGCTATTACTTCCGAGTATGGCGATACCACATGTGTGAGACTTTTACGCAGCGTGGCCACACACAGAGGCCCAACATGCAGGGAGCACCATCAGGCGTTCTGGAGCACCCAGGCCAATTCTGACATTTCTCTCCTACATGTAAAAATCATCATTTGTTTGCTAGAAAATTACATAGAACCCCAAAACATTATATATGTTTTTTTAGCTCTAAAGTTCGCGGCAATACCTCACATGTGTGGTTTGAAAACCGTTTTCATATGTGGGCGGGACTTAAGTATGCGTTCGCTTCTGTATGCGAGCTCACGGGGACAGGGGCGCTTAAAAAAAAAGATTTTTTTATTGTTCATTTTACTTTATTTATTTTAGTTTGACATGTTTTTCCGCCCCAATTTTTTTTTTGATCACTTTTATACCTATTACAAGGAACGTAAACATCCCTTGTAATAGGAATATGGCATGACAGGTCCTCTTTACAGTGAGATATGGGGTCAATAAGACCCCACATCTCACCTCTAGGCTGGGAAGCCTGAAAAAACAAACAAAAAACAATCCTGGCTTTGATCGTAGCGGTGAGTCGGTAGAAGCACCGGAGGGCGGCGGGGGGGGGGGACATCCCCTCTCGCCTCCCGTAAGAATGATCAAGCGGCGGAACAGCCGCTATGATTGTTGTTATGGTGTAGGGAATCGCCGGCTGAAAAAGCTAATATCTGAATGATGCCTGTAGCTGCTCCCATCATTCAGATATCCCCGCACAAAGTCAAGGACGTCATATGACGGCTGGCGGGCGGAAAGTGGTTATTGCAGGGCATTGCGGAGTATTGCAGGGCATTGCGGAGTATGGCAGGGTATTGCACGGGGTATTGCACAGGGGGTATTGCACAGGGTATTGAAGAGTATTGCGCAGGGTATTGCAGAGTATTGCGCAGGGTGTATTGTGCAGGGTATTGCAGAGTATTGTGCAGGGTATTGCAGAGTATTGTGCAGAGTATTGCGCAGGGTATTGCAGAGTATTGTGCAGGGTATTGCGCAGAGTATTTTGCAGAGTATTTTGCAGAGTATTGCGCAGGGTATTGCAGGGTATTGCAGAGTATTGCGCAGGGTATTGCAGAGTATTGTGCAGGGTATTGCGCAGGGTATTGCAGAGTATTGTGCAGGGTATTGTAGAGTATTGCGCAGGGTATTGCAGAGTATTGTGCAGTGTATTGCAGGGTATTGCAGAGTATTGCGCAGGGTATTGCAGAGTATTGCGCAGGGTATTGCAGAGTATTGCACCAGGGTATTGCAGAGTATTTAGCAGAGTATTGCACAGGGTATTTTGCAGAGTATTGGCAGGGTTGGCTGAGCAGGGATGGATGGATAACTGGATCTGTGACTGCAATTGTCACAGATCCAGCCCAGTGCTGCTGCCATGATTCGCTCTCTCCCCCTCTCCTCTCACACTGTACCGATCGGTACAGAGAGGGGAGAGAGGAACCGGCGTCATCACATGACGCCGGTCTGTTTACAAGTGATTGCTCCGTCATTTGACGGAGCGATCACGTGGTAAACGGCCGCTATCAGCGGCGATTTACCGCGATTCGTGATGCGCCGGGTCCTCTGGACCCGGCGGTCACGGAGATTCCCGTGTGCGCGCGATTCTGGGAGGACGTTATATAACGTCCTCCCAGAGTTAAGCAACCACCTTGTCGACGTTATTTGTCGGCAGGTGGTTGTAAACTGGTTAAGGACCCTACTGATAGAAGGTCATCATTGTAGCCGTTAGTGGCTGCAACTTTGGTGTCTCAGACACTCACTGAATGGGCTAAACTTTTGCATCAGGCAGTAGAGGAGCATCAGCTCCCACAAGAAATTGTTACACTGGCCGACCAGCAGGTGCAGGGTCTGGTGTATGTATGTGAAGCAATCCTGGATGCGACTCCCTTAATCTCCAGGGCCTCTGTATCCGTGGTGGTCTTGCGCCGCCTGATATGGCTGAAGTGCTGGTCCGCTGACCAAGCTTCTAAGAAAGCTCTAAGAGATTTGCCTTTCAAAGGTGGGAGGCTCTTTGGCGCCTCACTGGACGACATTATTAAGGATGTCACTGGAGGTAAGAGCACTCTTCTACCTCAGTCCACCAAGGGTAAAGGGCCGCCCTGTAAACGGGCCTTCCTTCCCCACGCAAAAGCGCTATTTTCGTCAGTCGGGGCCCACTAGCAGACCCTCCCAAGCCGATAAGGGTTCAGCTGGGGGACAGAAGCGTCCCTGGGTGCGCAAGCAATCCAAGCCCACAAACAAGTCCGCTTCCGCATGAGGTCTTGCCCCCACCCGATATTTGGGCTGGGGGACGTCTTCGCAAGTTCACAGCTCACTGGACCTCCCTGCTTTCTGACCAGTGGGTTTGCGAAGTGATCTCTTCAGGGTACAAGATCAAGTTTCTTTCTTGTCCACCAAACAGATTCTTTCCCTCAAATCTTCCTCTCCTACCATCTCGGCGGGCTGCCCTGACTGGTGCTATTCAAGACTTGTTAAGGCGCGGGGTAATCATACCCATACCGCGGCAGAACAGGTTTCAGGGATTCTACACAAATCTGTTTGTGGTCCCAAAGAAGGACGGAGTTCGTCCAATCCTAGACCTCAAGGCCCTCAATGCCTTTGTGAAGGTTCAGAAATTCAGGATGGAATAAATTCGCTCGGTGGTAGCTGCACTCCATCCTGGGGACTTTCTGGCGTCCCTGGACATCAAGGGACGCGCACTTGCATGTCCCCATTTGCGACAGACACCAGAGGTTTCTGCGTTTCGCCGTTGGGGAGGACCACTATCAGTTCGTGGCTCTCCCCTTTGGCCTGGCGTCAGCACCAAGAGTTTTCACTAAATTGCTCGCCCCGATTCTAGCTTTGCTCAGACAGTGAGGCATTGCCGTCATAGGTTACTTAGACGATCTTGTTCTTAGAGCTGCTTCCTAGAGGGTCATTATTGACAATGTCTACGATGACGAAACGCATCTAAGGGGGTACGTTCTGACGTCTCTACGCTCATAGGACGGGAGTTTGCTTTCTAGCCGGCCGGCTTGTATACATGTCCTTTTATCTGTTCGCTAATGTAAGTGCAACTTTTAAATTTTTACAATAAATTGCTGAGACACTATCCAGTCCCTATTTTTTCTCCTTGGTTTGATACACCACCCGGACCATATGGAAGTTCACATTGTTAGCGAGGAATCCATATCCTTCCCATGCTTTCAAATATACCTGCATAGACATCCAAAATATCCAGCTATCCATCGACCTGCGTTGATTTGTGTTGCATATCATGTTTGCAATCTGGTAAGCAGACATTATATTGGGTGGCGGTGCACTTCAGGGTGGATTTGTATGTCATTTCTACACTCTATAAGATCTCCTCTCTCTCTTTTTTTGCATCTCTGGTAAGGAGACTATGTGTGTTTTGAGGGTTCACTAATATAGGAGTCACTCACGTGTGGTGTATTGTCTCCCCCACCCTATAGCATCCGTCCCTTATAGGGAGATTCTTTGTGGCAGGATTACACTATGTTTTTTTTGCTTTTTTGTTTTTTCAATACATGCAATTTTTGGATCATTTACCCCATACTGCGGAGTACCCTTCTATTGTCGTCCCTCAATATTATTGGAGAAACTTTATCCGAAGTGCATTTAAAGGCCTAGGCTGGGTTATAGCCATCTGTTCGATTTGGCTTATCTTCTGGTAAGCATACATCTTCACCAGTCTATAGGATCCAAGATTAGTGTTTCAATCTGACATCAGTCCTTTAAGCATTTCTGTTTGGACTTTTTCACTATCCAAATATTAGAATTTTGGACTCAAAGCGCAACTTTTTCTCTTCCATTAGGGAGTCCCCTGTCCTCCCTTCCAGAATTAGAGGAGGATGTGTCTATAGCCAGTCAGATTCTCCAAGACTTTGGATGGATACTGAACCTCCAGAAGTCGGTGTTAGATCCGACTCAGCGCCTAGAATACCTGGGGCTGATTTTGGACTCATCGGAGGCGAGAGTTTACTACCTCCAGAGAAGTTGCAGACGCTCCAGACTGCAGTGAGGTTGTTAACATCCCGCAAATGGTCGTCCCTCCGTTTCTGCATGAGGGTCCTGGGCCTCATGGTAGCCTCCTTTGAGGCAGTACCGTATGCCCAATCCCATACTCGGGTGCTGCAGAAGGAGATTCTGTCCAAATGGAACAAATCCCTATTGTCCCTGGATCATCAGATTCAGGTGAGTCACCTAGTCAGGGCCCCTCTGACTTGGTGGCTGATAGGCTTGTGCACAACGGAAAAATTCGTTCCGTTTCGGTTCGTTTCTTTCCGGTCTTGTTGATTCGTAATCATTCGTAATTTTGCTAGACGGGATTTTTCGTGTTCGGACTCATTCGTATTTTTGCAAGCGACATTTTTCGTTGAATTTTTTGTTGCTTTATAATTCGTACTTTCGGTAGAGTACGTTGTTTTTCGTTGATTCTGGACACAACTCCTACTTTCGTAACTTTTTTTGGGTTCGTTGATTCGTAATTTTCTGTGTCTCTCTCACGACGACGCTGCCTATTATGCCTAATGTGCTTCGAATGGATTTGTACTTTTCGAAATACATAGCGGTTATTTGTAACGATTCGAAATCTCGTATTTTACTTTCGTTTTTTACATGCGGCTATAGCCTCCGCCCCTGTACACCATTTTGAGAGGGTTCAGCACGGTGAGGGAGAAGCAGAGAGCAGAGCAGAGTGTTATTGTGCTTCGAATGGATTAGAAATCTCGTATTTTACTTTCGTTTTTTACATGCGGCTATAGCCTCCGCCCCTGTACACCATTTTGAGAGGGAGTTCAGCACGGTGAAGGAGAAGCAGAGAGCAGAGCAGAGTGAGTGTTATTGTGTTTCCAATGGATTTGTACATTCGTAAGTTTTTTCATAACGAATTATGCCGAAGACATTCGGGCATTCGCTATTTTGCGGTATAATTTATTTCGGATTCGGTTTTATTCGTAATTGCTTTGTTCGGAAATTCGAATGCTTCCGAATGTCCGAAAGTTGCTAAATTCGGACGAATTTCGATTCGTTACGAAACGAATTGCACAAGCCTAGTGGCTGACATCCCCGGCACTTCAGTCCGGGGAGTCTTTCCTTCCCTTCCACTGGACGGTGGTCACGATGGACGCCAGCCTGTCCGCTTGGGGGGGAGTCTGGGGGGGTTCAGTCAGCCCAGGGCCACTGGACTCCGGAAGAATCCCTCCTACTGATCAATGTCCTCGAACTTCGAGCGATCAGGCTATGCCTCTCCAAGTGGTCACAGAGACTTCAAGGGCGTCCGGTCAGGATCCAGTTAGACAACACCACGGCGGTGGCTTATGTCAACCATCAGGGAGGAACAAGGAGCTCGGCCGCAGCGTCAGAGGTCACTCACATCCTAAGATGGGTCGAAAGGAGCGTGCCGGCTCTATCAGCAGTTTACATTCCGGGCATGGAAAACTGGCAGGCGGACTATCTGAGTCTGTGAAAAAATATAGTCAACACACTAAAATAGAATGACAAACTATAAGTGGCGCTAAGTGAATATAACAATTATAAACTGTGATTTAAAAGTAATAGTGAAATATACTTAAACCTTAAAAATAAAAAAAGGCATAAAGACAAAATTCCCAAAAAAAGTGTATAAAGTGACAACACAAATAGAGTCCATATAAGTGTGCAATAGTAGTGTTCAAAATTAAATGTTAATCTTCTTCTCTTCCACCACACCACAGTGTTCAAGTGAGTCAAAACCCCCTTCAGATTGGACACTCACCGCAATGCAATGCCTCACACTCTCGTGTTTTGGCAAATGAGCAGACAGCACCTCTCAACTAGGTGGATTGGTTCAACATCCGATGCAGTGATTCTCAAACAAGCTCCACATAAATTCAAAAAATAAATGCAAAGGATAGTGTAATACTGCAAAGTCAGTTATTGGTACTACAAAATCTTCAAATATTGCACTCACATGGTAACCAGTAAAATAAGCCAAAATCACACTGCAATCGAATCCACAGCATTAACTTCAAACTGTCACAACCAACGAATAAAGGTCACGGCGGACCCAGGATCAGCGCAGGTCACAAAATAGTGTATAAACCACTCTCTACCTGTCCTCTCCACTTGCGAGCGCCGTTTTCAAAGGTGGCTGATAATAGAGTCTGTAACACACGGAACTCCACACACGCTTAATCAGATTATCAATAGCCTGCCGTGTAGCCACATCTGAGTCGCCAGATGCTGGATCAAGGGGAATGGTCGCTACACTCGGAGGTGTTTCAAATCCTTTGTCAGAAATGGGGCACACCAGATGTGGATCTCCTGGCCTCTTGACTCAATCGCAAGGTGTTGAGGTTTGTGGCCAGGTCCAGGGATCCCTGGGCAGACGCGTCAGACACGTTGGTGGCTCCATGGGGTCAGTATCGGCTAATTTATGCCTTTCCCCCAATGAAATTGCTTCCTAGTCTGCTCCGCAGAGTGGAGGCCAAGGGGATTCCAGTGATTCTCATCGCCCCGGCGTCCCTGGTACGCCGACCTCGTGAAACTGGTAGCAGATGCTCCCTGGCATCTGCCATTGCGGGAGGACCTTCTGTCTTAAGGTCCCATAATTCATCCTGCTTTACAGTCGTTGGCTTTAACGGCATGGCTATTGAAAGCCAGGTACTAAGGGACCGTGGTCTGTCAGATTCAGTAATCTTCACCATGTTGAGGGCCCGAAAATCATCTTCCCGGAAGATCTACCATCGCACTTGGAAGGCATACATCTCTATATGTGAAGAGATGGATTGGCGCCCGCGGGCATATTCAGTTTCTCGGATCCTGCTGTTTTTACAGCGCGGAGTGGATAAGAAACTTGCCCTAAGCACTATTAAGGGGCAGATTTCAGCCTTGGCTGTCTTCTTCCAACGACCCCTGGCGGCTCACTCACTGGTAAGTACGTTTGTGCAGGGGGTCCGACACGTGGTTAACCCGATTAGACCACCGCTTCCTCCGTGGGACTTGAATTTAGTGCTCTCGGTACTTCAGGATACTCACTTTGAGAACATCAGGGAGATTCCTCTCAACGCTTTCTCAGAAATTTGTCTTTCTATTTGCCATTACATCGGTCAGAAGGGTTTCTGAATTGGCGGCCTTGTCTTGCAAGTCTCCTTACTTGGTCCTCCATAAGGATAAAGCGGTGGTGCAGCCTTCCTTCCTTCCGAAGGTGGTTTCGGCCTTTCACCTAAACGAGGGCATTGTACTTCCATCCTTGTGTCCTCGGCCGTTGCATCCCAAGGAGGTTGCGCTACATACTTTAGACGTGGTACGTGTCCTACGGGTGTACCTGTCTGCTACGGCTCCATTCCGGAAGTCTGACTCACTGTTCGTGTCAGTGTCTGGTCCACAGAAGGGCCTGGCGGTCTTTTCGGCCACCATTTCTAGGTGGATCAGGCAGACCGTCATCCAGGCCTATGCCCTTAAGGGGCGGGCGCCTCCCTTTCCTGTCACGGTGCATTCGACCAGGGCAATTGGTGCCTCCTGGGCTTTCCGACATCAGGCATCTGTCTCACAGGTGTGTAAGGCGGCGACCTGGTCATCTGTTCACACTTTTTCAAAGTTTTACAAGGTTGATGTGAGTGCATCTTCGGATGCTTCCTTTGGCAGCAAGGTTTTGCAGGCGGCTGTTTGAGGTTGCAACTCTGTTTGGGGTGAAGTTAAGTCTTCTTCTGATTTCTGTTCCCACCGCTCGTTTTTTCTGACACTGCTTAGGGACGTCCCACTTTGTCAAGATTTAAGGAGCTGTGTCTGTCCATGGACGAAAAGAGAAAATAGGATTTTTTGTACTCACCGTAAAATCCTTTTCTCTGTCGTCCATGGTCAGACACAGCACCCACCCCTCCTTTTTAAGTTTGTTCTGCTCTTTGATGAACTGAGCTGCATGCTGCCATGGGCGGGGCTGTTCAACTTGCATGTTTTAAGATAACTAACATGTTCTGCCTAGTCCTCTCCTAATAGACGTAACATAACCCACTTTGTCAAGATTTAAGGAGCTGTGTCCATCCATGGACGACAGAGAAAAGGATTTTTTACGGTGAGTACAAAAAATCCTATTATTTATGAAAAAATATCAGGTATGTTTCGTGATAATACAAAAAAAATGGATATACTTTTAAATACCGTATATACCTTCTCTGTATTAAAACAGGAAAAAAAGCATGGAGGGCTGGCAGTGCCAGACATTAAAAAATATTATGACGCGGTGGTGTTGTCCCGGGTAGTGGAGTGGGCCAAAGATAGGCACGAAAAAAGGTGGGTAAAAATTGAAAAGGCAATGGCAAAAACACAATTAGGAGGTGTAATATGGAACCCCCCCCCCCAGTTTAGAGCACTAGGTGAAAACACTCACGTCATGACACGAATAGCACTGAAAATTTGGGATAGATTACATAAACAAATAGATAGGGAATATAACTCTCCCCTTATAGAATTAAAAGAAAACGAATATTTTGCACCGGGAAAAAAAATAGTGGGAGGAAATTGGATTAAAAAAGAGAGAGCACAGTTAAGAGATATAATAAAAAAAAGGGAAAATTATACCACTTCAAGAATTGAGACACAATAGGGAATTAATGATAGTAGATGAATGGAGGTACCACCAGTTGACCCACTTTGTACAAAGCCTTCCCCAGCCAATTAGGTCTGGGGAGGAACTTACGACGTTGGAACGGCTTTGTATGGCCGATAACCTAACAGGAACTATATCAAAACTCTATACATTACTGATGACAGTGGATGAACTGGCGACGCCCCCATTTATAAAGAAATGGGAAAGAGAATTGGGAACATGTAGGGATAAAAGGATTATAGAGAAAATAATAAAATTGGCCCACTCGTCTGCCATGGACAACAGGACCGCAGAGATGAATTATAAATGTATTACAGGCTGGTATGCCACACCAGATAAATTGAGTAAATTTCAAGTAGAACAGAAGGCAGAATGCTGGAGAGAATGTGGGGGGAGGGGAACAATGGCCCACATATGGTGGCAATGCCCTAAAATTCTAACATATTGGGAAAAGATACTGGAAATGATAAAAATAATTACAGAGAAGGAGATTAAAAAAGATCCTTGGATAGTTTTATTCCATGTAGGTGATGGAGGAATGAAACAGTATAAAGATTGACTGATCCCACATCTATTAAACGCGGCCAAAAGGTTGATCCCAAAAAAATGGCGAAAAGTGGAAAGTCCATCTATATGGGAGTGGGTAGATTCCGTGGAAGAAACATACAGTATGGAGGGACTGAAGTACGGCGTAGAGGAGGAAAAAAAAGGATTTAAAAACAAGTGGGAATGTTGGAAAGATTTTAAGAAAACATGGAGCTATGTAGAAAATCTGAGAAAGTAGTAGAGAAATGGTAGAAAATAAGAGGTAGAAGGAGGGAGGGGGATACAAAGGGGAAAGGGGGGGGGGAGGGTGAAATCGAGATTTTAGAAATGTGAGTATAAGGAGAAGAGCCAGGAATCTCTTAGTACTCAGTATTATTTTTGTATGTTTATTATCTTGGCTGGATCAATGGAAATGTATTGATGTAACATAATTGAAATCTTGATAAAACAAAATAAAGAATAAAAAAAAATAAAAAATACCCGTATATACTCGAGTATAAGCCGACCAGAGTATAAGCTGAGGTACCTACTTTTACCACAAAAAACTGGGAAAACGTATTAACTCGAGTATAAGCCGAGGGGAGGAAATGTGCCCATTGCCACCTCACTGTGCCAATTGCTCAACCTCACTGTGCACATTGCCACCTCACTGTGCACATTGCCACCTCACTGCCCATTGCCACCTCACTGTGCCCATTGTCACCTCACTGTGCCCCCTTACTGTGCCCATTGCCATCTCACTGTGCCACCTCACTGCCCATTGTCACCTCACTGTGCCCCCTTACTGTGCCCATTGCCATCTCACTGTGCCACCTCACTGCCCATTGTCACCTCACTGTGCCCCCTTACTGTGTCCATTGCAGCCTCCCTGTGCCCGAGTCAGTGTACCTGAAAATCTTGTAATTCCGCGGCCGGCGTCCATTGTTCAAATCTCGCGCCGTTCTCCCTGACCCTTCCATGATAGGCGTTTCCAGCAAACACTGTGTTGAGTGTTGCGCCTATCACGGAGGTCCTCTCATTCTCTGACTCCGTTTCCCAGCAGGCACTGTGTTCAGTGCTCCGCCAATCATGGACGTCGGACAAGAGGACCTCCGTGATAGGCGTAACACTCAACATAGTGTTTGCTGGAAACGCCTATCGTGGAAGGGACAGGGAGAAAGGCGCTAGATTTAAACAATGGACGCCGGCCGCGGAATTTCACGATTTTCAGGTACTGACTCGAGTATAAGCCGAGGGGTATACTTTCAGCCCTAAAAAAAGGGCTGAAAAACTTGGCTTATACTCGAGTATATACGGTATCAAATATATGTGGGAATACAAATGATAATCACATTTCTACTCAAGCTCTTATTACAAAATACCATATTTTAATACTTGAATGATTACTTGGTAAATTTTACCTTGGTAACTAAGTGAATAGCTTTCCGTAAAATAAGCTGGTGTTTACTTTAACACTTGTGATTCCTTCTCAAAACAAACAGATCTTAAAGCTAAAACCACCTTTTCAATATATGGATCATAATTTTAACCAAGATTCACTTTTTAATTTCGAATGAATCAATGGTTCAACCAGGGGAGGGCTGGCGGCCTTAGGCCTGGGGGGCAAGTCCAGTCAAGTGGCCCATTGAACCGCTGAATCAGCTCACCATTCATGGCCCACCTGGTTTTTCAATGCAGCCTCACCAGTGCCCATCAATGCAGCCTGATCACTGGGGCAGGTTACATGTATGGGGGGAGATGGGGGGTCAGCTAGGGGTGTCAGGGTCTCTCACCTCAGCGATTTCAGCTCAGCAGGTCCTTGCACGCCACGGTTTCCTGGGGGGGGTAACGGTCCTCATCCTGGGGTCAAGTTGCAGCCAGCGCCCAGCCCTGCAGCCCTGCGTCCCGACTCCCTGGCATGCCCTGCCTCTGCCTGCTTCCAAGAATCTGGTCCCAGGGAGTTGTAGTTTCCTCTGCGCTGCTGTGTTTTCCACCCACCAGAAGCTTGAGTGCGGACTACAACTCCCGGAATGTAACAGCTTGTGGTCGGCCACCATAGCCATGCCCCCAGCCCGACTTCCTAGACCAGAATAAAAAAGAAAATGGTAGCGGGCAGTGGCTGCCGGCCATTTTGAACATAAGTTAGGGCGGCCTGGGAGGCAATTGCCACCCTGCCCCCTGGCCCAGCCCTCCCCTGGGTTCAACGCATACTATAACCAGTATAGTACAATCAGTGTTGCCAACCCCCTGAAGTGAAATTTACTGGCAAGGATGTCAAAATTTCTGAACGGCACCAATTTCTTCCTGGCAAAAATAATGAAGATTACTGGCAGAGCCACATTTTTTACTGACGCTGCAAAAAAGTACCTACAATTACTGTTTTAGTGCTAAACAGTGCAAATATCAATATTCCAACTATAAACACACAGCTAATGCTAATATCAATGTGTTTAAGTTAAACAAAAGTAAAAAAACATATTTCTCAATTTACATGAAGGTTAGGTTACTATAACCCAGCCAGCACAGAGTTCCCTCTTACATCAAAGTCTGCAGGATGCCCCCTTACAGTGCAAGGGAACTCTTGTGTAAAGGGGAACGCTGCAGATCATGATGTAAGGGGGAACTCTGATGTGGAGGGGGGCTCTGGTGAATAGAGACCACCTTCCACAGAGTGAATACACTAAGGTTAGGGGGAGGTGCTAATATAAGGGGGAAACCTTTATATCAGTGCCCCCTTACATTATTGTATTCATTCACCTCCTTACATCAGTGACCCCCCCCCCCCCAGAGTGGCCTGGCGGCACTGTCACTGACCTCCTCTCAGGTGCACAGTGTGGGGCTCAGTCAGACGGCTCCAGCTTGGTGGCTCTGATCTCCTCTCCCCAGTCCACACGTCTGTTTCTTCCCGGGCCGTAACCCCCATCCCGGCGGCACTCCCACTCTTGACTCCTTTCTAGGATCCCCTCAGAGACTGTAGACATGACAAGAGATGGTCAGAGGAAGTGGACAGAGACAGAGACTGCAGACATACTACAGGAGGTGGACAGAGACTGCAGACACACTATAGGAGGTGGACAGAGGCTGCGGACACACTACAGGAGGTGGACAGAGGCTGCGGACACACTACAGGAGGTGGGCAGAGGCTGCGGACACACTACAGGAGGTGGACAGAGGCTGCGGACACACTACAGGAGGTGGACAGAGGCTGCGGACACACTACAGGAGGTGGACAGAGGCTGCGGACACACTACAGGAGGTGGACAGAGGCTGCGGACACACTACAGGAGGTGGACAGAGGCTGCGGACACACTACAGGAGGTGGACAGAGGCTGCGGACACACGACAGGAGGTGGACAGAGGCTGCGGACATACTACAGCAGGTGGACACTGGACAGAGACTGCTGACATACTACAGGAGGTGGACAGAGACTGCAGACATACTACAGGAGGTGGACAGAGACTGCAGACACACTATAGGAGGTGGACAGAGGCTGCGGACACACTACAGGAGGTGGACAGAGGCTGCGGACACACTACAGGAGGTGGGCAGAGGCTGCGGACACACTACAGGAGGTGGACAGAGGCTGTGGACACACTACAGGAGGTGGACAGAGGCTGCGGACACACTACAGGAGGTGGACAGAGGCTGCGGACACACTACAGGAGGTGGACAGAGGCTGCGGACACACTACAGGAGGTGGACAGAGGCTGCGGACACACGACAGGAGGTGGACAGAGGCTGCGGACATACTACAGCAGGTGGACACTGGACAGAGACTGCTGACATACTACAGGAGGTGGACAGAGGCTGCGGACATACTACAGGAGGTTGACACTGGACAGAGACTGCGGACATACTACAGGAGGTGCCGGTGGAGACACTCTGCGGACATGATGGTGCCCTCCTCACCCCCTCACAGTAGCCTCCTCCTCTGTCCACCACCATATTACTTCTCCACATCATCAGTGTGCCGTGTCCTTCTCCTGTGCCCCTTTCACCTCTCCACAGGTCAGGGCAGCACTGTGCTGCCCTGACCTGTGGAGAGGTAAAAGGTGCACAGCCACAGGAGCCAGAGGAGGACACAGCACACTGATGATTTCGAGAAGTAATATGGTGGACAGAGCACATCAGTCTCTGTGTCGCCTGCATGGCACGGCTTCACGCTCCCAGTAATCAATGTCCAGGCTCACTCACTGTCCCCTCGTACCCCCCCAGTTTCACTCACCTTAAGTCTGTCTGTCCTCCCCACCCCTATCAGTGCTCCGCTCGCTCTTCCACCTATGATGATGAGTGCATGGCATGCACTCACTGCAGGAGTCGCGCCGCGCAGCTCGCGCCAGCCGCTGTGGTGTATTCAAAAATAGCGCCATCACGTTACTGCGCGTGCGCCGCCCTGCCGAGCGTGAACACGTTTCCCTGAGCTCGGCCAGCTTTCGGAACAGCGCATGCGCAGTCGTGACCATCTTTTTTATGGGCGCCGGTGCCCATAATGGACATTAACGTACACCCCAAAAAAGGGGTTAAATTCACGTGCCGTACGTAAATATACGTACGGTTGGCAACACTGAGTACAATACTTAGAGGGAACACTTAATAATAATCCATAAATATTAAAACAATAAATTTGTAAAAATAAAATGAACGCTATCAATGTCCATAAAATACTGTAGCGGCGCTCTCATCAAGTTTTAAATGTTATGATAAGCCTCCTTATGTTTTCTTGCATACATAAAGGTACGGGTGGGCGGAAAAGTTCAGTATCTTAGTGCAGGAATAGATGTATCTGAATCCTCATTTAACAGCGATGCATCTCTTTGAAAGAAGGATAAACCCCTTTTGGGGATGCACTCACCACAATGTAGATTGTATCACGCCTTGCAAAAAGATCAGATTCTCCTCCGCTTCTTATTCACTCTTCCACCAAGCTCCAATTTGTGTACTTAGGGGTCACAGGCACTCATATGGGGAAAAGATATAATTGCCACATAGCGTGATATTGTTTCAATAATACTTTATTATCCCATAGAAAAAGAGCCCCCCTTCATCCAATGTACGTACACAAGGTAAAATCAATACAAGCAGTAAAGTGCAGTGCAATTCACCAGGTTCACCAGCAGATGGTGGTCCACGCTGTCTGTGTACAGCAGACTCATTTCCACTTCCTGATTCTGGCATCCCGTGAGGCACAAGCGTCACTTCCGGTTGACCAGCGAGACCACGAAACTGACGCGTTTCGTCACTTCCAGACTTCGTCTGAGGGCGTGGTCTCATGGCGCAGTCACCGGTCTTATATCCTGAAGCAGAGGGAGCATCCCCATGATTGTTTAACCAATCAGATGCGCCCGCTCGCTCACACCTCCCGCACACTGATTCAGTGTTTAGATAGGACGAGCAGAGCAGACGGAGGATGGATCCAATGCTCACAGCATTAGTCAGCGGTGGGATTCAAAACGATTATATGTAGAAAAATTAATAAACAAGTACTACTATGTAAAAGCAATGATTACATAACTGAAATAGGGGGAATGTTAGCAGTAAATGATATGCTAAAAGGAATAAACCTTTTTTGGTATAACGGTGACCCGTGATTATTTGCCACTTGTCTATATGTGCGGACAGTCCCAGCCAAGATGCCTAAGCATAAAGTTAATCGCGGGGTTCAAGGTGGGTACGCGACATGTCGGCACATATACTACAAATAGATACAAATGTGAACATGATCTAAAATGCACAATTCAAAATGTATATAAATCATCACAAAATATATGAATCATCACGATATCAAAATGATCTGATAATAGATAAAAATCACTATTAAAAATCACTATTAAAACAGATGAGTGATGATGTGATACAGAGGTATAGTCTAAAGAGGAGACTAAAATATTGAAATATAAAAACACTAAAACGTAAAATGTTAAAGCATTCCAACATTCAAAAAACTCCAATAAAAGGACGGTCGTAGTTAATAAAGGATGGATGTGTATTATGTATTATGTGTCACTAATAAAACAGTTAATATCAAGCTCAATGTTTAACCCTTTTGGTGACAGAACATCGGTAAGATAAATCCACTAAGTTTCACATTTGGATAGTTCACGGACGAGGTATGAGCCCCTCCAATGTGGCTCAAGGTGCTCTACACCCCAAAACTGCAGTCCTGTTGCATCCTGATTATGTTTCAACTTAAAATGTAGGGAGACATTGTGGTCTTTGAACCCTATTTTTATGTTGTGGATATGCTCTGCTATTCTTACTCTTAACATCCTTTTGGTGCGTCCTATGTACAAAAGATTACATGGACATTTCAAAGCGTAAACGACATGCATGCTATTACATGTAATAAACTGTATAATGTCAAACTTTTTATTATTTGAAGTTGACAGAAAGTTTTCCAGGCCTCTGAGCGGTGTGGATATCTCTCTGCAGGCCTTGCATTTTCTACAAGCAAAAAAAAAATTCTGGTTCCAAAAGGTTGGAGGGCGTGTGGGAGGGTCTAACACCTTTTTTACAACCTTATCTCCATAGTTTAAATTAAAAACAAAACCGCGCTTATTGTATGTTAAATTGAGAAAAAACAATATAATAATCAATTGAACGAAAATATGACTAAATTATAGACACTTCCAAGCAGCAACAATAATGGGATAAACACAAAAAGTAATAGAAAAGAAGAGTTGCGCTATGAGTCCAAAATTCTATTATTTGGATAGTGAAAAAGTCCAAACAGAAATGCTTAAAGGACTGGTGTCAATTGAAACACTAATCGTGGATCCTATAGACTGGTGAAGATGTATGCTTACCAGAAGATAAGCCAAATCAAACAGATGGCTATAGCCCAGCCTAGGCCTTTAAATGCACTTTGGATAAGGTTTTTCCAATGATATTGAGGGACGACAATAGAAGGGTACTCCGCAGTATGGGGTAAGTAATCCAAAAATTGCATATATTGAAAAAACAAAAAAAAACATAGTGTAATCCTGCCACAAAGAATCTCCCTATAAGGGACTGATGCTATAGGGTGGGGGAGACAATACACCACCAGTGAGTGACTCCTATATTAGTGAACCCTCAAAACACACATAGTCTCCTTACCAGAGATGCACAAAAAGAGAGGAGATCTTATAGAGTGTAGAAATGACATACAAATCCACCCTGAAGTGCACCACCACCCAATATAATGTCTGCTTACCAGATTGCAAACATGATATGCAACACAAATCAACGCAGGTTGATGGATAGCTGGATATTGTGGATGTCTATGCAGGTATAATTGAAAGCATGGGAAGGATATGGATTCCTCGCTAACAACAAGAACTTCCGTAAGAAGCTTCATTCTCCAATTTAGTATGTAGGTACATACTATACATACTAAATTGTAGAGAGAAGCTTCTGCAAAATTTAACGTTCGTATGAGCGTGAGAGGAGTCTGTGATCTGAAAACCTCCTATCCTGTGTGAGTCCATATCAGTGCAACCTTTCCCTGGAGACTAAAAGGCCGCGGCTGGGCTATAGCCAATTGCTGGATTGAGCTTGGGCTCTGGTAAGCGGCCATTACATTCGGTGGTGGGCTTTTCACATATCTGTGGATTGTTTGTGGAGTCACTGTGGTGTTTAACAAACACTAGGATTTGATTATAGACTGTTGCTTGGCATTTTTCATCCTGGAGTACAGCTACTGCTTTTGTTTCTCCTGACCTGAGGACTTTTATATCAATTCTTGGCGCAGCTTCATTTCTCTTAATTAATTCTGTGTTTATCCCACTCAAGCTGCTGCCCCCTGTATTTTAGTATTAACCTTTTTGGAATCAGCACGTTTTTTTCTGTTTTATTCTATTTTTTGTGTTCACTCAATAAAAATGTATGAAACAAAAAAAATATATGCATGTGATGCCTGCATAGTTTTCTTTCTCTTTAATGGTCTCCATTGCCTTTACATAGTTTCACAGTAGGCAGTGGCGTAGCGTGGGGGGTGCCGTGGCACCGGGCGCAAAATTTAGGGGGGCGCAGCATCTGGTGCCAGTGTGACTCCGTCCTATGGATGGTGTCACTCGTTGCGCTCCAGCCGCCATGTTGAGGCTCGGGGATGGGCAGCGGCTGCTCGGTGATTGGCCGCTTCAGTTCCTCCTGCTTCTTAGTGACATGATCGAAACTGACGGCTGCTGTCCTCGCCCACCACCAGCAAGGCTTAGATCTGCTTGAGTCCTGCATCTAGTGTCTGCTTTCCTCCTCGTCTGTCAGCACGCTCACCATTTGCATTGTTTTAGAATTCTTAGCTCTGAGTTTGAGTCCCGGCATTTTCGGCTGTAACGGCACCCCGAGTATGAGAGGGGTTAAAGCCATTTAGGACATTCCCTTTCTGAACACCAAGGCAGCTACCGACACTCCAGTAAGGCGAACAAGAAATCCATACAAATAATTATCCCCCAATAACGAGACAAAGCTCTGTCTTGAGGTTCAAGCAGGAATGACAATCTTTATTGAAAAACTACAGGCTTATATACAGTAAAAGAGGAGGTGCATACATATCCTGCTCATATTACTCTGAAAATACACCTGTGACCAGACCTAATTAACATGAGCTAATTAACTAATCCCTTTAAGCAGCCAAGATGACTCATATGCATGACCTTTGCGTTTCCTAGACTGGTTGTCTCCTAAACTTCAATACACATTTTCACAGGACTCCTTCACACAATTACAGGGTCAATTAGCACAATGCCGGTATCCACACAGTACCCCAAACAAACTGCTCCAAACAGAGCATTACTCACCCAGCCAACCTCTGCCTCTCTCAGAGAACATATCCGCCGCTGGGGAGAGGCCTGGACTGGCCCTTCTCCCTGGAGTCCTTTCAGCCACTGGAGAGAAGACAGGGTGACTGGGCTCAGTTCGTCATGCTGTTGGGGATCTGGGCCAACTGCCCAGCATCCCTGGGGTATACAGGTGGAGACTGAATTCCCATCCACTTGTGGTAGGTGAAAATCCCCTAGTGCTTGCAAAGCAAGGCTGACATCCTCCTGTCTCAGTGTCAACCCATTTTCTAGGGTTGTGTCAGCGAAGACCAAAGTCCCATCCACTACCCAGCCACTCTCACCTGGCTGCTTAAATAATCTCTCCTCCAAGCATGGCTCCACCCCAGGCCCTATCAGGGAACACTATATTAACCTGTGCACTTCAAGCCAGCTGGGCTGATCAACGTTGTTTGTTAAGCTATTGTGTGTTTGGGTTCCTGCTTGCCGTGTGCTACGTATGTCTCTGTTTTACCAATCTTGGCTTGTTTTCGACTATCCCTGTCTGCTTGTGACCTTGACCTTTGGCTTGTCCTTTGTTTATCCTTGTCTGTTAGTTGCCCCAATGTTTAGCTTATACCCTCACTATCTCTTGTATCCTGAGCTGCTGCTTCCCCTCTATCCTCTATAGCCTACCGTGAGCGTGAGCTGGGGGACTCTGGGGGCCGCGACCTGGATCCAGTTGCAGCCCAGTCCATCTTCACCACCAGAGGCTCTAGTGAACACTTGCTGGATCTTAGACTTCATGCCCTGGGGAATCTTAAGCTCTAGCTCCCTGTGGGATCCCTGTTAGTGCTCCAGGGGACCTGCCTTCCTTAATCACCCAGTGTTCCATCCGCAGCAGTCAGCTATAGGGTTCACTACCTTAGCGGTGCACTCCTGACCCCAACGGTGTGCATCTGTCACCTGTCTTCAGGTGACCTGACAGTTTGATCAGCCATGGACCCGGCTGACGTGCCACTTTCCATAGATGATCCGTTACAGGGCATAGTCCGCAGACTTGAGACCCAGGAATCTAATCAGACTCAGGTGATGCGATTCCTCCAGGATCTGGCTTCCCGCTTCAAGCAGCTTCAGGTCTCCATGGGAACCCAGAGTCAGCAACCTCAAGCACAATCAGCGACTGCACCTATTCCAGTCGCAGTAGCAGCCACACTGTCACGGATGCCTAACACGGCATCTAGCACAGGGTACGCGGATCAGTGGGCTGCACTAAAGGAATTAGGCACAAGGTAAGTAAATATATATATGGATTTATTGAAAGGATAATTCATAAAAAATAAGGCAACCAGCAAACAACCACAGTGAAACACAAAACAACTCCCTACACCAACGTGAATACAGGTGTCATGGATATGCAGTAGTGTTTGTCTGTCAGCTTACCTTCCTTCCCATGTGTTCATCTTAGAGGCCTGAGCCCTTTCACCTGGCTTCCTTTATAATCTCCTCCCAGCCAGACTCCACCCCAGGCCCTATCTCAGAACACTATATTAACCTGTGCACTGCAAGCCTGCTGTGCTGATCAACATGTTTGTTAGACATTGTGTGTTTGGGTTCCTGCCTGCCGTGTGCTACGTCTGTCTCTCTGTTACGTTATTGGCTTGTCCCCGACTATCCCTGTCTGCTCGTGACCCTTGACCTTCGGCTCGTTCTTCGTTATCCTTGTCTGCTTGTGGCCCCTGACCTTCAGCTTGTTATTCGGTTCTCTCTTATCGTGTGCTGCTGCTTCCCCTCTTTTCCCCTTGTCCTACGGGGCGTGAGCTAGGAAACTCCAGGGGCCGCGACCTGGCCCCAGCCTGCAGCGTAACATCCTCACCACTAGAGGCCCTGGAGAAGACCAGCTGGGTCTTAGACTCCGCGCCCTGGGGAATCTTGGCTCTAGCTTCCGTTAGGATCCCGGTTGTGCTCCTCTGGTCCCGCTTTCCACAACCACCCAGTTTCCTATCCGCAGCAGTCAGCCATAGGGTTCACTAACTTGCGGTGCACTCCTGTCCCCCTACGGTGTGCATCTGTCACCTGGCCACAGGTGACCTTGACAGTTTGATCAGCACCGAACCCGGCTGACATCCCGTTACCCGTGGATGATCCGTTGCAGGGCATAGTTTGCAGACTTGAAACCCAGGAATCGAATCAGACTCAGGTGATGCGATTCCTCCAGGATCTGGCTTCTCGCTTTGAGCAGCTTCAGGCCTCCTTGGGAACCCTGAATCCGCAACCTCAAATACAACCAGCGGCTGCACCTATTGCACCAGTCGCAGCCACACACTCACTACAACTGCCAGCTCCGTCCCGTTTCTCTGGGGACTCCAAGGCTTGCAGGGGGTTCCTTAGCCAATGCACAATTCATTTTGAGCTCCAGCCCCAAAACTTCCTGTCTGATCGGGCTAAGGTAGCCTATATCATTTCCCTCCTCTCTGGTGAAGCTTTAGCCTGGGCAGCCCCTCTGTGGGAACTGAATGATCCAGTGGTTTCTAGCCTGTCTGGCTTCTTGAAACTTTTTCGGAATATCTTCGAAGAACCGGCTCGTGTCTCTTCAGCGGCCAGCGCCCTTTTACGTCTCCGCCAAGAGTCTGCTTCTGTGGGACAGTATGCCCTTCATTTCCGCATACTGTCGGCTGAGTTGAGCTGGAACAATGAGGCCTTAGTCGCAACCTTTTTGCATGGCCTGTCTGATAGAGTGAAGGATGAATTAGCAGGAAGAACCATCCCCACTGATCTGGCCGGCGTTATCTCCTTGTGTAACCAGATCGATATTCGCTTTCAGGAGAGGACCTTAGAAAAGCAACGCCAGCACTCCTTGGTTCTTAGTCAGCCTGAGCTCCCCTCTCTTCGACCCGTAGAGCATCTCCTACCAGCTGAGGAACCCATGCAGCTGGGTCGGACCAGGCTATCCCCCGAGGAACGTGCTAGGCGCAGAACTCTTGGTCTGTGTCTTTACTGTGGGGGCAAAGGTCATTTTCGTGACACTTGCTCTCTTTGTCCAGAAAAACATTCGGGTCCACTTCATCTGGAAAGTGGAGTATTGGACCCAGAAATATCACCTTCCCCTTCTCGTCTTCTGCTTTCTGTGTTCCTTCATGTTGGTGCTTCTTCTCATTCGGTCTCAGCATATCTGGATTCCGGAGCCGCTGGTAATTTTATGGACTGGGAAATCGCATCGTCCATGAGACTTACTCTTTTGCCCCTCACCACACCATTGGTGGTCTTGGCGATTGATGGTACTGTTCTCCCAGGGGGACCTATCCGCTTCCAGACCCTCCCTGTTAAGATGTCGGTAGGGACACTCCACCAGGAGTGGATATCCTTCCTTATCTTACCCAAGGCCTCAACGCCTATAATTTTGGGTCTCCCATGGTTACAGCTCCATTCTTCTCATGTGGACTGGACTACTGGACAGATCCTGGCTTGGGGTCCCTCCTGTTCCTCGTCCTGCCTACCCAAGGTTGCCCCCTGTGAATCTGAGCCGGTCATTCATTCCAGGTTGCATAACCATTTACATTTCTCTGTCCCTAACCACCCTTGGACGCACAGCCAGGCTAGCTTGTCTACAAGTCCTGCAGTCGCTACGTCTTGCGATGCGATTCAGGTAGTCGCTACACCTGACTCAGCTATTCACTCTGCCTCTGTACTAGTTATGCCAGTCCAGCCCATGCCCAGTGAGCCTCCTACTTTTTCTTGTTCGGGACATTCTGCTTGTCCTTCAGCTATTCAGTTTGACTCCGGCGACATGTCACCTTCTAACCAACCTGACTTCAGGGTTCCACTGACATCTGCCCAGTCTGATGGTCCTGTGCAAGATGACCAGTTCCCCTTTAAGGGTCTAGGGGACCCTCCTCAGATTCCTGTTGATCCTCTCATGCCCTTGCTTATTCCTAGAGAGCCTTTGGTCCTCAATAGATCTTCTTGTCATCCCCCTACCTCGTTTTCAGTCTCTGAGGATAATCTTAAGTACGAGGTTAGACAAGTTCTGGATTCTCGGCTCTGCAGAGGCATTCTTCAGTACCTTGTGCATTGGAGAGGTTTTGGTCCTGAGGAGGTGTCTTGGATCGCTGCATCTGATGTTGCTGCACCTCATCTGTTGAGAAGGTTTCATCAGAGAGTTCCCTTTAAGCCTGGGCCCAGGCGGGGGAGGGCCCATAAGAGGGAGGGTACTGTCATGGATATGCAGTAGTGTTTGTCTGTCAGCTTACCTTCCTTCCCATGTGTTCATCTTAGAGGCCTGAGCCCTTTCACCTGGCTTCCTTTATAATCTCCTCCCAGCCAGACTCCACCCCAGGCCCTATCTCAGAACACTATATTAACCTGTGCACTGCAAGCCTGCTGTGCTGATCAACGTGTTTGTTAGACATTGTGTGTTTGGGTTCCTGCCTGCCGTGTGCTACGTCTGTCTCTCTGTTACGTTATTGGCTTGTCCCCGACTATCCCTGTCTGCTCGTGACCCTTGACCTTCGGCTCGTTCTTCGTTATCCTTGTCTGCTTGTGGCCCCTGACCTTCAGCTTGTTATTCGGTTCTCTCTTATCGTGTGCTGCTGCTTCCCCTCTTTTCCCCTTGTCCTACGGGGCGTGAGCTAGGAAACTCCAGGGGCCGCGACCTGGCCCCAGCCTGCAGCGTAACATCCTCACCACTAGAGGCCCTGGAGAAGACCAGCTGGGTCTTAGACTCCGCGCCCTGGGGAATCTTGGCTCTAGCTTCCGTTAGGATCCCGGTTGTGCTCCTCTGGTCCCGCTTTCCACAACCACCCAGTTTCCTATCCGCAGCAGTCAGCCATAGGGTTCACTACCTTGCGGTGCACTCCTGTCCCCCTACGGTGTGCATCTGTCACCTGGCCACAGGTGACCTTGACAACAGGTTTGAGATTTAAGCATAAACGTAATCAAGCCAGGGTCATACACGAGAGATCAGTTCGATTGAACAGGGAGCCGGAAGGGACAACAGGAGGAAGGGATGAGTCTGCAAGACAGGGGTCCAGGGATGGATGCAGGGTTCAGGAACACAGGACACAAGGTACAGGATAACAGGTCACAAGGTTCAGGTTCAGGAATACAGGTCTGGGTTCCACGACAATACCAGAGCAAATGCTTGAGTGACTGCTGGGTATTTATACACACCTCCTGCAATCAGTCTCAGGTGACGCCTGATTGCAGGAGATGATGTTGGCTCCAGACTAATGGGAGACACCCGCTGGTAGCCACCAGAACTACACCCTTTGGTGCTGAAAGCAATAGCACCACCAGCTGGTGGCCCAGGCAATGACACTGATCATGACACACACATTCACTACAACTGCCAGCTCTGTCCCGTTTCTCTGGGGACTCCAAGGCCTGCAGGGGGTTCCTCAGTCAATGCACAATTCATTTTGAGCTCCAGCCTCAAAACTTTCTGTCTGATCTGGCAAAGGTAGCCTATATCATCTCCCTCCTCTCCGGTGAAGCTTTAGCCTGGGCAGCCCATCTGTGGGAACTGAATGATCCTGTGGTTTCTAGCCTGTCTGACTTCTTGAAACTTTTTCGGAATATCTTCGAAGAATCGGCTCGTGTCTCTTCAGCGGCCAGCGCCCTTTTACGTCTCCGCCAAGAGTCTGCTTCTGTGGGACAGTATGCCCTTCATTTCCGCATACTGTCGGCTGAGTTGAGCTGGAACAATGAGGCCTTAGTCGCAACCTTTTTGCATGGCCTGTCTGATAGAGTGAAGGATGAATTAGCAGGAAGAACCATCCCCACTGATCTGGCCGGCGTTATCTCCTTGTGTAACCAGATCGATATTCGCTTTCAGGAGAGGACCTTAGAAAAGCAACGCCAGCACTCCTTGGTTCTTAGTCAGCCTGAGCTCCCCTCTCTTCGACCCGTAGAGCATCTCCTACCAGCTGAGGAACCCATGCAGCTGGGTCAGACCAGGCTATCCCCCGAGGAACGTGCTGAGCGCAGAACTCTGGGCCTGTGTCTCTACTGTGGGGGCAAAGGTCATTTTCGTGACACTTGCCTTCTTCGCCCGGAAAAACGCTCGGGTCCAATACATCTGGAAGGTTGAGTATTGGACCCATAAATATCACCTTCACCTTCTCGTCTTCTTCTTTCTGTGTTCCTTCATGTTGGTGCTTCTTCCCATTCGGTCCAGGCATATCTGGATTCCGGAGCCGCTGGCAATTTCATGGACTGGAAAATCGCATTGTCCATGGGACTTACCCTTTTGACCCTCACCACGCCATTGGTGGTCTTGGGGATTGATGGCACTATTCTCCCAGGGGGTCCTATCTGCTTCCAGACCCTCCCTGTTAAGATGTCGCTAGGGACACTCCACCAGGAGTGGATATCCTTCCTTGTCTTACCTAAGGCCTCAACTCTATCATTTTGGGTCTTCCTTGGTTACGGCTCCATTCTCCACATGTTGACTGGACTACTGGACAGATCTTGGCTTGGGGTTCCTCCTGTTCCTCGTCCTGCCTACCCAAGGTTGTCCCAAAAGAGAAACTTCCTGTTTCCACCATCCCACTATCTTTTGCTCTGCAATGGTCAGGCTGATGTACTCTCTAGGTCATGTGGCACTCTGGATGAGGAGCCCACCTGTGAACCTGAGCCGATTCTTTATTCCGGTTTGCATAACCATTTACCTCTGTCTGTCCCTAAACACCCTTGGACGCACAGCCAGGCTAGCTTGTCTGCAAGTTCTGCAGTCAATACGCCTTGCAATGCGATTCAGGTAGTCGCTACATCTGAACATGCTATTCATTCGGCCTCTGAACTAGATATGCCAGTCCAGCCCATGCCCAGTGAACCTCCTACCTTTTCTTATTCAGGACCTTCTGCAACCTTGCCTCACCCTAATACTGTTACGTCCATTCAAACCTGTCTAAGGGGTTCAATCCATCCTCATTCTGCTTGTGTTTCAGCTATCCAGCTTAACTCCTGTGACATGTCACTTTCTAACCTACCAGACCTCAGGGTTCTACTGACATCTGCCCAGTCTGATGGTCCTGTGCTAGATGCCCAGTTCATCTTTAAGGGTCTGGGGGACCCTCCTCAGATTCCTGTTGATCCTCTCATGCCCTTGCTTATTCCTAAAAAGCCTTTGGTCCTCAATAAATCCTCTCGTCCTCTCCCTACCTTGGTTCCGGTCTCTGAGGATAATCTAAAGTACGAGGTTAAACAAGTTCTGGATTCTTGGCTCTGCAGAGGCATTCTTCAGTACCTTGTGCATTGGAGAGGGTTTGGTCCTGAGGAGGCGTCTTGGATCGCTGCATCTGAGGTCGTTGCACCTCGTCTGTTGAGGAGGTTTCATCTGAGATGTCCCTTTAAGCCTGGGCCCAGGCGGGGGAGGAGGAGGGCCCATAAGAGGAGGGGTACTGTCATGGTTATGCAGTAATGTTTGTCTCTCAGCTTACCCCTTCTCCATGTGTTCACCTTAGAGGCCAGCCACTCTCACCTGGCTGCTTAAATAATCTCTCCTACAAGCATGGCTCCACCCCAGGCCCTATCAGGGAATACTACATTAACCTGTGCACTGCAAGCCAGCCAGGCTGATCAACGTTGTTTGTTAAGCTATTGTGTGTTTGGGTTCCTGCTTGCCATATGCTAAGTCTGTCTCTGTTCTACCGATCTTGGCTTGTTCTCGACTATCCCTGTCTGCTTGTGACCTTGACCTTTGGCTTGTCCTTTGTTTATCCTTGTCTGCTAGTCGCCCCAGCGTTTAGTTTATCCCCTCACTATCTCTTGTATCCTGAGCTGCTGCTTTCTCTCTATCCTCTATAGCCTACTGTGAGCGTGAGCTGGGGGACTCTGGGGGCCGCGACCTGGATCCAGTTGCAGCCCAGTCCATCCTCACCACTAGAGGCTCTGGTGAACATTTGCTGGATCTTAGACTCCGCGCCCTGGGGAATCTTAGGCTCTAGGTCCCTTCGGGAACCCTGTTAGTGCTCCAGTGGACCTGCCTTCCTTAATCACCCAGTGTTTCATCCGCAGCAGTCAGCTATAGGGTTCACTACCTTACGGGTGCACTCCTGACACCAACGGTGTGCATCTGTCACCTGGCTTCAGGTGACCTGACAAACTCTCTCTTCTGTTAGTTGAGGGCAGAGGCCAGCAGCACTATGCTCTGTTGCCAGCTCTTCTGCTGGGTTGCTGTGAGTGGAGACCACAGTCCCATCCCCCGATATCCGCTCAAGCTGCAGTTGTGTGTAGGGGCCAGTAGCATTCTGCCCTGCTGCCAGTGATTCAGCTGGGAGTAAAAGCTTTACTACCTCAGCTTGCCACTGGAGAGAGGGGCCAACTGCCCCAGCTCCCTGGAACTCCACAGTTGTTTCTGGTGCTGGGCAGAGGTTGATAGCACTCTGCCCTGTTGCCAGCACTTCTGCTGGAAACCCCACATCACCTGCTCCGGCTAACTGTTGGGTTGAGAAAATGGCTGCTTCTCCTCCCTGCCTCTCTGAAATCCACTTGGAAAGAGGAACCATAACCTTCTCACCTCGGGCCTCCGAAACTGCCACGGGTGTAGAGCAGGGGTCTGCAGTACTCTGTCCTGCTGCCAGTACTTGAGCAGGCGATGCATAATCCATAACATCCTCTGAACAATCCATTAAAGCGAAGCTCCACCCTAAAGTGGAACTTACGCTCATCGGAACCCTCCCCCTCCCGGTGTCACATTTGGCCTCTTTCAGGGGGGAGGGGGGTGCAGATACCTGTCTAAGACAGGTATTTGCACCCACTTCCGGGAGTCCTCTCTGCGGGTACTCTGCGGGTAGTGCATCACTTCCTGCCCCCGCCCGTTGTGTTCTGGGAAACACTCGGCTCCCAGGACACAGCGGGGACCAGTGAGGACGGTGCTGCGTGATTTGCGCATTCGCCGTAGGGAACCGAGCAGTGAAGCCGGAACGCCTCACTTCCTGATTCCCTCACCGAGGATGGCAGTGGGGGCAGCAGATAAACGAGCGATTGCTCGTCTTCTGCTGCAGATGTCGCTGGACTCCAGGACATGTAAGTGTCCTAATATTAAAAGTCAGCAGCTGCAGTATTTGTAGCTGCTGGCTTTTAATACTTTTTTTAACGGCGGAGCTCCGCTTTAAGTCCATACATTTTGTAATCTGTGGCTGGGGAGATGAGCCAACTGCCCCAGCTCTCTGGAACTCCACAGTTGTTGCCATTGCTGGGTAGAGTTTTGTAGCACTCTGCCCTGTTGCCAGCACTTCTGCTGGGGACTCCACATCATCCGCTACGGCTTTGGGGATGGAAATCTCCAGATTTTCCACTGCCGATTCTCTGGCATGCTGCTGGACCTTCCTCCATCCAAGATCATCCCAAGCAGAAACAGGATCATCAAGGTCAGTCAGCACTTCAGCTTTGGGGATGGCAATCTCCAGATTTTCCACTACCGATTCTTCAGCCAGGATTTCAGAGTTGTCAACTGGTATTTCCTGATAGTCCCAGGCAAAGGGAGCCCCACCCTGCTGCTGAGCAGAGTCTAGCAGCTGTCTGTAGGCGATCTCCAGCTCCCATTCCTGAACGGCCAGAAACTCCAAATCTTCCTGTGCCCAGTGCCCTTCCGAGACATTCAGTCTTTGCTCTCTGTGCTCCAAACGCCACTCCCGATCACTCCTAAAGTCAGGGTCCCTGGACAGCCTCCAATACAACAATCCCAGGCCATCATAGTCAAAGCCTTCCGTGTCATCCGCTGACCATGGACACTCTTGGGCTACATACCACCGGAGGGACCTGTAGCTCTCGTCCAACCGCATCTCTGCTCGGATCAGCCTGCTTAACTCAGCTGTCCACTCCTGCTTCGGTTATTCCCCCAATAACAGCATTCGTACTTCATACTGCGACCAGTACCTTACATGGATGGAGGGGAGAACTTTTCCCTGGTGTTGCTGCTCGAGAGCTAGCGCTTTCTTCCAGAGTTTGCAGCGGATAGAATCAGACCATCCCAGCAGGACCTCCTCTGATACTGGTCCTCTATGCTGTATCTGCATCTCTTCAAACCTCCTTCTGAATTCCTCTTCCATGGTGGCTGGTATCTGTACCTTTCCTCTCCTTTCAGTTGGTGCTGCTGTGACTTCTGCTGCTGCAGCACCTCTTTGCTGTAGCCAATTTGCGTCCACAGCTGCTATAACTAGGTCTATGATCTCCGCTGGAGGGTTAGGACCATAACGTGTCAGTCTTATTTTAACAGCCTAATCAAAACTTGCTTCTTCGGGTGTCCTGTCTGTTATGCTGGGTCTTTCGGTTATGTTGAATCTTTCGGCTCTATCCATTTCGACTAGTTCTGCGATAATGTCCCTCTTCTTACGGTTGTTGGCCGGTCGGCCCTGGTTCTTCAGTAAGTCCTTGAGGGAAGAGCGCTTTAGCCATTCATACTGTGCTTCCATTGGCCTGTGTCCTCTTGTAGCTGTCCTTCTGGCTGTGGGAATCATCCCGCTGCTTGCCACCAATGTAATGGCACCCCAAGTATGAGAGGGGCTAAAGCCGTTTAGGACATTCCCTTTCCGAACACCAAGGTAGCTACCGACACTCCAGTCAGAAAAACAAACAAGGCGCCTCTAAGTGCAGAAGTATAAAACTTTTAATATCCCCCTAAAAGGGTTAGAAACACTTACAAGATAGTGGATGAAACAAGCATGTAGCAGGTAAGTGCGTCCAGAAGATGTTCCAGTGGCAGGGCAGTCCCAGTCTGTGATGGTAAAGCTCCCAGGGAAGTCCACAAGATAACAGCTAATTGTGCTGTGAATGTTCAGAGGACACAGTAACTCTGGAGCCTGGGGATGACGTCAGAGGAAGCGAGACAGAAACCAGCATGGAACACAAACAGGAAGTGGACAGGAAGTGTGTCATAGATGCGGGATGCGTTTCAGAACAGCTCATTGGTTCCTTCTTCAGCCAGTGACGATGGTTCCATAAGGGCTAGACTTCTTATAGTCTATGTGTTGTAATGGGGACGGGACTTGTGGACAATCAAGTAAAAATCAACACAGTGTTTTAGCAGCAGAACGCTGCCAAAACAGAAAATTTATTACCAAATACTTACCGTAATTTTCCTTTCCTGATAGACTCCATGGCAGACTACGTGTGGGTTAACCCTGCCACCTCTCCACAGCTATAGGACCCCCTACCCATAAATTTGAGCTCACCTCTACAGACAGTGTTCCGTAACTAGTGGACTCTTATTCCAACTCTCATATTTTTATTCATGGGTGGGAACTCCGTCTGCCATGGAGTCTATCAGGAAAGGAAAATTAGGGTAAGTATTTGGTAATAAATTTTCAGTTTTCCTGACAGCCTCCATGGCAGACTACGTGTGGAAAATAACTAGCCAATCCACACGGGGGGGTATGCTGAACAAAAAATATTTTAATCTTTCCCGTCAACTGACAAGATTCTCAGACCAAAATTAACAGAGGAAAGGGAAGCAGGCTCAATACAGTAATGAGACGTAAAAGTGTTGATAGAAGATGAAGTGACTCGCAAATATTCTTTCAGAGTTTCACCCACATCCAAGGGATGAGCAACTGCTGATTCCGGTGAGTTGAAAGTAGGAAGGACTATCTCCTGGTTCTCGTGGAAAACAGAAGTAACTTTTGTCTTAGACCCAAGCATGGGAATAGTAGGATTTTTAAAACAGCTTACCTGTAAAATCCTTTTCTTGGAGTACATCACGGGACACAGAGCAGCATAGTCATTACTATGTGGGTTATATAGAATTACCTTCAGGTGCTGGCACTGGCAACTTCCAAAACAGGAAGTACCCTCCCCTATATAAGCCCCTCCCATCCGGGAGTACCTCAGTTTTGTAGCAAAGCAATACGTGTCCCCAAAAGAGGGGTGGGAGCTCTGTGTCCCGTGATGTACTCCAAGAAAAGGATTTTACAGGTAAGCTGTTTTAAAAATCCTACTTTCTTGTTCATACATCACGGGACACAGAGCAGCATAGTCATTACTATGTGGGACGTCCCAAAGCAATGCCACATGAGGGGGGGATACACCATACATAAGCTGGGCGCCATCAGGCATGAGGATCTTTTGCGGCCTGCAACACACTGCGCCCAAAGGCGACATCCTCCTGACTTCTAACGTCCACCTGGTAGAACCTAGTAAACGTGTGTACTGAAGACCATGTTGCGGCCTTACAAATTTGCGCCAGGGAGGCCTGGTGATGCACTGCCCATGAAGTTCCAACTGCTCTCGTGGAGTGCGCCCTAACTTTGAACGGAGGCGGTCTACTTCTCAAGCCATAGGCTTGTATTATGACCTGTCGAATCCACTTGGCTAAAGTAGATTTTGATGCTGCCTGACCCTTTCTGGGGCCTTCCGGCAGAACAAACAAAGAATCCGTTCTACGAATCTGAGCAGTGGCTTTTAGATAAGCTTTAACTGCTCTTACTACATCCAAAGAATGCAATAACTTTTCCTCTACCGAGCTTGGTTTGGGGAAAAAAGAAGGAAGAACCACATCCTGGTTCAAGTGAAACCTCGATACCACCTTAGGAAGAAAGGCTGGGTGAGGACGTAATACTACTCTGTCCTTATGGATAACCAGATATGGCTCTTTACAGGACATGGCGGCTAATTCCGACACTCTTCTAGCCGAGCATATGGCTACTAAAAATATCAATTTCCTGGTGAGTAGAACCAAGGAAATGTGCCGCAAAGGTTCAAATGGCTGCTTCTGCAGAACCGACAGAACCAAATTTAGATCCCATGGGCATATGGGAGCCTTAATCGGTGGAATAATACGAGTCACACCTTGCATAAAGGATTTGACAAGTGAATGCATAGCCAGGGGCCTTTGCAATAGTATTGACAAGGCCGAAACCTGGCCCTTGATAGTACTTAAGGCAAACTTCCTGTCTACAGCCCACTGCAGGAAGTCCAGAATTCTGCCTATAACGTACTTACGTGGATGCCATTTTCTGGCCTCGCACCAAGTGATGTACGCCTTCCAAACTCTATAGTAGATCTGCCTGGATACAGGCTTCCTGGCATTGATTATAGTTGATACCACAGAGTTAGAGAGACCTCTCTTCTTTAGGATGTGGGATTCAATAGCCAGGCCGTTAAACTTAGAGTTAGTAAGGAAGGGTGGTATATCGGTCCTTGCGGGTCCGGACGACGTGGAAGGGTCCAAGGACTCCCCACAGACATTTTGATGATCTCCGCGTACCAGGCCCTTCGGGGCCACGCTGGAGCCACCAGGATCACCGGCTTCTTCTCCAACCTGACTCTGCGAAGGAGTCGAGGCAACAATTGTAGCGGAGGGAATGCATATATCAGTCTGAACTGATCCCAAGGGAACACCAGAGCATCCGAGCCGCAAGCGAGGGGATCCCTTGTCCGGGAGACAAATCTGTCCACCTTTGCGTTGAATCTGGATGCTAGCAGATCTACATCCGGTGTTCCCCACCGCTGACATATTGCTCGGAAGACCTCGGGATGAAGGGACCATTCCCCTGGGCATAACTGTTGGCGACTCAGAAAGTCCGCCTTCCAATTCTCCACCCCTGGAATGAAGACAGCTGATATACATGGGACATGCTTTTCTGCCCATTCCAGGATGTGACTTACTTCCCTCTGGGCTGCACGACTCCTGGTGCCTCCCTGATGATTGATATATGCCACTGCTGTGGCATTGTCTGATTGAATTCTGACAGGGGACCCTTGGAGTCTGGATGTCCAGGCTACTAGGGCGTACCGGGCTGCTCGTATCTCTAAGAGATTGATGGGCAGGGTTTTTACTACATTTGACCATCTGCCCTGGAGAGACCATTGCTCCAGTACTGCCCCCCAGCCTATAAGGCTGGCATCTGTAGTGACCACCTTCCAAGATATCGGGCTGAAGGGTTTTCCCTTCTGGAGATTCTGGGGGATCAACCACCAGCAGAGACTCTTCCGAACGGAAGGGGACAAAGCCATCGGGAAGTCTAGAGCCTGAACTTTTCCGTTCCAGGCTGACAATATGGCCCTTTGTAAATTCCTTGAGTGGAATTGGGCGTATGGTACAGCTTCGAATGATGCTACCATCTTTCCTAGCAGCCTCATGCACAGGCGTATGGACGGCTGTCTTTTTGCACAAAGCAGACGGACCAAGGCCCTCAAAGACGATACCTTGTCTAGAGGTAAGAAAATCTTCCTCTGGTCTGAATCCAGCCGTAGCCCTAGATATACCAGGTTTTTCACTGGCTGTAGGGCTGACTTGTCCAGGTTGATGACCCAACCGTGAGACTCTAGATACTTGATTGTATCGACAATTACCACTTCTAGCTTGGCAACTGAGTGGTCCATCAACAACAGGTCGTCTAGGTATGCCATTATCGTTACACCCCGTGTTCTTAGATCGGCCAACAGTGGGGCCAGAATTTTTGTGAACACTCGTGGTGCTGTGGCCAGACCGAATGGTAAGGCTCTGAACTGAAAATGGCGCCCTTCTACTGCAAAGCGTAGGAATTTTTGATGACCTGGAAAGATGGGAACATGCAAGTAAGCATCTTTGATGTCGATCGAGGCTAACCATTCCTCCCCTTGTAGGGCAGCGGTGACCGATCGGATCGACTCCATCCGGAAAGACCGGACGTTTAGAAATTTGTTTAGACTCTTTAGGTCCAATATGGGTCTTATGTCCCCGTTTGGCTTCGGGACTGTGAAAAGGTTTGAGTAGAAACCCAACCCCCACTCTTCCATAGGAACCTCCATAATTACTCCTTGGAGCAATAGTTGTTCTAACGCCAATAGGAGAGACCCTCTTTTCAGAGGGTCTCTTGGCATGCCTGACCACATAAAATGGGACGGAGGAGACTCTTTTAACTCCAACTTGTATCCCAGAGTTACTGCGGAGAGCACCCATCTGTCTTTGATCGTCTCCCGCCAGGTCTCTGCGAACAACTGAAGTCTTCCCCCCACCCGTTTGAGTGGGGGCAGCCTTTCATAGGCTTGACTTGGAGGCTGGTTTAGTACCTCTTCGGATCCAGGGCTTTTTATTACCCTGTGGCTGTCCCTGATTTTTACCTCCTGAGTTTGACCGAGGAGGCCGTCGGAACTGCTTAGTAGCAGACGTCGCAGGGATAGGAGAGGTAGTCCTCTTAAAAGATGGACCCCTAGACCTCTTTTTACTCGGTAAGAGAGTACTTTTACCACTGGAAATCTTCTGGATATACTTATCCAGGTCTTCGCCAAAAAGGCGTTCCCCATGAAATGGGAAGCTAACTAAGAGCTTCTTACAGGGAGCTTCAGCAGACCATTTTTTGAGCCACAGAAGCCTACGCATATGTACCAAAGACAGCGTGAGGCGGGAGGCCTGATGGATAGAATCCTTGATGGCGTCAACCGCAAAGCATAATGCTCTAGGCAGATCAGCCAGAGCCTGGGCCTGCTGGTCTGGCAAATCCCTCAGGACCATTTTCATTTGATCCTTTAAAGCTTGGCAGACCCCAATAGCTGCCACTGCTGGCTGTGTAACAGCCCCTGCTGTGGAAAAAGCAGATTTTAATAAAGATTCCAATTTTTTATCCACTGGATCTTTGAACATTTGAACATTATCTACTGGACATGTCAGTGATTTGTTCACAGAAGAGATGGCTGCATCCACCGTAGGAACATTCCATCTCTGGGTGAACTTTTCCTCCATGGGATAGATCACCGGAAACCTTTTAGGCGGAACAAATAGTTTATCAGGATGTTCCCAGTCCTGGTATATAAGTCCTTCCAATAATGGATGTATTGGAAAGGAGCAATTAACCTGGGGAGCTTTTAGCGACCCCAATGAGGAGACAGCAGTAGTTGATGGTTCAACAAGAGGCATTTTAAATGCAGATCGAACCATGTCAGTTAGGGTCTGGACCCACAATCTTTCAGTCTGCGATGCTGAAAATGGTTCATCTACTGTCGATTCCTCAAAAACAGAGCTAACCTCCTCCTGATCCCCTTCAGGTAGGTCGGTCCCTTCCTGGGACTGTTGCTCTGCCAACAGGCACTCTAATGGAGGTGATGGAGATCTGGCGCGCTTTCTTTCCTGTAGAGAAGAAGCGATCAATGCTGCCAATCTCTGCTCCAATCCCTCCAGAGTTGAGGAAAAAACCTCCTCTGTTATATATGCAGGAGCAGGTGGACTGAGGACAGCCGCAGTACCTGGCACTCCCGGGGGTTCCTTATGGGTATTAACCTCTGATTTCTCAGGGGAGGAGGGTGCAGATGACTGCTCCAGATCCTCAGAGCCCGATGGAGACCCCCTACACTTCCTGAGAGGTATATCTCGGAGTTTTTTAGGCGGCATATTCCTTAGTTCAAAGCTGAGGTATTCCAGCCGCAATACACCCCTTACTGAAATAGTCTAATGCAATTTGCTGCTATGTACATCAGTGGGTGTCTACTAATGCGTCTTTCTGGGGATGCCTGTATCAACCGCCCGCTGTAAGCCCCTATACCATGCTACCAGCTCCTTTTCATGCTCTGTGTCCATAGCAAGCAGCGTGGACTGAGTCCTTTTATCTTGCTGGGACGCCCGCACATGCGCAGAAGCGCTGGGCGCACAGAGCGCGTCATCCGCCAGGCTCCGCCCCATTTTTTGAAGCTAAACCTTATAAAAGGAAAGCATGTGTGCGCGCGCGCGCGTGCACGTGTGCGCTCTTGGCGCCATGTAGGGAGAGGAGCCAGGGTCCCTGTTTCACCAGGACTCGGGGATGGAAGGAAACTACTTGGCAGCATGACAGAGGAATGCAGCTTCCCTGATAGAGAGCTCACTCATCTGCCTGGACTTTCACCATGGAAGGAATAGTCCCAAGAAAAAAGACGTTCCACAGCGGCCTCTAGTGGACAAACACAGGTACCGCACCTTTGTCTTTTTTTTTTTTTTTTAAACCTCCTTTATGAAAAAACATTTCCAGGTTTACAGTTTTTTTAAAACTTCCCTTATGAAAAAACATTTCTAGGATTTCTTAGGCATATACAGCTATTAGCGGGAATACCCTTTAGGTAACAGGCAGAAAGACATATTAGGCTTGGGGGTCCCCTCAACAGAACCAAGTTCCTGAGGGGCCCCCACTTACCTTTTCCCCGCCGCAGGACTTTGTTTGGTCCACAGAAGCCCAAACTTCACCTCTCACGGCAGGCATTGTACTAGACCTTCAGGGACCGGGTTCCCAAGGATTCCACTCCCCTGGACCTGTATAGCACCCTGCACAGATAGCCTCTTGGTTTTGGGTATGACCAGAGCTCTGGATCCCAGGGTCCAGCCCTCCTAAGAGAGGCATTACAGGCAAAACCCTGCTCTTCTCTGCAAGGCCCGGGTACCGACCGTTTAGCTATGAAGCTTTTTTGGTCGGATCCGGAATAGCTTGCTAAGGCCCAGAGAACCTGTACACAAGCCCAGATGAATACATGTTAACCTTGGCCAACACCTTAGACACTGGCAAAAAACTGAGGTACTCCCGGATGGGAGGGGCTTATATAGGGGAGGGTACTTCCTGTTTTGGAAGTTGCCAGTGCCAGCACCTGAAGGTAATTCTATATAACCCACATAGTAATGACTATGCTGCTCTGTGTCCCGTGATGTATGAACAAGAAAAGGACCACTCGGTCCGGGAAGAAAGTCAAAAAGGGTTCCTGACAACCCAGAAAGCTTATTTCTGGAACTCTTTTGGCTGAAGTAATAGCCACTAGAGAAGACAGTTTAATTGATAAGTCCTTAATGGAAAGATCCTTATTGTTGAGTGCTGAGAGAGCGTCAAGGACAAGCGGAAGATCCCATTTGGGAAACCTGGGTTTGCTCTGAGGCCTGATTCTTGATTCTTGATGCCCCCAAAAAAACTGTCGTACCAGGGGATGAGTTGCCCATGATGTTCCTGAAAATGCTAATAAGGCTGAAACTTGTACCCTAAGGGAACTGACCGACAAAGGAAGATCCAAGCCTGATTGGAGAAAACTCAGAATGTCTTGAACTCCAGGATCCCTACATGATTTTCCTGCAGAAGCAGTGAAGTTGACAAATCTGGCCCAGATTCTACTGTAGACTCTGTTTGTGTTAGGCTTTCTGGAGCTCATAAGGGTAGAGATTACCCCTGAAGCACACCCAAGAGACTCTAGCCTCTGCCTCTCAAGAACCAGACCATCACTCTCAGTATCGCTGGACAGGGGTGCAGGGTCGCCCCCTGAGAAAGAAGGTCCGGCCTGAGAGGAAGAGGCAACGGGTCCCAGAAGCTCATTAGATTCAGGAGAGGAAACCACAGCCTGCTCGGCCAGTATGGTGCTATTGTCACCACTTTGACTGTCTTTAACTGAAGCCGCTGTAGGAATTTTGACATGATCGGAGGTGGAGGGAAGGCATATGCCCTGTTGAAATTCCATTCGTAAATGCATCTACTCCGAAAGCTTGACTGCACCGACCTCGAGTGAAGTATCTGTCGATCTTGTATTTGCTGCGGGATGCAAACAGATCCACCTCTGGATCAAATTCCAATGATAGGATCCACTTGAATGTTTGTGAATGCAGTGACCATTCGTTGTAGTCTAGATTGCTGCGTGACAGGAAGTCCGCCTGAATGTTCTGCTCCCCTGGAATGAAGACTGCTGTCAAGTTGAGTAAATTCCTCTGAGCCCAGGTCATGATGAGCTTGACCTCTTGGGGAAGGGCGGAGCTCTGAGTGCCCCCTTGCCTCTTCACGTATTCCACCGCAGTGGTATTTTCCATCTTGAGTAGGACCGACTTCCCTTTCAGGAGGTGGGAAAAAGCTTGAAGGGCACACCATGCCGCACGTAGTTCCAGAATGTTTGACCCTGGAATGTGGAGACGGGCATCCCATTTGCCCTGAGCCAGTTCTGCCCCACAATGGGCCCCCCAGCCCGCATTGATGGCATCGGATGTAACAGTCACCCAATGAATGGGAGCAAGGGAGTGGCATATTAACAGGTTCTTGTGATGAAGCCACCAGAGGAGACTGTTCCTCATTATTGACTGTGTTATCCGGATCAACTGATTGAGATCGTCTGACCTCCACTGCTGGAGGAAACCTGATTGAAAAGGACGAAGCCTCCACATTGCCCATTTGACCATAGAGGATGTGGCCACCATCGTGCCAATTATCTTCAGGCACTGTGACGCCCTTAGGTGTGAGGAGTCTAGGGCTAAGGAGATTCTTTCCCAAATGATCTGTATTTTTTCTTCCGGAAGGTATTCTCTATGGTGTCGAATTGAGCTCCTAGGTAGATTAAGTGCTGGGTCGGCTCTAGCTGACTTTTCTCCAGGTTTAGGAGCCATCCGAATTCTATTAGTGTAGAGATCACCTGTTCTTTGTGGATCAGAAGCTGCTGCTTGTCCTGAGACACTACTAGCAAATCGTCCAGGTAATGGTACAGACGCACACCCTGTACTCTGATAAGGGACACTATTGCCAAGAGCACCTTTGAGAAAATTCTTGGAGAAGTCGTTAATCCGAATGGAAGACATATAAACTGTAAGTGCTCTCGTTTGACCTGAAACCGAAGATATTTGTGGAATTCTTCTGCCACAGGAACATGAAAATATGCATCCTTTAAATCTATTGAGATCAACCAGTTGCCTGGTTGAACAACTTTTTGGATGGTTGAAAGTGACTCCATCTTGAATTTTTTGTGCATTATATTACCTGTTCAGAAAGATTAGGTTTATAATTGGATGCCAAGAGCCGTTCTTCTTTTGTACTAGAAAGAGAGGGGAGTATACCCCCTGGAATTCCTCGCTCTTTGGCACGGGTACTACTGCTCCTTGATCTTTCAGGGCATTCACATAAGATAGAAGAAGTTGTTGTTTTTCTTCTGACCGAGGTAGTGAGGTCTGCATTGGTCTGCAGGGAGGGATCTTGGTGAAGGACCACGTGTGGCCTGTTGAGACCATCTTGATGGTCCAATAATCTGAGATCGAGGCCACCCAGACGTGCCGGAAGAGACGTAGGCGATCCCCTACCCAACCCGCCTGGGAGGGCCCAATCTCAAAAGGACTTAGTTGGCTCGAGCCCACCGGGTGTCTGTTTCTTGGCAGACTTTTGAAAGGAAGTTTGCCCTCTATTCCAATTCCAATTTCTCCTAAAAAGCCATCCGGGTTTATAGGAGCGTGTCTCCCTCGAACGCTCTGTACTGCGTCTCCGTTGAGGTCTTCTTTGGTTAAACGGGCGCCTGTCCTGAGGGAGAAACCCTGACTTCCCACCAGTAGCTTTTGAAATGGCATTGTCCAGTTTGTTCCCAAACAAGGAAGTCCCTTCGAAAGAAATTTTGCACCATGGCTGCTTGGAGGCTGGATCAGCAAGCCAGGGGCGCCACCATAATGCTCGTTTAGCCGTGACCGAAGAAAACATTGATCTAGCCAGTAAACGGATGAGGTCAATTGATGCTTCCCCTAAAAAGACGACTGCCAGTTTAAGTTCTTGCACTGCTGAACTTTGTGCTAATTCCTCAGAGACACCTTTCAGAACGGAGTTTACATTTTTCACCCAGGCATCCATTGCTTTGGAGGTAACTGCGAGGGCTAAAGCTGATTTGCAGACCGTTCTGGCCAAGCTATAGATTCTTTTGAGGTCTTAGTCAATCTTACGTTCCAGCCCATCTTTAAAAGATACTGTATCTTCTAGCGGAAGGGTGACATGCTTCGTTAGGCGCATTACTGCTGCATCTAAGAGGGGAGCATTTTCCAAATGCTTGACGTCCTCGGCTTTAAAGGGATACAATCTAGAAGTTTTGTTTAGCATCGAAACCTTCTTATCGCCTTTGCTCCATTCTTCCTCAAACACGTCTTTCAATTTAGAGGGAAGTGGGAAATTGGAGCATTCTTTCCCCAGATGTTTGAAAAGTTTTCTTTGTTTTTCTGAGGGGGCAGTAGTATCCTCCAACTTTAAGGTTTCCTTAACTGCCTTAATCAGTGGGGAGAATAAAGCATAGTCGAATCCCACAGTAGATTCATCTCCCTCCATCTCGTCTTGCGAGGAATTATGGGAGGCATCATGAGGCTGGAATTGGCCGGGATCCTCCTGGGCCTCGTCAGCCATGGACCCAGACAGGGTGGTGGACTGGCTCTTCGTGTGGGGAATGTCTATTTCCTTCATAGATTGTTGCACCACACGTTTGACAAGAGACTCAAGATTTTGTTTTTCAGTCTCTTTCTCACCGACCGCTCGGGCATAACATGGGTTGCATAGCGATTTGCCCTCCGGGACTCTGGTCTTACATCCCCAGCAGGCTCTGTGATCAGAGCGACTATCGTGGTGGTGGTGGTGGTGACTAGAGGAGGAATGGGAACGTCTCCTATGCCTAGAACGTCCCCTATGATGATGGGTCCTAGATGTAGTGTCGCATCTGGACCTGGAGGACGAATGATGATGATGATGATGATGCTGCGGCCTGGCAAGGTCCCTGTCTTGTGACGGATGATCCAATCTGGCCGGGCTGTAATGAAAATAATACAGACAGAGGGAGGGGGAGGAGGGTGGTCAGGGTAAGCATTTAGCAACCACCTGCAGAAAAAACACAATGACACCATCCCCCTACCCACTCCGCACATACCTTGTGCAAGAGGGCTGGCCACACGGCGGTGAAGACACATCCATAGCGCTGAACACCACACGATAGTAAAACCAAGGCTAACACTACCAGATCTGGAAACAAGCATATAATGGCCAATTGAAAGCAATGAAAAATACATATATATTGTTTGTTTTTTTTTCTTCTCCTTTAAGGGGAGTACATCACAAATATAGCCAGCTTACCTTGCCCAAGATAGTGCTGCACTCCGGGAAGCTGTCGCTCAATGCCCACAGGTATCCCACCTGTATAGGGCACTTCAGCGGTTTAAATGTCCCGCTGGAATGACGTCACTGCTGACCCACGTCACGCGCCTGTGCCGTAGACCCAGAGCATACAGCGCCTGTGCGGCCTCGGACCCCTCCGCCGCACTGCGCATGCGCGAAAACCAAGCCTCGGTTTTACCGCGGCCTCGCGCATGCGCAGACATACATCGGACCGGGAATCCGGAAGGGATACGGCGTCCTGGAACGCAGAAGCGTTCCACATAGATCTAAAAGGGACGGAGATGTATGGAGACCAGGGAACATACAGAGGACACACCACATACAAAAAACATCTGCCATGGAAGTAAAAAATAGAGAAACTCTTCAGACCTTGCCAGCCGAATTCCACCGTCCGTCTAGGTACACTGGGGCCACATCCCTTCCACCATAGGGGTATCCATCAGCCCAAAACCACTCGCCCGCTCTTAGCTGGGCCCTGGGTGCACCGAAGCAATCAGTACCGACCGGACAGACATCCAGAAATGCACAGAATCGCATGATGATGGGTCCATGTGAGGAGGACAAAAAAGACACTGTCTGTAGAGGTGAGCTCAAATTTATGGGTAGGGGGTCCTATAGCTGTGGAGAGGAGGCGGGGTTAACCCACACGTAGTCTGCCATTGAGGCTGTCAGGAAATGACTATACACTGTTTACACACACAAACATAAAAATAACAATAGAAGGAGGACCATAGCTGGACAGCATAATAAGACAGAATCTGCATACTACTTATTGCTCAGTTTGCATACTCATTTTTTGTTGGGGAAAAAAAAAAAAAAAAAAAAAAACGATGTATGACATAAATCAGGGATATGCAATTAGTGGACCTCCAGCTGTTGCAAAACTACAAGTCCCATCATGCCTCTGCCTTTGGGTGTCATGCTTGATGCTGTCAGAGTCTTGCTATGCCTCATGGGACTTGTAGTTTGGCAACAGCTGGAGGTCCGCTAATTGCATATCCCTGACATAAATATTAAAACATACAACATAATCTATTTTTGATGATATTAAAGTCCATATAAATTACCGTTAAAACAGGGGAATTATTATCAGGGAGAATAAGGATATGCATACACATATGTATGTATACATCAAAAACGCATGAAAAACGCATAATACACCAGACATAAAGGGAGTAAAAAACGGGGGAATTGTTATCAGGGAGATAAGAATATGTATACACATATGTGTGCATACATAAAAAAACGCATGAAAAACGCATAGTACACCAGACATAGAGGAGGATGAACATTATAGAGGATTGCTTTATACACTGGCACTAATTTCAAAATCCTCCAAGGGCCAAGACACTTAAAGAAAAAAATCAAAAACAGGGGAATTATTATCATCAGGGGGAATAAGGATATGCATACACATATGCATGCATACATAAAAACGCATGAAAAACGCATAGTGTATCAGACATGGATGGAGTTAAAAATAGGGGAATTATTATCAAAGGGAATAAGGATATGCATACACATATGTATACATACATAAAAAACGCATGAAAAACGCATAGTACACCAGACATAAAGGAGGATGAACAATTTAGAGGATTGCTTTATACAATGGCACTAATTTCAAAATCCTCATTTAAACCTCCCAGGGCCAAAACACTTAAAGAAAAAATCCAAAACATTTCCCTACGACAAAGCTTGCGAAAGCGCTCAGCTGATGGTAGGTCTCTGGGCATCGTCTCAATCACCCAAACCGAAAGACCTTCAGTAGATTTTTGGTGATGTTCAAGGTAGTGCCTAGGGACACTATAATTCCATCGGTAATAAAACGGCGGTGTTCACCAAACCGTTTGCGCAGTGGTCTAATGGTTCGCCCTACATAGAACAAACCACAAGGACATGTCAAGCAATAGACTACATGGTCAGAGGAACAAGTCTGGAAACCTTTGATGGGGTACATTTTTCCTTTTACACAAAAGTCCTTTCTGGCCGTGCTTGACAAACCTACAGGTCTTACAAAGGGGTTTTCGGCACTGATACATGCCTGAAATAGCTAAGAATGTAAAGATAGAATACCCTGGCGGTAAGGGTTTTTCTTTTAACTTACTTGGTGCCACTTTACCTTTTATGTTAGGGGCCTTTCTATAGGCAAATTTTGGCTTTTTTGGTAAAGCAGGGACAAGGTGTTCATCCTGCAACAATAAGGGCCAATGTTTCCGCACAATGCCCTCCATCTGTCTGTGGCGGGAGTGAAATTGAGTGATAAACCGTATATAATTTTTATTGTTAGTGTTAGTGTCGGCTTGGATCTTAGGACGTGATGGAATAGACGTACCTTTATAAAAGGAATAGGCTGTTTTGACAATATCGGCTGGGAATTCTTTATCAAGAAATTTTCCCTCCAAGATCTTACTTTGAGTCTCATAATCGGTATCCCTAGTGCAGCTCTTTTTCAATCTGTAATACTGGCTTTTAGGTATATTGTTAAGCCACTGAGGGTGATGGCAACTTTTATAATTAAGAAATTAATTACCTGCCGTAGGCTTAGTAAAATTCTTGGCATGGATGTCCTTCCCAATAAAGAAGAGCTCCAGATCAAGAAAGGCCAACTGATGTTCGTCTATGACTGAAGTGAAATTAAGACCCATATTATTGTTGTTACAGTGAGCAACAAAATCAGAGACTGAGGATACACTGCCATCCCAGATAATGATCACGTCATCTATATATCTTCCATAAAACACAATGTGGGCTGAAAAGGGGTTGGTTGTTATGCCAAATGTAGGAAGATTCCCAGTATCCCATAGTAATATTTACTTCCCCTTGCTGCCACTATAGGTTGTCCGCGGGGATTAGTTTGATTTTTATGCACCTTAGGTAGGTGATAAAAATATGGGGTAAAATGAACGGTCCCAACTAAAAAAGAAGCTTCATATTTAGTAATGTAGCGCTACCCCCAGTTAAGAGAGCCGCTGGTTTGATTTCGGGCCCTGTATACAGCACCGCCAACCCCCGGCAATCTTACTCGACCCACTCTGGCACAGTTAGTCTAGGGTTATATTTGTACCACATTCAATTGTATTGCATGAAATAATCTCTAAACAGTACGACAACACACTGAGGCGAGAGATCAGATATAACAGCTTTACTCTTATAGTAAATAGCATAGGTAGAACATAACACATGCAACTGGCTTGCAGAGCCCTGCAGCAATCAATTCAGCACACTATAATGGCGCTGCGCGGTACTCCACCACGCGTAGCTATTATGGTATGCGCGCCCTATGGCGCACTAAACAATATATTAACTCCCCACCCCGGTCAGGCCTGACATGGAATAAATCTCAGTCACCTCCTTAAGGGATTTCTTCGCATGCCAGCTTTCGGTGGTGCACTTGACGAAAAGTATTTGTAATCCACAACAGCCAATAACTTGGAATACTATACTGGGGGGGGGGACACTTCAACTCTGTCCTGCTACCGTTCCCCCCGGGGAACAGCAGATAAACGAACTGTGGGCCTATGCAGTCTATAGGCCTGAACACGGCACAGTCTATTGGTCTGGGCAGGTGCCCGCTCACCACTCCGGACGCGATCCCAGTCCTGGACATCCACCTGCTGTGTATCCGCACACAGCGTCTGCAACGATCGGGTCCCCGATCCAACTGATGTCCTCACTCGACAGGTCAGGTACCACGCAGTGGGGTGGAAGGCTCTTCGGAAGTTTCGCAAGGCCCAGGCTTCAAGCCTTGCACTGCAGCAGATCCGCACAGGAAGAAACTCTTGCTTGCAGCGCGGTGTCCAAAGAGGCTGAGCCCCGCCTCACCTCCTCCTTAAATAATCCCTCCCATGAGTCTCTGCGGTGGCTAACTGCACTCTGGGTGCCAAACGGGGTTCTGGGTAAGGTAGTTCCGGGGCCTTAAAGGAGACCCCGCTACACACTCCCCCCACTTAAACTCTTTGGTCCCCAAAGATAACATAAACTTACAGAACTTACAACATCAATCAAGGTTTCGTATGATGTTGGCAGAGGAAATTCCCACTAAAAACGAGGTGGTGAACTTCCCTGCCCACAGGTCACACTATCATTAGTGTCCTGCCTAACTGTGCCAGAGAGTGAGTTGGGGTTGCCTCCCACCAAATGAACAGTGGGAGGATCAGGATCTTCCATAATCCTTCTGGCAGTAACTACAGTGTCTTCCGCACTCCTCCCCATCTGTGGGTAGGTTAATCTCCTGGGAGGCTTTATGGCTCTTCGCTTCCTCTGTCCTCTTGGACTTTCTGTTGAAACAGGCTCCTCCTCCGGAATCGACTTAGGAATCTCCTCTGTTTCGGGAACACTGGACTCCGGAGCAGGAAGATACATGGAATCCCTTGGATCTTCCTCTGGGGGTAAGTCACAGACACTCTCCCAAGCATCTGACCAAGGACTGGACGGGATGAACTCAGTGGCTTCTGCATTCAGTGTCTGGTCCTCAGCATCTTCTTCCGGTGGAAGATCAATAGCAGAAGTTTCTGGAGCCTGGGAAGGTCAAAGCCAACCAAGTTCTTCTCCCTCACCTTCACGTATTCCCGAGGTCTCTGTATCCCTGATCCGGGGGGTCTGAGACTGAGTGTTTGGTCGGTTAGTATCCAGACTGGAAGTTGGCTCAGGGGAATTCATTACAGGGGGAATCCGGACTGCCTCAGCCAGTGGTAGTAGGTGGTTCCGGTGCCAGGTCTTCAAGGGCCCCACCTTCCCTTCTGGTTTAAGTCTGCAAACGGGTAGGCCCGGCAGTCTTTTGCAAACCACATAAGGTTCAGGTCTCCATCTGTCTGCAAGCTTGTGTTTTCCAGGGATCCCCAAATTCCGCAACAACACTCTGTCTCCAGGTTGCAGACCTTGGATCCTAACTTTTAAGTCAAAATTTTTCTTGCCCCTCTTTGCTCCGAGGCCGCCTGGGCCTGTTCATAGGCCAATTTCAAATTGCGTCTGAGCCTATCGACATATCCCTTGTGGGAAGCAGCAGAACAATGGTCTATGGAACTGCCAAAGGCCAGATCTATGGGTAGTCTTGCTTCTCTCCCGAACATAAGTCGATAGGGTGAGTACCCTGTAGCATCACTGGTGGTGCTGTTGTATGCATGCACGACTGCCGCTATGTGGTTGCTCCATTGCTGCTTCTTTTCACTACTTAGTGTCCCCAGCATGTTGAGCAGAGTTCGATTGAACCTCTCCGGCTGAGCATAACCTTGTGGATGATAGGGAGTAGTTCTTGTCTTCTTTATCCCCAAAGAATCCAGGAGTTTCCGGATCAATCGACTTTAAAAATCCCTTCCCTGATCTGAATGGAGCCGTTGTGGTAGCCCATAATGTACAAAGTATTTCTCCATCAGTACTTTGGCCACGGTGGAAGCCTTCTGGTCCTTGGTTGGAAAGGCCTGGGCATACCGGGTGAAATGGTCGGTTACTATCAGAACATTTCCTAGTCCACTCAGGTCGGGTTCGAGGCAGAGAAAATCAATGCATACCAGATCAAGTGGGCTTTGACTTTGCAGATGGCCCATTGGGGCAGCTTGATGAGGTAAAGTCGTTCTCTGGATGCATCGTGCACATGAGTGGCAGTATTCTTCAACTTCAGCCCTCATGCAGGGCCAATAGAAACGGTCCCTAACGAGTTGGAAAGTCCTTTTCGCCCCTAGGTGACCATGGTTGTCGTGCAGAGCAACCAGGACTGTCTCTCTGTGATTCTCAGGCAAGGACAACTGCCATTTGTCTTTTAGGTCATCAGAGGGGTCCCTTCGGTAGACCACTCCCTGATGCACCTGTAACTTGTCTCACTCTTTCCTCAACAGGCGAGCTTCCTTTGAAGGGTGACGTAGGAGTCTATTCGGGTCCTGATTCTCCAGGGCCTCTAGGACCAATCTCCCCATAGGGTCTTCCAATTGGTCGGATCTCAGCTCCTTCTTGGACAGTTTTGGCAAGTTATCTTCCCCCAGTTGGGTTACTCCACAGTATTGCTGTCATGGATATGCATTAATGTCTGTCTGCCATCTTACCTTCCTCCTCATGTGTTCATCTAGAGACCAGACCTCCTTCACCTGGCTTCCTTTATAATCTCCTCCCAGCCTGACTCCACCCCAGGCCCTATCACTGAACACTATATTAACCTGTGCACTGCAAGCCTGCTTTGCTGATCAACGTGTTTGTTAGGCATTGTGTGTTTGGGTTCCTGCCTGCCGTGTGCTACGTCTGTCTCTCTGTTACGTTATTGGCTTGTCCCCGACCATCCCTGTCTGCTCGTGACCCTTGACCTTCGGCTCGTTCTTCGTTATCCTTGTCTGCTTGTGGCCCCTGACCTTCGGCTTGTTATTCGGTTCTCTCTATCGTGTGCTGCTGCTTCCCCTTATCCTACGGGGCGTGAGCTAGGAAACTCCAGGGGCCGCGACCTGGTCCCAGCCTGCAGCGTAACATCCTCACCACTAGAGGCCCTGGAGAAGACCAGCTGGGTCTTAGACTCCGCGCCCTGGGGAATCTTGGCTCTCGCTTCCGTTGGGATCCCGGTTGTGCTCCTCTGGTCCCGCTTTCCACAACCACCCAGTTTCCTATCCACAGAAGCCAGCCATAGGGTTCACTACCTCGCGGTGCACTCCTGTCCCCCTACGGTGTGCATCTGTCACCTGGCCACAGGTGACCCTGACAGTTTGATCAGCCATGAACCCGGCTGACATCCCGCTTCCCGCGGATGATCCATTGCAGGGCATAGTTCGCAGACTTGAGACCCAGGAATCAAATCAGACCCAGGTGATGCGATTCCTCCAGGATCTGGCTTCTCGATTCGAGCAGCTTCAGGTCTCCTTGGGAACCCCGAATCCGCAACCCCAAGTACAACCAGCGGCTGTACCTATCGCACCAGTCGCAGCCTCACACTCACTAAGATTGCCAGCTCCGTTCCGTTTCTCTGGGGACTCCAAGGCCTGCAGGGGGTTTCTCAGCCAATGCACTATTCATTTTGAGCTTCAGCCTCAAAGCTTCCTATCTGACCGGGCTAAGGTAGCCTATATCATTTCCCTCCTCTCCGGTGAAGCTTTGGCCTGGGCTGCCCCCCTGTGGGAGAGGAACGATCCGGTGGTTTCCAGTCTGTCCGAATTCTTGAAGCTCTTTCGTAATATCTTCGAAGAGCCGGCTCGGGCTTCTTCAGCGGCTAGTGCTGTCTTACGTCTTCGCCAAGAATCTAGTTCAGTGGGGCAATATGCTCTTCAGTTCCGTATCCACACAGCTGAATTGAGCTGGAATAATGAGGCCCTGGTCGCTACCTTTTTACATGGCCTCTCTGACCGAGTGAAAGACGAATTAGCGGGAAGAGCCATTCCCGTCGGTCTGGACGATGTAATTTCATTATGCAACCAGATCGACATTCGTTTTCAAGAGAGGTCCTTAGAAAAAAGACGCCAGCACTCTCTGGGTCCTAGCCAGTCTGAGCTCCCCTCCCTTCATTCCGTGGAGCATCCTCTACCTGCTGAAGAACCTATGCAGCTGGGCCGGACCAGACTAACCCCCGAAGAACGTGCTAGGCGCAGAACTCTGGGCTTGTGCCTCTATTGTGGGGGCAAGGGTCATTTTCGTGACTCCTGCTCGCTTCGTCCGGGAAACGCTCGGGTCTAATACATTTGGAAGGTGGAGTATTGGACCCAGAAACATCACCTTCTCGCCTGCTCTTGCCGGTGTCCCTTCATGTAGGCACTTCTCCTCAGTCAACCCTTGCATACCTGGATTCCGGGGCTGCCGGCAATTTCATGGATTGGAGAACTGCTTCTTCTATGAAGCTTACCCTTTCACCTCTCACTACCCCATTGGTAGTCTCGGCAATTGATGGCACTGTTCTCCCAGGGGGCCCTATTCGCTTCCAGACGCTACCCATTAGGATGTCGGTAGGGATTCTCCACCAGGAGTGGATATCCTTTCTTATTCTACCCAAGGCCTCTACCCCAGTTGTATTGGGCCTCCCTTGGCTACAGCTCCACTCCCCACATGTGGACTGGGTCTCTGGGCAGATCCTGGCCTGGGGTTCCTCATGTTTCTCGTCGTGTCTTCTCAAGGTGACCCCCAAGGAGAGTCTTCCGGTTGCTGCCACTTCTGTTTCTTCTGATCTTCCCGCCGCATACAGCGATTACCGGGATGTGTTCTGTAAAAAATCAGCTGAGGTGCTTCCTCCCCACAGGTCTTTTGACTGTGCTATTGATCTTGTCCCCGGAGCAACTCTACCCAGGGGTCGTACCTACCCTCTGTCCATCCCAGAGACCCAGGCCATGTCGGAGTATGTAGCAGAGAATCTGGAGAGAGGGTTCATCCGGAAATCCTCATCGCCTGCAGGGGCAGGGTTCTTTTTTGTTGCCAAAAAGGATGGTACCTTAAGACCCTGCATCGATTATCGGGGTTTAAATGCGGTTACTATTAAAAATCGATACCCCTTACCCTTAATATCTGAGCTATTCGATAGGTTGAAGGGTGCCTCCATTTTCACCAAGTTGGATCTCAGAGGCGCGTACAATCTCATTCGAATACGGGAGGGTGACGAATGGAAGACTGCATTTAACACTAGAGACGGGCATTACGAATATCTGGTGATGCCTTTTGGTCTGTGTAATGCTCCAGCCGTGTTTCAAAACTTTGTCAATGAAATCTTCAGAGATCTGCTGTACCAGTTTGTTGTCATCTATCTGGATGACATTCTGATCTTTTCTGAAAATCTGCTCGTCCACAGAAACCATGTCCGCACTGTACTTCAACGTCTTAGAGAGAACAATCTCTATGCCAAGCTGGAGAAATGTTCCTTTGAATGTTCTGAGGTCCTGTTTTTGGGGTGCTTTGTCTCATGTTCGGGGCTTCGTATGGACCCTGGGAAGGTCTTGGCTATCACCAACTGGCCTCTTCCTGCTAGCCTCAAGGCCACACAGCGCTTTCTTGGCTTCACTAATTATTATAGGCAGTTCATAAGGAATTACTCTTCCATTGCCGCGCCTATTATCGCTTTGACCAAGAAGGGTGTGAATGCCAGAGACTGGCCTCCCGAAGCTGTCTCTGCATTTCACAACCTGAAACAGGCCTTTGTTTCTGGCCCCCTCTTGAGGAGACCAAATCCTGGGAATGCATTTTTTATTGAAGTGGACGCTTCCTCAATGGGGGTGGGAGCTGTGCTTCTTCAAATCTTTGAGAAGAGACGCCAACCATGTGCGTTCTTCTCCAAAAAAAATTCTCAGGCAGAGAGGAATTATGCCATCGGTGATCGGGAACTTCTCGCAATTAAATTGGCGTTAGAGGAGTGGCGTCATCTCTTGGAGGGTTCCCCTCACTCCATAACGATCTTTACCGATCACAAGAATTTACAGTATCTACAGAATGCTAAACGTCTGAATCCTAGACAGGCCAGGTGGAGTCTCTTCTTTGCCCGTTTTAATTTCACGATTACCTACAAACCTGGTTCCTGCAACGGTCGGGCTGATGCGCTCTCTAGGTCATTTGACACTTTGGACGAGGAGTCCGCCCCTGAACCTGAGCCGATCATTCCCACCTCATGCATTGTTGCCCACTCTACCACCCTGAAGTCTAAAATTCCGCCTGGTAAGACCTTTGTCCCCACTGAGCTAAGAGCTAAGATCCTTCGTTGGGGACATGATTCCAAGGTGGCAGGGCATTCTGGATTCCTCCGATCCTTCCTACTCATCAGTCGTCACTACTGGTGGCCTAATCTCCGCTCAGACGTCAAAGACTACGTTAAAGCTTGTCATGTCTGTGCTCAGTCCAAATCCTCCACACAAGCTCCTGCTGGTCTCCTCATGCCCTTGCCTATTCCTAAGGAACCCTGGGCCCATATTGCCATGGATTTTATCACCGATCTCCCACTGTCTGAGAATAATACAGTCATTTGGGTGGTAATCGATCGATTCTCCAAGATGGCTCATTTTGTTCCTCTTCCTGGTCTTCCTTCTGCCCCTGCCTTGGTTCCCATTTTCATTCGAGAAATTCTCCGCCTACATGGGGTCCCTTCTCATATTGTTTCCGACAGGGGAGTCCAATTCACGTCTCGTTTTTGGAGAGCCTTTTGCAAATCCCTCAATATTGTCTTGGATTTTTCTTCTTCTTACCATCCCCAATCCAATGGACAGACTGAGAGGGTTAATCAGGAGTTAGAGGTCTTTCTTCGCACCTTTGTGTCTTCTCACCATGACGATTGGTCCTCTCTACTCCCGTGGGCAGAATTCTCCCATAACAATCATGTGAATACCAGTTCGCAGAAGACACCCTTTTTCACAGTTTATGGAAAACACCCTCAACTTCCTCTTCCTATGATCTGTTCTCCAGACATTCCAGCTTTGGCTTCGGTTCAGGAGTCTCTCAATTCCGTTTGGGGTCACGTTCATGATTCCCTCCGGGCAGCTGCTGAAAAATTCAAAGGCTTTGCCGACCGCCGCAGGCGTAAACCGCCTTCTCTTCAGCCAGGGGACAAAGTCTGGCTCTCTACCAGGAACATCAAGCTCCGAGTTCCTTCTCTGAAGTTTGCTCCACGATTCATCGGTCCATACACGGTAACTGCTAAACTGAATCCGGTTTGTTTCAAACTCCAGATTCCTAAGAGCCTTAAAATCACTAACTCCTTTCATGTTGCTCTTCTAAAGCCTTTAGTCCTCAATAAATTCTCTCGTCCTCTTCCTACCGTGGCGCCTGTCTCGGAGGATAATCAGGAGTACGAGATCAGTCAAATTCTGGACTCCCGACTCTGTAAAGGCGTTCTTCAGTACCTCGTTCATTGGAAAGGGTTTGGTCCTGAGGAGAGGTCTTGGATCACTGCATCTGAGGTCTTTGCACCTCGTCTGTTAAAGGAGTTTCATCTGAAGTTTCCCTCTAAACCTGGGCCCAGGCGGGGAAGGGGGAGGCCTCGTAAGAGGGAGGGTACTGTCATGGATATGCATTAATGTCTGTCTGCCATCTTACCTTCCTCCTCATGTGTTCATCTAGAGACCAGACCTCCTTCACTTGGCTTCCTTTATAATCTCCTCCCAGCCTGACTCCACCCCAGGCCCTATCACTGAACACTATATTAACCTGTGCACTGCAAGCCTGCTTTGCTGATCAACGTGTTTGTTAGGCATTGTGTGTTTGGGTTCCTGCCTGCCGTGTGCTACGTCTGTCTCTCTGTTACGTTATTGGCTTGTCCCCGACCATCCCTGTCTGCTCGTGACCCTTGACCTTCGGCTCGTTCTTCGTTATCCTTGTCTGCTTGTGGCCCCTGACCTTCGGCTTGTTATTCGGTTCTCTCTATCGTGTGCTGCTGCTTCCCCTTATCCTACGGGGCGTGAGCTAGGAAACTCCAGGGGCCGCGACCTGGTCCCAGCCTGCAGCGTAACATCCTCACCACTAGAGGCCCTGGAGAAGACCAGCTGGGTCTTAGACTCCGCGCCCTGGGGAATCTTGGCTCTCGCTTCCGTTGGGATCCCGGTTGTGCTCCTCTGGTCCCGCTTTCCACAACCACCCAGTTTCCTATCCACAGAAGCCAGCCATAGGGTTCACTACCTCGCGGTGCACTCCTGTCCCCCTACGGTGTGCATCTGTCACCTGGCCACAGGTGACCCTGACAATTGCTTGGGAACTCCTACTATGGTAACCCCTATCTCTTCTGCTCTTGAGCCGCCACTGGCTTGGAGTTCAGCCCCTTGGCAGAGGGCCCGCACCCCGTCAGGTGCTACTTGGGCCCAGTCCTCTGTACTGCAAGTGGGGACGTGAGATCTTCTAAACAAAGCGTCCGCATCTCGGTTTCCAGCCCCAGGTCTGTATTTCAGGCTGAAATCGAAGGCAGACAGCGCCGCCAGCCACCTATGTCCTGTGGCATCCAACTTTGCTGTGGTGAAGAGATAGGTGAGGGGGTTGTTGTCTGTTTTCACTGTGAATTCCGCCCCATACAAATAGTCTCTGAGTTTGTCAACTACCGCCCACTTAAGGGCCAGGAACTCCAACTTATGGGTGTGGTAGTTCTTTTCGGAGGGAGTCAGGCTTCTGCTCACGTACGCAACGGGCCTCAGTTGCTCTTCATGCTCCTGGTACAGCACTCCCCCCAAACCATCATGACTGGCATCTACATGAAGTTCATAAGGCTTCTTGGGGTCTGCGTAGGCCAGGACAGGGGCAGTGGTCAATGTCTTCTTCAACATCTGGAAGGCATTCTCACACTTCTCGTTCCACGGGTCCTTGACTGACTCCCCTGGTTTTCTGGGGCCTGTGTCATCCTCTTCCCCATCCGTCTTTAGCAGCTCATTCAGAGGCCTGGCTATCCGAGCAAACCCCTCCACAAACCTCCTGTAATAGGAACAGAACCCCAGAAAGGATCTGAGCTCTGTCACAGTGGTGGGCCTGGGCCAGGAGGTGACTGCTTCCAATTTTTCAGGGTCTGTGGCTACCCCATCTTCAGACACTATGTGCCCCAGATAGTTAACTGATGACTGATAGAATTGGCATTTTTCAGGTGAGAGCTTGAGTCCTTCCTCACTCAGTCTCTTCAAAACTTTCTCCAGCCTCTCTTCATGCTCTTCCAAGGTTCTTCCAAAGACAATGATGTCATCCAAGTATACAAGGACTTCGATGAGGTTCATATCTCCCACAGTCTTCTCCATGAGACGTTGGAAGGTGGCTGGAGCTCCAGACAGACCTTGAGGCATTCAGTTGAATTCAAAGAACCCTACTGGGGTTATGAAAGCCGTCTTCTCTTTGTCTTCTGGATGCATCAGGATCTGATAGTACCCGCTCTTGAGGTCCATAACACTGAACCACTTGGCTCCAGACAAGCTCTGTAGAGCATCCTCTATCCTGGGAGTGGTATATTGATCCGGTATGGTTCTCCTGTTGAGGGTCCTATAGTCTATGCACAGCCTCAGCGACCCATTCTTCTTCCGGACCACCACTATAGGGGAGGCATAGGGACTTCTAGATTCTCGAATCACCCCTGTTCGCTTGAGCTCGGCGAGCTGCTCCCTCAAGTCTTCGAGATCTGCCAACGGAACCCGCCTTACCCTCTCCCTGAAGGGCTTGTCTTCCTGGAGGCGGATTCGATGGGTGGCACTCCTAGCACACCCCACATCGAATTCATCTTGAGAAAAGATCCTCTCCCACCTGGTCAACTGGGCCTTGGCTCTCTCTTTCCAAGCCCTGGGCAGATTTGGATTCTCCATGGAAAGTTTATCCCACACAGTACTCTCTCCATCTGTCTTCTCCACATCTGATGAAGCAACTTGGGTAGCTGGGCTCACCCTGCCCAGCAACAGCCTGGCTGGGATCTCCATGGGACCATCCGTGGTATTTCTGACACTCACAGGTACCTTACAGTTAGCCTTCTTCAGGGCCCACACCGGGACCACTTCTGGGACTACTTCTAAGCCCGAATGTTCTTCCCTTGGGTCGGGTTCCAACATGACAAAAGGGCCCGGCTGCTCCCAAGTGAGTTTCACTGTGGCTTTCAAGCAGGTTACTTTACCGGGCTGCAGCACTATTCCCCTTCTCCCCAGCCTCCAGACCTTCCCTACCCCCTCTTCCGGGGCCTTCTGTTCCAAGATCAGCCGTTGGTAGGCTGTCTTCAACATTGGGTGGATCTTGTTGACTGTGAGGTCTTTCCTTCTTGTCAGAGAGGCCAAGAGTCTTTGGACCAAATCCGTGTTCGTCCCTATTATATAGAGAAGAAAATAAAAAATATGGACAGCCGCACTCCAAAAAACCTTTGACGGTCGCCTTTATTGTAAAAAATGGAAGATCACACCAAAAATCATCACAGCATAGCCGGGGTAACAGCTTACATGTTTCACACTGAAGGTCAGTGCTTAATCTTCATGGCTTCTACACCAATTCAGAATACTAAATTCAGACCTGTCTCCGTCTTTTATCCCACGAAGTCTAAAGGTTCCTGTATTGATGCTTTTTACCATATAGTACACTCAGAGATTCAAGAGATGTGTATCTCAGATAAAAATAAAACTGCCCATAATCTTACTCAGTCTGAAAAGAAGGCTCTTGAGGCCCTTACCAATAATTTTAATTTAACGATTAAATCTGCTGACAAGGGAGGGGGTATAGTCGTCCAGAATAGATTACGGTAGATTATGTCACAGAGGCAAATAGACTCTTGTCAGACAGTAACACATACATGAAATTGCAGACTGACCCATGGCCTCGTTTTACTATAGAACAGTGGTTCTCAACTCCTGTCCTCAGGACCCACTAACAGGCCAGATTTTAAGTATTACCTTGGTGAGATGCAGACTAGAATACTGCAATCCCTGAGCAGCAAATTATATCACCTGTGATGCATTTCAGTTATCTTGCAAACCTGGCCTGTTGGTGGGCCCTGAGGACTGGAGTTGAGAACCACTGCTATAGAAGCTGCTTCCCTTGTCCAGGATGCACTCCGTGATGCTGTTATTACTAAATATGAAGCTTCTTTTTTAGTTGGGACCGTTCATTTTACCCCATATTTTTATCACCTACCTAAGGTGCATAAAAATCAAACTAATCCCTCCGGACAACCTATAGTGGCAGCAATGGGAAGTATTACCAGTGGCTTTTCACAATATGTTGACCAGTTCCTCCAGCCACTTACTCAATCAATGCAGTCTTACATTAGAGATGGTACCTGTGACAGGGGTCACTTTGGGCACAGGGTGAGCAAGAAAATAATGGACATTAAGAATATGTTGTGGATTGCTTTAAAATGGGACAGTGATATTTTTCCACAATATTCCCCAGGATATCTGTAAAGAACTATTTACTGTTTGATTATGAACTCAACAGGTTAACTGAAAAGTGACTCCGTCATGATGTTGGGACACATACTGTTAGATGCTAATGTCGCCACCTCCAGCCCCCCTGCCTGTGTGATGTAAATGAATCTAGGATGGCTTCTGAGGATCTTTCATTGTGATAATTAACTCTGTACTTGTGTGTATTGTAAAATAGCAGACAGACAGTCTGGGGAACATAAAGGTTATGCATAGTCATTTAAGATGTAAAGGGATTAGCTAATGAACTCACCTGTTGTCTGCTAAGATGTCAGTTGTGTATTGGGAGACAGTGAGGCTAGCCTAAAGGTCATGTGTCTGAGTCATCAGCTGTAGTTAATTAGCTCATGTAAATTAGATCTGGTCAAAGGTGTATTGTCAGAGGAAAATGAGGAGAATGTAAGAACCTCCTCTCTGTGTGTATAAAACTTGGAGTTTGTCATTAAAGATTATCAGACTAGTTGGAAACCTAAACAGAGTGGTTGTCTTGTCTGTGGAGGGAGAAGTATTTGTATGGGGTCTTATTCGGCTGGTTGGAGTGTCTGGTGGCTGTCGTGTGGTTGGAAAGGGAATATCCTAACGGCGTTAACCCCTTTCATACTTGGGGTGCCGTTACAATTGGTGGCAGCAGTGGGATTGATTCCCACAGCCGGAAGGACAGCTACAAGAGGACACAGGCCAATGGAGGCACAGTATGAACGGCTAAAGTGCTCTACCCTCAAGGACTTACTGGAGAACCGGGGAAGACCGGCCAACAATCGTAAGAAGAGGGACATTATCAGAGAACTAGTCGAAATGGATGAAACCGAAAGGCCCAGCGTAACAGACAGGACACCCGAAGAGGCAAGTTTTGATCGGGCTGTTAACATAAGACTAGCACATTATGGAACTAACCCTACAGCGGAGATCATAGACCGAGTTATAGCGGCTGTGGACGTAAATTTGCTACCACAAAGAGGTGCTGCAGCAGCAGAAGTCACAGCAGCACCAACGGAAAGGAGAAAGATACATTTTACTGCTTTTAAAAATTTCATTGAAACTGAAGGAGAGATTGATGGGTACCTTGCTGAGTTTGAACGGCAATGTGCCCTACACCGGGTGCCCACAGAGGAATGGGTTACCATTTTGTCTGGGAAATTGTCCGGCCGGGCCAGTGAAGCATTCAGGGCCATCCCAGACGAGGATATTATGAACTATGGACTGGTAAAGGAAGCACTGTTGGCCAGGTATGCCGTCACACCGGAGGAATATCGGAGACGGTTCCGAGAGACGAGCAAGCAGACTGGAGACTCGTATACCGAGTGGGCATGCCGCCTACACCGCACTGCATCCCACTGGGTCGCTGGATGCCAAGCAGAATCCGGGGAAGAGGTGCTGCAGGTGTTCCTGCTGGAGCACTTCTTTGACAAACTGTCCCTGGAAGTCAGAGAGTGGGTTCGGGACCGAAAACCATTCACCTTGCCTGAAGCAGCTTGCCTGGCGGACGAATACACAGACGCCCGCAAACTGGATAACCCTGTGGTCAAGACAACAGCTCGGGTGGATTATCGATCAGCAGCACCCCCTCCGGCTATCGCCTACCAACCACAGTCGTACCGCCCTACAGCACCACCTCCAGCGGCCACTTATTCTCAGCAGCCTAGGTTCAACTCCCAGGACTACTCACAACCCATCAGTTGTTTTGGGGGTAAACAGCTAGGGCACAAAAAGCCAGACTGTCCGTTGAATCCAGCCAGGCAGTTCCAGTCATGTAGACAGCCAGCAAGGGGGAACCGCCACACATCCAAGCCTGCGGCCCACTGCGTTGAGGAGGAAGAACATTGGAGCGTCCTGCACGAGGCTGATCCAATACAAGCAGCTAACCGGGACAACAGGCAGCAACACAGGCAGACTGTCTGGGTCAATGGAAAGGTAGCCAATGGCCTACGTGATACTGGCGCCACCATGACCCTACTACAGAAGAACCTCATCCCAGAGAGCCAACATACTGGAGACACTGTAGCCGTAAGAGTAGCGGGAGGCACCGTCTTCCGGCTACCCGTTGCCCGTGTTCACCTGGATTGGGGGGTTGGTTCGGGACACGTGAATGTGGGGGTGATGAAGGATTTGCCAGCGGATGTACTACTGGGGAATGATTTGGCCCCCCTAATTTCTGCTTACGCCCTGATGGGCCCCGCTGAAGCCAACCCAGTGACTACCTGTGCCCAGACCCATGCTGCTGGAACCAGCCCGCTTGCGGCTGAGAACTGGGTAAGACTAGCTTCCCCGACATGTACCTTAGATCAGGCAAAATATCACAGTCTAGAATTGGAATGTGACAAGTTGGCCAGGGAGAAATCGGAGATGCAACGACACTACGTCATGTATTATGAGATGTCCCATGGCTTGAACATTGAAATGCACAAACAGGCTGAAATTGTCAAAAGGTTAAATGGGATTTGCGCCCAGGTTTTGCCTTACCTCTCCCAAGAGCATCAGCAACAAGTTTTGGGAGCTATTGAGAGAGCAAAGCAAGTGACTGTTCCAGAACTGAATTCCATTATTCGCCCTGCAACCAATGTCACCATCAGCTACTGACCCGGTAAGCAAAATGGCCATGCTGATGGGTTGTCCCAGCATTAGAGGAATGGAACTATGGACTAACTTTGGAGTCAACCCGTCTGGGGTCTCCTCCTGTGTTAGTCTCCTGCCGAAAGGGGAGATGTGTGACAGGGGTCACTTTGGGCACAGGGTGAGCAAGAAAATAATGGACATTAATAATATGTCTTGGATTGCTTTAAAATGGGACAGTGATATTTTTCCACAATATTCCCCAGGATATCTGTAAAGAACTATTTACTGTTTGATTATGAACTCAACAGGTTAACTGAAAAGTGACTCCTTCATGATGTTGGGACACATACTGTTAGATGCTAATGTCACCACCTCCAGCCCCCCTGCCTGTGTGATGTAAATGAATCTAGGATGGCTTCTGAGGAGCTTTCATTGTGATAATTAACTCTGTACTTGTGTGTATTGTAAAATAGCGGACAGACAGTCTGGGAACATAAAGGTTATGCATAGTCATTTAAGATGTAAAGGGATTAGCTAATGAACTCACCTGTTGTCTGCTAAGATGTCAGATGTGTATTGGGAGACAGTGAGGCTAGCCTAAAGGTCATGTGTCTGAGTCATCAGCTGTAGTTAATTAGCTCATGTAAATTAGGTCTGGTCGAAGGTGTATTGTCAGAGGAAAATGAGGAGAATGTAAGAACCTCCTCTCTGTGTGTATAAAACTTGGAGTTTGTCATTAAAGATTATCAGACCAGTTGGAAATCTAAACAGAGTGGTTGTCTCGTCTGTGGAGGGAGAAGTATTTGTATGGGGTCTTATTCAGCTGGTTGGAGTGTCTGGTGGCTGTTGTGTGGTTGGAAAGGGAATATCCTAACGGCGTTAACCCCTTTCATACTTGGGGTGCCGTTACAGTACCCACTTGTTACAACTCCTCTCCCCTTATTCTTGGGAGCCCACTTACCTGTGGGTTTCACTTGATGTCCAGTCTCTGTACACCTTCATACCACACGATGTGGGATTGCGTGCTGTCCAATCCTTTTTATGTCAGGATCCCTTATTAAATTCCAGGCAAGCATCCTTTATTTTAGAGGCAACTGTTTTTTGCCTCACTCATAATTACTTTCAATTTGAAAAAGACTTCTTTCTGCAGGTAAACGGGACTGCGATGGGAGCTAATTTTGCGCCATCATATGCAAATATTACTATGGGATACTGGGAATCTTCCTACATTTGGCATATCAACCCCTTTTCATCTCACATTGTGTTTTATGGAAGATATATAGATGACGTGATCATTATCTGGGATGGTAGTGTATCCTCAGTCTCTGATTTTGTTGCTCACTGTAACAACAACAATAATATGGGTCTTAATTTCACTTCAGTCATAGACGAACATCAGTTGGCCTTTCTTGATCTGGAGCTCTTCTTTATTGGGAAGGACATCCATGCCAAGAATTTTACTAAGCCTACGGCGGGTAATTAATTTCTTAATTATAAAAGTTGCCATCACCCTCAGTGGCTTAACAATATACCTAAAAGCCAGTATTGCAGATTGAAAAATAACTGCACTAGGGATACCGATTATGAGACTCAAAGTAAGATCTTGGAGGGAAAATTTCTTGATAAAGAATTCCCAGTCGATATTGTCAAAACAGCCTATTCCCTTTATAAAGGTACGTCTATTCCATCACGTTCTAAGATCCAAGCTAACACTAACAATAAAAACGATATACGATTTATCACTCAATTTCACTCACGCCACAGACAGATGAAGGGCATCGTGCGGACACATTGGCCCTTATTGTTGCAGGATGAACACCTTGTCCCTGCTTTACCAAAAAAGCCCAAATTTGCCTATAGAAAGACCCCTAACATAAAAGGTAAAGTGGCACCAAGTAAGTTAAAAGAAAAACCCTTACCGCCAGGGTATTCTATCCCTACATTCTTAGCTATTTCAGGCATGTATCAGTGCCGAAAACCCCTTTGTAAGACCTGTAGGTTTGTCAAGCACGGCCAGAAGGATATTTGTGTAAAAGGAAAAACATACCCCATCAAAGGTTTCCAGACTTGTTCCTCTGACCATGTAGTCTATTGCTTGACATGTCCTTGTGGTTTGTTCTATGTAGGGCGAACCATTAGACCACTGCGCAAACGGTTTGGTGAACACCGCCGTTTTATTACCGATGGTCTAGACAATCATAGTGTCCCTAGGCACTACCTTGAACATCACCAAAAATCTACTGAAGGTCTTTCGGTTTGGGTGATTGAGGCGATGCCCAGAGACCTACCATCAGCTGAGCGCTTTCGCAAGCTTTGTCGTAGGGAAATGTTTTGGATTCTTTCTTTAAGTGTTTTGGCCCCGGGAGGTTTAAATGAGGATTTTGAAATTAGTGCCATTGTATAAAGCAATCCTCTATATTGTTCATCCTCCTTTATGTCTGGTGTACTATGCGTTTTTCATGTGTTTTTTATGTATGCATACATATGTGTATGCATATCCTTATTTCCTTTGATAATAATTCCCCTATTTTTAACTCCCTCCATGTCTGATGCACTATGCGTTTTTCATGCGTTTTTATGTATGCATGCATATGTGTATGCATATCCTTATTCCCCCTGATGATAATAATTCCCCTGTTTTTTCTTTTTTCTTTAAGTGTCTTGGCCCTTGGTGGATTTTGAAATTAGTGCAAGTGTATAAAGCAATCCTCTATAATGTTCATCCTCCTCTATGTCTGGTGTACTATGCGTTTTTCATGCATTTTTTTATGTATGCACACATATGTGTATACATATTCTTATCTCCCTGATAACAATTCCCCCGTTTTTAACTCCCTTTATGTCTGATGTATTATGCGTTTTTCATGCGTTTTTGATGTATGCATACATATGTGTATGCATATCCTTATTCTCACTGATAATAATTCCCCTGTTTTAATGGTAATTTATATGGACTTTAATATCGTCCAAAATATATTATGTTGTATGTTTAACCACTTCCCGCCCCGTCAATAGCAGATTGACGTCCGGGAAGTGGTTGTGTTATCCACACTGGACGTCATATGACGTCCTGCGGGATAACAGCCGCCGCGCGCCCGGGGGGGCGCGCATCGCGGCGATTGGTGGAGCGGTGGGTCAGTCTGACCCACCGCTACACTGATCTCGGTAAAAAGCCTCCGGCGGAGGCTTTTTACCACGTGATCAGCCGTGTCCAATCACGGCTGATCACAATGTAAACAGGAAGAGCCGTTGATCGGCTCTTCCTCACTCGCGTCTGACAGACGCGAGTAGAGGAGAGCCGATCGGCGGCTCTCCTGACAGGGGGGGTTCGCGCTGATTGTTTATCAGAGCAGCCCCCCCTCGGGTACCCACACTGGACCACCAGGGAAGCCCCCCAGGACCACCAGGGAACCCCAAGCATGTGGATGGCCAGGTAAGTCCCCCATGGCCATCCACATGCACAAAGAGATAAAAAATATATGCCAATCAGTGCCCACAAATGGGCACTGATTGGCACCATCATGGCACAAAAAAAATGCATGATGCCCAGCAATGCCAGCGACCAGTCATCAGTGCCACCTACCAGTGTCCATTAGTGCCACCTATCAGTGCCCATCTGTGCCCATAAGTGCCCGCCTATCAGTGCCCGTCCATGCCACCTATCAGTGCCACCCATAAGTATCCATCAGTGCTGCCTATGAGTGCCCATCAGTGCCGCCTATGAGTGCCCATCAGTGCCGCCTATGAGTGCCCATCAGTGCCGCATACCAGTGCCACATATCAGCGCCCATCAGTGCCGCCTATCAGTGCCCATCAGTGCTGCCTATCAGTGCCCATCATCAGTGCCACCTCATCGGTGCCACCTCATCGGTGCCCATCAGTGTCGCCTTATCAGTGCCCGTTAGTGCCCCCTTATCAGTGCCCGTCATTGAAGTAGAAAAGGTACTTATTTACAAAAAAAATAAACAGAAACAAAGAAAAACTTAGTTTTTTTCAAAATTTTCACACTTTTTTATTTGTTATGTAAAAAATAAAAATCGCAGAGGCGATCAAATACCACCAAAAGAAAGCTCTATTTGTGGGAACAAAATGATAAAAAAATTGTTTCGGTACAGTGTTGCATGACCGCGCAATTGTCATTCAAATTGCGACAGTGCTGAAAGCTCAAAATTGGCTTGGGCAGGAAGCTGTATAAGTGCATGGTATTGAAGTGGTTAAATATTTATGTCATACATCGTTTTTTTTTTGTTTTTTTTCCCCAACAAAAAATGAGTATGCAAACTGAGCAATAAGTAGTATGCAGATTAGACATGTGCACAAAATAAAAATTTGTTTAGTTTGGTTTTGTTTCTGTTAGTTTCCGTTGATTCGCAACGATTCGTAATTTCGTAAGACGTGGGTTATCGTATTCGGACTCTTTCGTATTTCCATAAGGGTTATTTTCCCACTGATTCGTTTTTCCATTAGTCTAATTTTCGTTGATTCGAAATTTGTATTTTTCGTTATATTTTATATTCGGCCGCCTTCGTATTTTCGTAAGAACTATATTTTCGTTGATTTGCAATGATTCGTATTTCCGTGTCTAATTTCCGTTGATTGGAAAATTGTACTTTTGTAGATTTAATTACATTCGTACTTTCGTTAGAATACATTTTCCGTTTATTCGAAACACTACTTGTCGTAATTTTGTCATTCATATTTTCGTGAGATTGACTGGCTCATTTTTTCGTACTTTCGTAACATTGTTTTCGTAGATTCGCAATCGGGGCATAATTCGTAATATAGAAATTAGAATTTAGACAGAGTATGCTTAAGAAACAAAGAATTTCTCTCTCACAAGTCACAACTTAACTCACAAATCCACCAAAACAGTGCCACCTACCCAACCACACCCTATCTGGACTCTGGATGGAATGCACTGCAGTCTAACACAGAAAAACACACAAGGGAATAAGAAACAAGCTCATTGGGGGAAGGGACAACCTCTTCTGGGGAAGGGGTTATTGGCCAACGTCCAGAAATATTTCAGAACTAACGAATTAGTTGTTTAGATTTTCGTTTTCCGAATATTCGTAATTTCGTATTTTTTTTCATTCATTTTGATATTTGTTATTTTGAATCTTTGTTCGGTATTTTCGTTGTTTTGATTTCCGTTTTCCGAATATTCGTAATTTTGAGTTTTCGTTCATTTTGATTTTCGTTATTTTGAATCTTTGTTCGGTATTTTCGTTGTTTCTATGTTTTAGTTTTTTCACTCTTTCGTATTTTCGCTGTTTCTAATTTAATAATTTAGTATTTTCGTTGTTTTTCATATTCGTTCTTTTCGATAATTAGTTGTTCGTTGGTAATTTTAGTAAACCGTTCGATCATTCGTATGTTTACGATTTAACGAATATAACAAATTTTGACAAATAACGAATTCGTAACTAAACCAATTGCACATCTTTAATTCAGATTCTGTCTTATTATGCTGTCCAGCTATGGTCCTCCTTCTATTGTTATTTTTATTCTTATTTTTATTTTTGAGTGTGTAAACAGTGTATAGTCCTTTGGCAGCGTTCTGCTGTTAAAACACTGTGTTGCTTTTTATTTGATTGATGTCCACAAGTCCCGTCCCCATTACAACACATAGACTGTAAGAAGTCTAGCCCTTATGGAACCATCGTCACTGGCTGAAGAAGGAACCAATGAGCTGTTCCGAAACGCATCCCGCCTCTATGACACACTTCCCGTCCACTTCCTGATTGTGTTCCATGCTGGTTTCTGTCTCGCTTCCTCTGACGTCATCCCCAGGCTCCAGTGTTACTGTGTCCTCTGAACATTCACAGCACAATTAGCTGTTATCTTGTGGACTTCCCTGGAAGCTTTACCATCACAGACTGGGACTGCCCTGCCACTGGAACATCTTCTGGATGCACTTAGCTGCTACATGCCTGTTTCATCCACTATCTTGTAAGTGTTGTTAACCCTTTTAGGGGATATTAAAAGTTTTATACTTCTGCACTTAGAGGCGCTTTGTTTGTTTTTGTGTTTCCATTAGAGAGTGCTGCCTAAAGTGTGTGAAGATTTGCTACCCTCTCCAACACAGACTTTATCTGTCAGGATTCAAATGCTTGGAGCGCCCTGGATATACACATTTTTCCGACACTCCAGTCAGGCGAACAAGAAATCCATACGAATAATTTTGCCCCAATAACGAGACGAAGCTCTGTCTTGAGGTTCAAGCAGGAATGACAATCTTTATTGAAAAACTACAGGCTTATATACAGTAAAAGAGGAGGTGCATACATATCCTGCTCATATTACTCTGAAAATATACCTGTGACCAGACCTAATTAACATGAGCTAATTAACTAATCCCTTTAAGCAGCCAAGATGACTCATATGCATGACCTTTGCGTTTCCTAGACTGGCTGTCTCCTAAACTACAATACACATTATCACAGGACTCCTTCACACAATTACAGGGTCAATTAGCACAAGCCACAATGAAAGATCCGCAGGAGCCATCCTAGACTCATTTACATTGAACTTCCTGGAATGCCCAAATAAGGAGTTATACTTCCTGGGCATAGCCCTCACAGTGTACAGGGGATAACATCTTAATATTTCTTGAGAGATATTGTTAATGAATATTACTGTCCCATTTTAAGTAGTCCAAGATATATTTTCTCAGTCACCCTATGCCCCTAATGGACATGGGGTGATTTAGACATAAGAGGTGCATAAGGATCTGAAGCAAGGGTATCCCATACTTTCTAAGGGATTCTGGGTTCCACGGGCCCTCCCGTTACATTGGTATCTTCTGTCCCCGCCCACTGGCCCACCTACCTTCTATCAGACCTGCAGAATATAGTCTAGGAAAGTGCTACAGGTGGTGGGCGGGGATAGAAGCCGGCAGAAGATGCAAAAAATGTTGGGACTGCATCCCTGACAGAGCTAAGAATACTAAAGCAATGCATGTGGTGGACGGGCTGACAGACTGGGACAGAAGCAGACTGAAAATGCAGAGACTAAATCCAAGAACACAGAAGAACTACAGGTACAAGGCAATGTTCTGCTCTTTTCAGCTGACCAATGTGGATAAGTTTGCTAAATAGGAGAGTATTAGATAAATGATGTTTGGAGGCACTGTGTATTTCGTTTTAGCTAACTATTACAGTATGTCAGGTTCACACCAATGTGTTTGCTGTGACTCACATTTGTGTGGGTACAAATGGGCTGCTGTACCTACAGGAAACACAGGAACAAGGTCCCGACACCTCCATGAAAACACAGCCGCAGGGAAATCGCATGGTGCTTTTGCACCATGCAAATTCCCACATCTGAAAATGTGCTGCATCTTCAGAGGCGTGGGGTTGCCAATAAGAATAAATGGCAGCCTTGCGTGTCTGTAAAAAACAGCAAATTTTGCCTACATGTGGCTGTGGGTGTGGGAATAGGTGCCATTTACACGCTGTCCTGCACAGGCAATCACCCGCAACAGTGTGAACCTAGCCTTGGGTCGTTTACACTTGCGGTTGGGGGAAATAAAACATGCTGCTGAGCCTCATTTTACTGCTCCCTATCTACTGCTCCCCATTTAAGCTGAAGAGGCAGCAACTGGAGGTTTTCGGATGGTACTGCTTCAATATTTGTATTTGCAGTTGCGGTAGGAATTATACCCCCCCCCCCGTCACTTTCAGAATGCACAACTGTGTGAATGGGGCCACACTGAAACCTCCCTGCAACTGCATGCAATGCACACAGTTGTAGTGCAGCTTGGGGGGGTTTAAAACAGGTGACGAGGAGGCAACATATTGCCTACGTATACCTACTGTGGGCAGAAGAAAGAGGACACCTGCTGAAAACACACCTCAGTCTCAGCGCAGTGCCACTGGGGAGTGAGGGCAGACTGCCTTTTTGTCATTTGACATATATGACTGGAGAGGGGAAGGCAGAGAAGCTGCCTTCATTCCCAGCGGGAGTCACACTGAGACTGAGATGTGAACTGTGGGCGCAGTTTGTCATCTTTGCCCAGTGCACTGGATGACCTTGTCCCGCCACTGCCATCAGGTATCTGTCCTGGGGATGGAGCCAGTGCGGGAACTCAGTGGGGGGTATCTTTGAATTCAGTAAATATTCCTGCTGGCTGCAGCTTCCTCTGCTGTGCACTCTCTCCCTCTGCCTTTTCCCCCGTGGGGTGTCTGTCGCCCCGCCCCCCACCAGCCTGTGAATGCTTTGCTTTGCAGTCATTGGTTGCTAGGTCTGCCGGTGTCCTAGCAACAATGACACTTTTGCCGCTGTGCACACACATGGGATTTTCTTAGAGCCGCTCCACCTCCCATTCAGCTCCATCCCCTAACTCCAGACAGTTCAGACACAGCCAGTTCCTTCCCAAACTCTGGCCGTTTACCACTCACACAGCAGCTTTAGTGACTGTCCCTCCTGCCGGAGGGGACGCTACCACAAAATGACCCCATATTGGAAAGCAAACACCCCAATGTATATTCTTTGAGGCATAGTGAGTCTTTTGAACATGTCATTTTTTCTCACAAGTATAGAATATTAAATATAAAAAAATATGTTTCAATAAATAAAACATTAACAGCGCTTAGATGAAATATATGATCCCACCAATGATATACAGATATATCCTGCAGTTAATGGCACAGAATCTTTAAAAGTCCCAGCAATTCACCATGCGGTGAAATATGATCAAATAAAGACAAATGAAATAAGATATAATAGCACCAAAGTCCAATAGCTGCTAATAGCTAGATAAAAGAAGCCAGTTGCCTCAAGAGTTACATTTCCAATGAGGTATTAAGCGGTGATCCTTCACGGTTAATAGTGTCTCTCATAAGGGAAAAAAAAAACACAGCAAACACTTAAAGGAGTAGTAAAGTTACATGTTTTTTCACCTTAATGCATCCTATGCATTAAGGTGAAAAAACATTCGACAATACCGCCCCACCCCGAGCCCCCGTTTTACTTACCTGGCCCCTCGAAAGTCCCACGCTCGTCCCCGTTATCCTCTTCGTTTTTCAGCCTGGCCGCCGATTGGCTACACTGGATGGATTGAAAGCAGCGCAGCCATTGGCTGGCGCTAGTGTCAATCACATCCAATGACGCGGCGCGTGGGGGGCGGGGCCGAGTGATACAGTCGGCGGCTATGGCCGCCGCTGTATCACGGGAGCGCGCCCGCAATCACTCCACACCATGCGAGCTCACTCGCATTATGGTGTGGAGTCCTTGCGGGGAGGAGCCAAGACAGCCGCCGAGGGACCCCAGAAGACCAGGATCGGGGCCACTGTGTGCAAAACGAGCTGCACAGTGGAGGTAAGTATAACATGTTTGTTATTTTTGGGCAAAAAAAAGGGAAGCTTTAGTGCTCCTTTAATCTTCAGCTAATGAATGAGATGCCACTTTGATTCATAATTCCATCATTGTCATAGTAGACACACTCCCCTTAGGTAATGTACTCACCAGACATTAGATGGTAATGCGCCTGTAAGCTCCTCACTAGGTATTCCGTCAGCTCCCCTCAGGATATCCAGTGGCTTCAGTCAGCAGGTGTATGCGTGCAGCAGTGCGGGCATGTAAAACAAGGGAAGCTCCACATAGTGTAAAACCCTTTTATTGATAAAACAAAATTGCCCCCATATACAAGAAATGCTTACTAGAAGGTAATATATAAAAAGCATATCACTAGGGCAGATACATCAGCTCACTTGGATGTGAAGTTCTCCTAACTTTCAAACCGTCTGTGAGTCCCGGGTAGACGATTGTTACTGTGATGTGATTGGTCACGTAGACACGCCCTGACGCGTTTCGTGATTGGCTTACGTCTTCAGAGGACGCCCTCTGAAGACGTTTGCCGGGACAACCCATCCGCATTGCCATTTTGCTTACCGGGTCGGTAGCTGATGGTAAAGTTGTAAGGTTGCAGGGCTAAGCTCCACCGCAGCAACCTGCCATTGTCTCCTGAGACCCGGTTAAGCCAGACCAATGGGTTGTGGTCGGTGACTAGTGACAATTTATGTCCGTACAAGTAAGGGTTCAACTTTTTAAGGGCCCAGACCCGGGCCAAACACTCCTTCTCCACTGCCGCATAGCTCACTTCCCGGGGTAATAGCTTTCTGCTCAGGTATGCGACAGGGTGTTCTCCTCCATCCTCCCCAACTTGGCTCAGCACAGCCCCCAGTCCAAATATGGAAGCGTCTGTGTGGACAAGGAAACGTTTGTTAGGTACTGGGGCAAGACAGGGGCATTTACAAGTGCTTGCTTGAGGGCTAGAAACGCGGCTTCACAAGCTGGAGACCACAGGACCTGCCTAGATAAATTCTTTTTCGTCAGGTCAGTCAGGGGCTTGGCGATAGCACTATAATCAGGGACAAAACGTCGGTAGTACCCTGCAGTCCCCAAGAAGGCTAATACCTGGGTCTTAGTACGGGGCGTGGGCCAGTTAGCTATTGCCTCTACCTTGGCTGGCTCTGGTCTCTGGTTCCCACACCCTACACGCTGTCCCAGGTACTGCACCTCCGCCATACCTAGATGGCACTTGTCTGGTTTCAAGGTCAGGCCTGCAGCCGAATTTTGTCCAGAACCACCCCTACCTGAACCAGGTGCTCCTCCCAAGACCCACTGTAGATCGCAATGTCATCCAGGTATGCACATGCAAAATCCTGGAAGCCATTGAGGAGCCTATCCACCATACGTTGAAAGGTAGCCGGGGCATTTTTCATCCCAAATGGCATGACCTTAGACTGGTACAGGCCAAATGGGGTAACAAATGCCGACTTGGGGATAGCATCCTCGGCCAGGTGAATCTGCCAATAACCTTTACACAGGTCGATTGTAGTTAAATAACGTCCCCTGGCTATACGATCTAGAAGTTCGTCCACCCTGGGCATCGGGTAGTCATCAGTGGTGGTCTTCTCATTGAGTCGCCTGTAGTCCACGCAGAACCGGGTAGTTCCGTCTTTCTTAGGCACCAGGACTACAGGGGAGGCCCAAGGGCTGTCAGAGGGCTCAATGACTCCTAACTGAATCATCTCCTGTATCTCCTTCCGCATTCCTTCTCGGACTGCTTCAGGGATACGGTAAGGGGGCTGTCAAAGGGGTGCTTGTCCAGGGGTCTCTACCTTATGCACAGCCAGGGTCGTATTGCCTGGTTTTTGGGAGAAAGTCGCCTGTTTCTCCCACAGAAGCCGCTTAGCCTGTTCCTTCTTTGTGGGGCTTAACCGGTCCCCTAGCTGTACAAGGCTAATGAGGTCAGTCTAGGAGTCTCTCTCTTGTAAGTCAGGGAGGGGTAAACTTTCTGAGTGGTCTGCAGCAGGGGCACATACTGCAGCAACATCCTCCTGCCGTTCCTGATACTCCTTCAGCATGTTCACATGAAAGGTTCGCTGGATTCTTTCATCTGCACAGCTGGCAATAACATAGGTAGTATCACATACCTGGGCTACTACTTTATACGGGCCCTGCCAAGATGCCTGCATCTTGTCAGTCTTCACAGGCTTGAGCACTAAGACCTTCTGCCCAACCTGGAAGATACGCTCTCGGGCCCCCCGATCGTACCATCTCTTCTGTCTCCCCTGGGCCGCCTGGAGATTCTCCCTTACCATCAAAGACAGTTGCTACATGCGGTCCCTGAGTTCCAGAACATAGGGCACTATGGGGGTCCCTTCCTGCTCTGTCTCTCCCTCCCAGTGTCCTCTGATGAGATCAAGGGGTCCGCGGACCCTTCTCCCATAGAGCAACTCGAAGGGCGAGAACCCAGTAGATTCCTGGGGTACCTCTCTGTATGCAAATAACAGGTGAGGCAGGAATCTCTCCCAGTCTCTGCAAGCGTCCGAAAAAGTCCTCAGCATTTGCTTGAGGGTCCCGTTAAATCGTTCGCAGAGACCATTAGTCTGGGGGTGGTAAGGTGAGCTCAGCAAGGGCTTAATATTGCACACCTTCCACAACTGCTGGGTGAGCACCGCGGTAAACTGGGTTTCCTGGTCAGAGAGAATCTCCTTAGGGAACCCCACTCTGGTAAATATCTTAACCAGGGCATTGGCTACTGTCTCTGCCTCAATGTTAGACATAGCTACCGCCTCTGGGTAACGGGTGGCGTAGTCCACCACGGTGAGAATATACTTCTTCCCGGATGGACTAGGCCTGGCCAAGGAACCCACAATGTCAACGGCTATGCGGGAAAAAGGGCTCCCCAATATTAGGTATGGACATAAGTCTAGCCTTAGGGTGGTCCCCCCTCTTACCTACCCATTGACATGTGTCACACGTTTTGCAGTATTGTCGCACATCCTGGTTAAAATTGGGCCAGAAGAAATTCTGTGTAATCCTATGGGCTGTGCGACGGGACCCTAGATGTCCTGCTAGTGGCACATCATGCCCGATTCGCAGAATCTCCAGCTGGTATTTCTTAGGTACCACCAGCTGTTGTTTCTGCAAAGGGGCCTTACTTCTCTGAGATGGCTTAGGGATCCTATACAGTCTATCCCCCACCCATTCATAAAGCTCCCCATCTATTCCCCTTTCCTGAGTATCTGCCTTAGCCCTGTACTTGTGTAAGGTCGGGTCCTCCCGAGTTTCCCTCCCGAATGCCTCTGGTGTATCCCAGCCTAGGGGCGCCTGATCTAAGGTACATGTCGGGGAAGATAGTCTCACCTGGGTCTCAGTAGCAAGCGGGCCGGTTCCAGCAGCACGGGTCTGGGCACGGGTAGTCACTGGGTTGGCTTCATCGGGGGCCCATCGGGGCGTAAGCAGAAATTAGGGGGGCCAAATCATTCCCCAGTAGTACATCCGCTGGCAAATCCTTCATCACCCCCACATTCACGTGTCCCGAACCAACCCCCCAATCCAGGTGAACACGGGCAATGGGTAGCCGGAAGACGGTACCTCACGCTACTCTTACGGCTACAGTGTCTCCGGTGTGTTGGCTCTCTGGGATGAGGTTCTTCTGTAGTAGGGTCATGGTGGCGCCAGTATCACGTAGGCCATTGGCTACCTTTCCATTAACCCAGACAGTCTGCCTGTGTTGCTGCCTGTTGTCCCGGTTAGCTGCTTGTATTGGATCAGCCTCGTGCAGGACGCTCCACTGTTCTTCCTCCTCAATGTAGTGGGCCGCAGGCATGGATGTGCGGGGGTTCCCCCCTGCTGGCTTTCTCCATGACTGGGACTGCCTGGCTGCATTTAATGGACAGTCTGGCTTTTTGTGCCCTAGCTGTTTACACCCGAAACACCTGATGGGTTGTGAGTAGTCCTGGGAGTTGAACCTGGGCTGCTGAGGATAAGTGGCCGCTGGAGGTGGTGCTGTAGGGCGGTACGACTGTGGTTGGTAGGTGTTCTGTCTCAACTACAAAGCGACAAAGTTCATCTCCAGGTTCAAGTAGGCCTTACTCAAGCCTGTTTGATATTCATCCCTTGCATCGATACAGGCAGTTTAACTCAATGAATAAACTCACAGTTAGGACGACAGACGATGAATCCTTTCGAATGTTCTGTTTAATGATGGATATTCATAGGTAGAAAAACGTTGCAGTTGTAAGCCACATGTAAGATGTTTAGCATGGAAGATATACAGGAGTAATGACCAGAATCAGGAAGTGGAGGAGATATATAAAGAACTACGGTGAGAGAGAGAGAGTTCAGCTAGAAAGAAGGGGACAGATATTAAAGACACAGAGCAAGAATAATCACATAGTGTAACACAACACTCCCCGTCTGAAATCTTTAGATTTCATAACCTTAAACTAATATATATATTTTCAATAAGTCCAATACTGACGAATGTCCTGGAACCTGTAATGAAAAACATGCAACAAGCAAATAATAAACGTAAGTTCAACAGGATGAAGAACATAAAGTCACAGTATGATGTCTTCAAATAATTCCAAAGTTCTGAGTAGAACCTGTAGATGGCAGCAATGTACTCCCCGCCGTGCAAACAGCATGACTAGTCCTTGCACGAGTCACTCACCTGGCAAAAGGAGTACTAACTCTGTAAATGGTCGACTAAAGGTTTGTGTCGATCCTCCCTTGGTTACCTTGACTTCTACCTTCCGGACTTTGTTATCGTCGCTGGGCATAACTTTAGTAATAAGACCCATAGGCCACTTATTTCGACAAACTTCCTTGTCTTTTAGAAGGATGAGGTCTCCAACCTTAAGATTCGGCTTAGGTGCTTGCCATTTGTTACAACCTTGAAGGTGGTGAAGATACTTTTTCTTCCAGCGATGCCAGAACACATTGGCTAGATGCTGCACCTGCTTCCATTGATGCCTGTAACGGTGTGACCGCAGCTTCTGTTTTGTACTTACAGAAGTGTGGAGTGAGGTGTTCACAGTTCTTATTTTCTTATCATCTTCAGGGTTTACTAGCCCATAGGTGGTGTCAATAGGGAGTAAGTAAGAGTCCTCACACAGAAACCTTGGAGGTGACAGCCATAAGCTGTCCTGAAGAGCGGCAGGTGACACGGCTCTGGTCTCACAGTCAGCTGGGTTGAGTTCAGTGGGAACGTGATGCCATTGACTTGGTAGAGAGAATCTCTTGATACGTTCAACCCTGTTGCTGACGAACACATAAAATTGTTTTGTTTGGTTGTTTATGTAACCAAGTACTACCTTACTATCTGTATAGAAGGTGAAAGAATCAATTCTAGTGTCCATTTCACTTCGTATGACCTCTGCAATTTCTACTGCTAGCACGGCTGCACAAAGTTCAAGTCTTGGTATGGTATGTGCAGGCTTGGGAGTGAGTTTTGCCTTGCCTAGGACAAAACTACAGTGTGATTCTCCATCCAGTTCAGAGGTCTTCAAATAGGCTACTGCAGCAATAGCTTCAACTGATGCATCAGAGAAAATATGAATCTCTCTCCGGTTAGCAGTTGAAGTGGATCCTGGAACATAGCAACGGGGAATCTGAAGTTTTTCTAGTGACTTCAAAGAATATCTCCATCTTTCCCACTTGTGTTGATTCTCACTAGGCAAGGGAGTATCCCAGTCTATGTTCTCAGTAGACAACTGTCTTAGTAAAATCTTACCTTGAATGGTAACTGGAGCAAGGAAACCCAGTGGGTCATAGATGCTATTCACCACGGACAGGACTCCTCTCTTAGTGAAGGGTTTGTCACAAGTTGACACTTGGAAGGTGAATTTGTCTTGCTTGATGTTCCACAACAAACCCAGACTTCGCTGTACAGGAGGCACATCTGTACCTAAGTCAAGGTTTTTTAGACTAGTGGCATAGTCCTCAGAGTGAAAGGCATTCATAAGTTCCTGGCTGTTGGATATAATCTTGTGCAGTCTAAGGTTTGCTACAGACAGCATCTCCTTTGTTCTGGTGAGAAGATCAATTGCTTCTTTAGCAGTTGGAAAGGACTTAAGTGCGTCGTCAACGTAGAAGTTTCTTTCAACAAATTGACAGGCATCAGATCCATATTCAACTTCTCCAGTCTGAGCTGTTCTCCTTAGCCCATAAGTTGCCACTGCTGGGGAAGGACTGTTACCGAAGACATGTACCTTCATGCGATAATCTATAACTTCCTTGTTGAGGTCATTGTCCTTGTGCCATAGAAACCTGAGGTAGTTTCTGTTGTCTTCTCTGACGATGAAGCAGTGAAACATCTGTTGAATGTCGGCCATTACTGCTACAGGCTCTTGTCTGAAACGAATGAAGACTCCTATTAGACTGTTGTTCAAGTTGGGTCCAGTAAGGAGCATGTTGTTAAGAGAAACACCTTCGTGCTGAGCACTGGAATCAAAGACAACTCTGATTTGGTCTGGTTTGCGTGGGTGATACACGCCAAAGGATGGAAGGTACCAGCATTCTTCTCCATTCTTTAGTGGGGGAGCAGGCTCTGCATGATCTCTGTCAAATACATTTTGCATAAAGTCCACAAAGTGCTTTTGCATCTCTGGTTTCCTGCTTAAGTTTCGCTTTAAGGAGGAGAATCTACTGATGGCCTGCTGTAAGTTGTTGGGCAATCTCTCTCTTGGGAGACGAAAGGGTAGGGGTGCTACCCAGTTATTGGAGTCATCTTGAAAGAACTCATTGTCCATTACCTTGATTAATTCTTTGTCTTCCATTGAAGGAGCCAGTATGTCATCTTCACTGGTTGCTTTAAACACTGTAGAGCCGAAGTCGCCATCATGGCAGGAGAAAGGGCTTGTGTCACCTGAGATACCATGTTGCCATTCGTGGCTGGCTATCTTCTCTTTCACCCAGTAGTGATGTGGGCATGGCTCAAAGTAAGTGTTTCGGCCATTTGGCAGAACATTTGTCTTGAATGACGAAATGTTGGTAGGTCTTTTCATTTTGCCTATGCAGACATTGCCTATGATGACCCACCCTAGATCCGTGAGCTGGGCAAATGGGGTATCTGGGGGTCCACTGACTTGTCTGTGTACCTTGTGAACTCTTAGAATGTCTCTTCCTAACAGAAGAAGGATCTGAGCATCTTTGTCAAGCGGCGGTATCTCATTTGCTATTACCTTGAGGTGAGGGTGATGGAAAGCAGCAGCTGGAGTAGGGATTTCTTCCCTGTTAGCAGGTATCTGATTGCACTCAACAAGTGTAGGTAAGGGTAATTGCAAGTTACCTTTGAGAGAAGATACCATGAGTCCATGAGCCCTTCTTCCAGAAACCTCTATAGTTCCACTACAGGTACCCAAGGTGTAAGGATGAGCTTCGCCTTTTATTTTTAAATAGATTGAACAATTCCGATTTTGCAAGTGATCGATTGCTCTGATCGTCTAAGATAGCATATGCCTTTAGAGACTTTTCTGGTTGATCCTTGTGGTATATGTTCACCAAGCATATCTTAGCACAGGACTTACCACAGCGGTCTTCTCCACAAACTTCAGTGCAGGATGAAGAAATGATGGTAGAATTAGGCACTTGGTCTGTATTCTCCCCGCCATGCGTTAACCTGGGAGGAGTGTTGGCAGGTTGTGCAGAGCTGGGCTCAAGAGGATGGAGGGCTTGCACATGTTCTTCAGAGCCACACTCTATGCACTTGATGGACACATTACAGTCCCTTGCAAAATGTTCTGTAGAAGCACAGCACCTGAAACATACCCTAAATGTCTTTAAAAGCTCCTTGCGCTCTTCCAGAGGCTTTTTCCTAAAGCCGATACATTTATTGAGGGGGTGTGGCTTCTTGTGTATGGGACACTCTCTGTTAGGGTTTTCAATCTTCCTACTCTGTTTGTTCGTGGCCAGAACTGTGGTAGGAGTGGGAAGGATGTCAGTCTTTTTCACGGACACTGGGCCTCTATGGTTTCTATAGTTGCCCTGAAGACTAGTACTCTTAGGAAAGGGTGAGAAGAGACTGTACTCACCGTAGGAAAAACTTGGATCGTTCTTGGTCTCTGCAATTTTCCTGATGAATTCACAGAAGAAAGAGAATGGAGGGAAGGAAACCTTGTTCTCTCTTTTGTATGATGACCCTAGTGCAGTCCATTTCTCTTGCAAACCATACGGGAGCTTGGAGACAATTGGGTTTACCCCTCTTGGAGTGTCAAGGTAACTGAGTCCAGGTAGTTTTGGGTCTGCCTTGGCTAGCTGAAGCTCAAGGAGAAGGTCACTCAGTCTCTGGAACTCCTTGTTGTCCTTACCGGATATCTTTGGGAAAGTTTCCAGACGCATGAACAAAGCATTTTCTATAGCTTCTGGACTGCCATAACTTTGCTCTAGTCGCTCCCATGCAGCTGTGAGGCCAGCAGTAGGATTGTCCATGAAAACCGATCTTAATGGCTTAACACGTGCAGCAGATAGAGGACCAAGCCATTTGATCAGCAGATTAAATTCTTGATCAGCTGTAATGCCAATATTGCTGATTGTAGTTCTGAAGGCACATTTCCAACTTCTGTAGTTCTCAGGTTGGTCATCAAAACTTGTAAGACCAGTCTTTGTGAGCTCTCTGCGAAGCATGTACCTCACAAACTCTTCTGTCTCAGTTGTCTCCGCCTTTATGTGAGATGCTGTTGGCTGTATGGTGCTGATTGCGTTATCTTTGACATTGTTGTTAAAGGACACAGGGAAATATGGTGCAGCAGATGCATCCAGGTGAGTTGCTTGCTTGAAGTCAGTTGTTCCAATGGTACGTTGATTCAAGGCTGTACGGATGACTGGAGATTGATGACTTGCTTGAAGCTTGCGCTGATGCTCTGTGACGTATGAAGGCAGGCAAGGTAGACAGGTAGGAAATGCAGTGGAGTGATTTTGAGTGCAGGAAGTTGCTGGAACCTCTTTAACTTGAAGCTGTGAAGGAGTCTCTATGTAGTCGGGAGCATTGGAGACAATGGAGTATGCACTGCAGTGGCTTAGGACATAGTCTTTAGTGCGTTTGAGGGGGTCTTCCATATCTGCTATGTTTGGGTTAATGCTGTCTTTCTCACTTGCACCTTCGTCTGCACTGATAGCTTGCTGTAGGACCCTTAGCTTTGCCATAGCTGTGTCATGTTTACACTGTTCATTTAAGGTTTCCATTGTTGCTCTTTGACGTGCTGACTGAGCTTCCGACTCTGCTCTCTGAGCTTCTAACTCTGCTCTTTGACGTGCTGACTGCGCTTCCGACTCTGCTCTTTGACGTGCTGACTGCGCTTCCAACTCTGCCCTTTGAGCTTCCAACTCTGCTCTTTTTTCTGCATATGCCACCTGCACTTTGCTGGCTTCCACTTCAGCGTGGGCATTAATAAGTCGCTCACTGAGTGTTGAGTATCTTGAACTATGGGATCTTGACGAGTTTTTAGAACGTCTGGTGGAAACAGATCTGTGAGATGCAGTGCCCTGTAACAGCTTTATTTTTGCTTCTGCCTTTAATCTGGTTTGCTGGATAAAACTGTCTCTTTCAATATTGAGAGCATTGACGCGCTTTAATTGCATCATCACACTTTTTGACTTCATGATTTGTAAGACATTAGTGAATTTGATGCTGGTAAGCTGATAAAGCTCATATGAGGCAGAAAGTTGTTTAATGGCGCCCTCTAGTGTCAGTAGTTCACGTTCAACAGACACTGTATTGGCTTCAGCAAGGATTTTCTCCCAGACTAATTCCAAGCTATTTGACAATTCAGTCCTTGAAGCTTCATAATTCTCCATTAATTTCCAAGTGGGGTTAACTGAGCGTTTGGGTAACTCCGTTTCTTCAGGAACTTGTGGGGAGGTAGATGTGAGTTCACATGCAGAAGCTTGGTCACTCATGATAGCAGACTGACTGTGAAAGCAGGCAGGATCTGTGTGCTGAAATATGACACTGTGCAGATTGTCTCAGGCTATAAGGCTGCCATGTGCTGCTCTGTCCCTTCTGTCTTGCTATGAGGGCAGTAAATCTTGTCTGTTTCAGTACTGACATGCAGAAATCTTGTAATTAGGCTGTGAAACTCCGTTTTTCTACTGTTCTGTCTCAACTACAAAGCGACAAAGTTCATCTCCAGGTTCAAGTAGGCCTTACTCAAGCTGGTTTGATATTCATCCCTTGCATCGATACAGGCAGTTTAACTCAATGAATAAACTCACAGTTAGGACGACAGACAGTGAATCCTTTCGAATGTTCCATTTAATGATGGATATTCATAGGTAGAAAAACGTTGCAGTTGTAAGCCACATGTAAGATGTTTAGCATGGAAGATATACAGGAGTAATGACCAGAATCAGGAAGTGGAGGAGATATATAAAGAACTACGGTGAGAGAGAGAGTTCAGCTAGAAAGAAGGGGACAGATCTTAATGACACAGAGCAAGAATAATCACATAGTGTAACACAACAGTAGGCGATAGCCGGAGGGGGTGCCGCTGATCGATAATCCACCCGACCTGTTGTCTTGACCACAGGTTATCCAGTTTGTGGGCGTCTGTGTATTCGTCCGCCAGGTGAGCTGCTTCAGGCAAGGTGAAAGGTTTTTGGTCCCAAACTCACTCTCTGACTTCCAGGGACAGTTTGTCAAAGAAGTGCTCCAGTAGGAACACCTGCAGCACCTCTTCCCCGGATTCTACTTGGCATCCAGCGACCCAGTGGGATGCAGTGCGGTGTAGGCGGCATGCCCCCTTGGTATACGAGTCTCCAGTCTGCTTGCTCGTCTCTCGGAACCGCCTCCGGTATGCCTCCGGTGTGACGGCATACCTGGCAAACAGTGCTTCTTTTACCAGTCTATAGTTCATAATATCCTCGTCTGGGATGACACTGAATGCTTCACTGGCCCGGCCGGACAGTTTCCCAGACAAAATGGTAACCCATTCCTCTGTGGGCACCCAGTGTAGGGCACATTGCCATTCAAAATCAGCAAGGTACCCATCAATCTCCCCTTCAGTTTCAATTAAATTTTTAAAAGCAGTAAAATGTATCTTTCTCCTTTCAGTTGGTGCTGCTCGGACTTCTGCTACTGCAGCACCTCTTTGCGGTAGCAAATTTACATCCACAGCCGCTATAACTCGGTCTATGATCTCCGCTGTAGGGTTAGGATCATAATGTGCCAGTCTTATGTTAACAGCCCGATCAAAACTTGCCTCTTCGGGTGTCCTCTCTGTTACGCTGGCCCTTCGGTTCCATCCATTTAGACTAGTTCTCTGCTAATGTCCCTCTTCTTACAGTTGTTGGTCGGTCTGCCCCGGTTCTCCAGTAAGTCCTTGAGGGTAGAGCGCTTTAGCCGTTCATACTGTGCCTCCATTGGCCTGTGTCCTCTTGTAGCTGTCCTTCCAGCTGTGGGAATCAACCCGCTGCTTGCCACCAATTGTAACGGCAATCCCAATACGAAAGGGGTTAACGCCATTTAGGATATTCCCTTTCCGAACACAAGGCAGCTACTGACACTCCATAGTCAGGCGAACGAGATCCATAATGATAATTCCCCCCCTAATAACGAGACACAGATCTGTTGTTAGGTTTCCAGCAGGTCTGACTATCTTTATTGAGAGCAGGCTCTTTTATACACCAAAATGATACTGCATTAACCTAATGAACAATGGCCCAACTCCACCCACAACATCACACAATGGTTACATAACGAGCCCACATTATTCTGACACCTCTTAGCAGACAACAGGTGAGTTCATTAGCTAATTCCTTTACAGCTTAAATGACTACTATGCATGACCTTTACGTTTCCCAGACTGTCTGTCTGCTAATTTACAATACACACAATTACAGAGTCAATTATCACAATCCACAATGAAAAGATCTTTAGAAGTTAGCCTGAACTTAATTTACATTACACAGGCAGACAGGTGGCTAGAGTTGAACACATCAGCATCTCTCAATTAACCTGTTGAGTTCAGAATCAAACAACCAGTAAATAGTCCTTTACAGGTATCCTGGGGAATATTGTGGATTAATATTACTATCCCATTTTAGGTAGTCCAAGATATATTTCTTCAGTCACCCTATGCCCAAAGGGACTCCCTTTACAACACTTAAATGTTAAATGTCATTTTTTCCACAAGATTTTGGAAAATGTGGAAAGAAATTATAACGTTTTTTTTTTTTTTTACACAAAGTTGTCAATCTATAAGATATTTCTAAGACCCCTTTCACACTGAGCCGCCTATTTTTAGCGGCACTTTACCGTCGTTTTTGCGGTGCTATTCGGCCACTAACGGGTTGCTTTTAACCCCCGCTAGTGGCCGAAAAAGGGTTAAAACTGCCGGCAAAGCACCGCTACAGTGGCGCTTTGCCGGCGGTTCGGCATCGCTGCCCATTGATGGGCAGGGGCGCTTTAGGAGCAGTGAAATCACTGCTCCTAATGCGCTCCAAAGAAGCTGCTGGCAGGACTTTTTCTGACGCCCTGCCAGCGCACCGCTCCAGTGTAAAAGCCCTCGGGCTTTCACACAAGTGAATGGAGCCACTGTTTCAGGGCACTTTGCAGTTGCTATTTTTAGCCCCATAGCGCCTGCAAAGCGCCTCAGTGTGAAAGGGGTCTAACACATAGCATGTGCATAGCAAAAATTATGCCCCAAAATATAAAAAAATCTGCTACTCTTCCTGAGTATGGCGATACCCTATGTGTGTGAGACTTTTCCACAGCCTGGCCACATACAGAGGCCCATCATCCAAGTAGCACCGTCAGGCATTCTAAAGGCATAAATTACACAATTAACCAGTTCCATACCGGGCCGTGGTAAAATGACGCCGGCAGGAACACTCCGTCCCTCCAGGTGACGTCCACCCGGTCTCGGCGCGCAGCCATCGGTCATGAGGTGTGTTCCTCGGGACACATCCCATCCCCGATCGGGGTAAAGAGCCAATTAAAATGGCTCTTTACCATGTGACCGGCTGTGTCCAATCACAGCCGATCACATGAACTGTGCTCGATCTCGCCATTTGTGCGCGCCCCCTGGGGGCATGCAGCGTGGTAATCGGGGATAAGGCGTGTCCCACGTGACCGGATGTGTCCAATCACAGCCAGTCACAAATGGCAACAAATGGCTGTAGTACCGCTTCCGGGTTCTCCTCCCCAGTGTGTGAGGAGGAAATCTGGAAGAAAAAATGTACAGTGATGGGCCCTGTAAAGGGAGGGCCTGTGGAACCCAGAATCCCTTAGGAAGTATGAGATACCCTTGCTTCAGCCCCCCATGCACCTCTTATGTCTAAATCACCATATGTCCATTGGGGGCATAGGGTGACTGAGAAAATATATCTTGGACTACTTAAAATGGGACAGTAATATTCATTAACAATATCTCTCAAGAAATATGAAGATGTTATCCCCTGTACACTGTGAGGTCTATGCCCAGGAAGTATAACTCATTATTTGGGCATTCCAGGAAGTTCAATGTAACAGGCCGACCGTCTATTGCTTCACGATGTTACGTTGTCATCAACTCCAACCACCAACTATCTGTTGTCTGTTATAATGTAAAGAAGTCTAGTGTGACTGCTCTGCATCTCATTGTTGCTTGTGCTAATTGACTCTGCAATTGTGTGAAGGTGTATTTATGATAATGTGTATTGTAGTCTAGGAGACAGCAAGACTAGGATCTGAAAGGTCATGCCTATGAGTCACCTATGCTGTCTAAGGGATTAGTTAATGAACTCACCTGTTGTCTGCTAAGGGATGTATTGACACTCAGAATAATGTGTATTGGGGGCTTGTTATGTAACCATTGTGTGATGTTGTGGGTGGATCCGGGTCATTGTTCATGTGGTTACTGCAGTATTCTCAAGTGTATATAAAGAGCCTGTATTCCTTCCAATAAAGTTCATATTCCTGTTTGACCTCAACACGGAGCTTCGTCTCGTATTTTGGGGAGAGTAATGGGGTCTTGTTCGCCTGATTAGAGTGTCTGGTAGCTGCCTTGTGTTCGGGAATGGAATATCCTAAACTACGTTAACCCCTTTCATACTCGGGGTGTCGTTACAGGCCCGATTGCCCCCCTAAAAAGGACTTGTCACAACCCATCAGAGTACATGTTACAGAGTACATGTTACAGCCCATCAGAGTACCTGTCACAGGATCAGAGTACCTGTCACAGCCCATCAGAGTACCTGTCACCAGCCCCAGAGTACGTGTCACCAGCCCCAGAGTACCTGTCACCAGCATCAGAGTACCTGTCACAGCCCATCAGAGTACTTGTCACCAGCCCCAGAGTACCTGTCACAAGCATCAGAGTACCTGTCACCAGCCCCAGAGTACCTGTCACAGCCCACCAGAGTACCTGTCTCCAGCATCAGAGTACCTGCCACAGCCCATCATAGTACCTGTCACCAGCATCAGAGTACCTGTCACAGCCCATCAGAGTACCTGTCAAAGCCCATCAGAGTACCTGTCACCAGCATCAGAGTACCTGTCACAGCCCATCAGAGTACCTGTCAAAGCCCATCAGAGTACCTGTCACCAGCATCAGAGTACCTGTCACAGCCCATCAGAGTACCCAAGTACATGTCACCAGCTCATCAGTGTACCTGTCACCAGCTCAACAGAGTACCCGACTACCTATCACCAGCTCATCAGAGTACCCGAGTACCTGTCATCAGCCCCAGAGTACCTGTCACCAGCATCAGAGTACCTGTTACCAGCCCATCAGAGTACCTGCCACAGCCCACCAGAGTACCTGTCTCCAGCATCAGAGTACCTGTCACAGTCCATCAGAGTACCTGTCACCAGCATCAGAGTACCTGTCACAGCCCATCAGAGTACCTGTCACCAGCATCAGAGTACCTGTCACAGTCCATCAGAGTACCCGAGTACCTGTAACCAGCTTATCCGAGTACCCAAGTACCTGTCACCAGCTCATCAGAGTACCCGAGTACCTGTCACCAGCTCATCGGAATACCCGAGTACCTGTCACCTGCCCATAGGAGTACCCAAATACCTATCTCCAGCTCATCAGAGTGCCCGAGTACCTACAGTGGGGCAAAAAAGTATTTAGTCAGCCTACATTGTGCAAGTTCTCCCACAAGATGAGAGGCCTGTAATTGTCATCATAGGTAAACCTCAACTATGAGAGACAAAATGTGAAAACAAATCCAGACAATCACATTGTCTGATTTAGAATTGTTTTTTTGCAAATTATGGTGGAAAATAAGTATTTGGTCACCTACAAACAAGCAAGATTTCTGGCTCTCACAGACCTGTATCTTCTTCTTTAAGAGGCTCCTCTGTCCTCCACTCATTACCTGTATTAATGGCACCTGTTTGAACTTGTTATCAGTATAAAATACACCTGTCCAGGGGGCGCATGCGCGGATGCCTGAGGGAGCAGTCGCGCTTCCTTAGAGCTCCGCTCCTAGGCTAGTCAGACCGGAGAACCGAGAGCCGCAGCGACTTCTAAAATGAACACTGACATTACCGCATACCTCCGGGAACACGCCTGAGATGGTAGAATGGTGACAAAAGGTACCAAAATCAAACTAAAAACAGGGAAACAAAAGGAGATGTCAGGCAGGGCATTTTCCAAAATGGCGCCGTCGAGTACCTCACAACATAATACACAGCGCTCCTCAATATCTCTGTCACCTAGCTCTAAGGCACAACTGTGTGGAGATGAGACTGACTCTGAAGATAAAAGGTTCCAAAACACTATTAAACCTAATATGTTCAAACAATTTGAGAGAATGTTACAAAAGGCATTGAAACAGACTTCAGATGAAATTACTGACAGGCTCACTAAGGAAATTAGGGAGATTGGGCAGAGAACTGCTGAACTAGAGGTGAGGGTGGATGAACTAGAATCTTATACCCAGCAACATATTGAGGATTTGGACCAGTTAAAAGAGGAAAAACTTATCTTGCAAACAAGGTTGGAGGACCAGGAGAACAGAGACAGACGATCCAACTTGAGAATTAGAGGAGTACCTGAACATGTACTGGATTTACAAGCTACTATGCTTGCACTTTTTCAAGAACTTCTCCCTGGTTCCCCAGTGGAAAGACTGGAAATGGATAGGGTGCACAGGGCCTTAGCCCCTCGCAAGCCTAATGGTCCCGCTAGGGACATAATTGTTAGGTTCCACTATTACAAGACAAAAGAACAAATACTAACTGCGGCCAGAGGTAATTCTGCCCTAACCTTTCAAGGTAATACTTATCAGCTATTTGCAGACCTCTCTCCACTTACAATAACCAAGAAAAGGGCATTAAAACCCTTTCTACAAGTTTTACAACAGCACCAGATAATATACCACTGGGGTTTCCCTTTCTCCCTGCGCTTCACTCATTTGGAAACAAAATATGTTTGTCGTACCCCATAAGAATTACAAACAGTTCTGCTTGATTTGGACCTTTTGGATCAATCCGAAAACACGGTTCAGCCTCGTAGACGTTCAACCCCACGATCATCCTCCAAACAAGATACATCTGCCTCCACACGTCAAAATCTACACAAACGTGGACGATATGAGACCCTGTCACCACCTAATGTCGACTCCATGGACTGACTTCAATGAATTTCCCAGCTTGCTCATCACTTAAATTTTCTAGCTTATCGTGCTAGATCATATTCATGAATTACACTCATACCTCGCTTCAGTCACCTGGTTGATTTAAATTATTATTATTTTATTTTTTTGATCTATAATTTTTATTTAAATATATTTTTTTTTCTCCCCCTCCCACCTTATATAGGTTCACATAGATTCTGATGTTAACATATTTTTGCCTCCCGTTTCCCCTCCCCCCTTTTTTTCTCCCCTATTTTATTTTTTATTTATTTTTTCCTCTACAATTTATGGTTGCTGTTATATTAAGTTCATTTGTACTGTTTAGTAGGTTCTCCGGTGCTGACTGGCCACATGGAATTTCATGTCGCCTTCCTTACACCCTTCGACTCCCGATATTAAACGGAAGTTGGACGGAGATTTCGGAACCTCTTGGGGTGCACTTGCTGTGCCCCTGAGACGTTCTCACACCCTCTTTACATATTGTTATGCAGTAATTGTTTATATATTCTCAAGGGTCTTTCATCTTTTATTTTTTTACTTCTCCTCTACTTCTTTCTTCCGCCCTTCCTGTCTTCTTTCTCTCCTGGGGATGATTCCGGCCTTAATCGGGGGTTTTACCCCTTCACCTAAAAACACCCCTCCCAGGCTGCTATGGCCCCCATAAACATATTATCCTTAAATGTACAAGGATTTAATATACCTCAGAAACGTGCCAAGGCTATGAGATCTTTTGTGGCTAGGAAGGCACATATTATTTGTCTTCAGGAAACACACTTCACTGACAAAGTTTTTCCTAAATTCTTATCTTCCACCTATCCTCAATTCTATGTAGCCTCAGCCACAACCAAGAAACGTGGAACCCTTATGACATTCACTCTCATTTCACAAATCAATGATCCAGAGGGCAGATATATATTACTTACTGGTTTTCTTGCAGATAATTTAATCACCGTAGTATCGTACTATGCCCCGAATAAACGCCCGGAAGCGTTCTTATCACACCTCTTCCAATTGGTGGATACACATAAAGTTGGAATGGTTGTGATATGCGGAGACTCTAATACAACGGTTTTTCCATTCTTAGACAAATCCCCGTCCAAACCCACTTCTACTACTCACAAGCGTTCCCTACGGAATCTATTGTCCACACACAAATTGGCTGATACATGGAGGGAAGTTAATCCAACTAGAAGAAATTATACACATTACTCATATCCCCACAAATCTTTCTCCCGGATCGATCATATTTTTACTCCTTCAAGTATATGGCCTGAGATCAAGTCTTCTATAATTACCCCATATCCATGGACAGATCACTGCGCCGTTTCCATCACTCTAGCCTCACCAATACCTAGGTCTCACGATAAGACGTGGTGTATTAACGAATCCATGCTGTTGCATCCGTTGCACTGTTTAGACATCGAAACAGCTCTCACTGACTATCTCACATTTAATGATAATAACAAGGTTTCAGCTCTTACATTGTGGGAAGCTCATAAAGTTGTTATCCGTGGAAAATTTATGCAATTAGCTGCAGTTCACAAAAGAAAAAACAAACTTCTATTCACTAAGTTGGAAGACAATTTTAATAAATGCTACGCAGCTTTTCAATCGGTTCCTAATGCCACGAATAACACCAATTATGAGAGGGCTAAACTTGATTTAGACCTATTCTTAACTGACTCCGCAGACAAGACCATGCGCAAAAGACAGCATTTCTACTACTTCAAAGCCAACAAACCAGATACTCCTATGGCTCGTTGCCTTAAAAAAGTACATCTTACACAAACACCCATTAAGCTTAAAACATCCCGTGACTCTTTCACCAGTAACCCAGCAAAAATATTAGAGATTTTCCGTTCAAAATTGGCCGAACTATACTCACCGAACCAGAATTTTGATAAACTTAAAGCTGATGATCTACTCTCAAACATCACATTTCCACACATGAAACCTGATCAACTTGACGTTCTTGAGAAGCCTATAACTTTAATTGAGGTTCAAACAGCTATAAAAGAGTTGAAGCCACATAAAAGGCCAGGCCCGGACGGCTTTTCAGCTTTATATTTAAAAAAATTTCAAACAGTATTAGCACCTATTCTAACTAGGGCCTTCAACTCTTTATTAGCTGGACATTCATTTAGAAATGAATCCTTGACATCTATCATTGTAATGCTTCCTAAACCCCATTCCGATCTTACTTCCTGGACCAACTACCGTCCAATTTCCCTTCTTAACCTGGACATCAAGTTACTGGCTAAAATATTGGCCAACAGATTGAACACTATCATTGGTAACTTAATACATCGTGATCAAACAGGTTTTATGCCCAAACGTCAGGCGGGGGATAATATTAGAAGAGCGCTTTTGTTAACACATTCAGCCAAAACGAGGAAGATCCCTACTTGCTTCTTATCTCTAGACATGCGTAAAGCTTTTGATTCGGTCTCATGGCCATTTATGAATTATATTCTACAAAAATGGGGCTTTGGAAACAATTTTCTACTATGGATCTCTGCTTTATATAATGATCCAAAGGCATATATTAAATATATGGGATACAGATCGTCTACATTCGATATTAAAAGTGGTACGAGACAGGGTTGCCCCCTTTCACCTTTGATTTTCGCTCTTCTCATAGAACCACTGGCGATGTTCATCAGATCCAACCCTAATATTAGAGGCTTGGAACTAGGTGGACATCACCATAAAATATGTCTTTTCGCAGACAATATACTTGTCTTCCTAACCTAATCTCACATTTCAGCTCCAAATATATTGAACACCTTAGAAACATTTTCAGATATCTCAGGGCTATATATTAACAACTCCAAATCCAATGCACTTAACATAAACTTAGCGCAATCCGAACTTCATAGAGCTCAAACAACCTTACCATTCAACTGGGTCACTCACTACATCCCATATTTGGGAATACAACTTACATCCTCAATCTCAGACCTGTTCAAAGCAAACTACTTACCACTACTAAAACAAATTACAAACTTATTACATAATTGGTTCACACTTTCTCTATCATGGTTCGGTAGAATTAACGCTGTGAAAATGTCCATTCTACCAAAATTCTTGTATCTTTTTAGGGTGCTCCCCATTCCCATTCCTTCCTATTTTTTAAGGCTATTACAACAGAGAGTTGCATCGTTTATATGGGGTAAGATTAAACCACGTATTTCCAAAGCGACACTTTTTATCAAAAAATCTAAAGGGGGACTAGGGATTCCTAATTTCACCAATTACTATTACGCAGCACAAATCGCCCAATTATCTAAGTACCATGCATTGTTTGAAAGCCCTTTGTGGGTGGCAATAGAATCTATTGATATTGATCCAATATCTGTGGCTAATATAGGTCCTTCTCAAAAAATTAGCATATTGTGATAAAGTTCATTATTTTCTGTAATGTACTGATAAACATTAGACTTTCATATATTTTAGATTCATTACACACAACTGAAGTAGTTCAAGCCTTTTCTTGTTTTAATATTGATGATTTTGGCATACAGCTCATGACAACCCAAAATTCCTATCTCAAAAAATTAGCATATCATGAAAAGGTTCTCTAAACGAGCTATTAACCTAATCATCTGAATCAACTAATTAACTCTAAACACCTGCAAAAGATTCCTGAGGCTTTTAAAAACTCCCAGCCTGGTTCATTACTCAAAACCGCAATCATGGGTAAGACTGCCGACCTGACTGCTGTCCAGAAGGCCATCATTGACACCCTCAAGCAAGAGGGTAAGACACAGAAAGAAATTTCTGAACGAATAGGCTGTTCCCAGAGTGCTGTATCAAGGCACCTCAGTGGGAAGTCTGTGGGAAGGAAAAAGTGTGGCAGAAAACGTTGCATAACGAGAAGAGGTGACCGGACCCTGAAGAAGATTGTGGAGAAGGACCAATTCCAGACCTTGGAGGACCAGCGGAAGCAGTGGACTGAGTCTGGAGTAGAAACATCCAGAGCCACCGTGAACAGGCGTGTGCAGGAAATGGGCTACAGGTGCCGCATTCCCCAGGTCAAGCCACTTTTGAACCAGAAACAGCGGCAGAAGCGCCTGACCTGGGCTACAGAGAAGCAGCACTGGACTGTTGCTCAGTGGTCCAAAGTACTTTTTTTCGGATGAAAGCAAATTTTGCATGTCATTCGGAAATCAAGGTGCCAGAGTCTGGAGGAAGACTGGGGAGAGGGAAATGCCAAAATGCCTGAAGTCCAGTGTCAAGTACCCACAGTCAGTGATGGTCTGGGGTGCCATGTCAGCTGCTGGTGTTGGTCCACTGTGTTTTATCAAGGGCAGGGTCAATGCAGCTAGCTATCAGGAGATTTTGGAGCACTTCATGCTTCCATCTGCTGAAAAGCTTTATGGAGATGAAGATTTCATTTTTCAGCACGACCTGGCACCTGCTCACAGTGCCAAAACCACTGGTAAATGGTTTACTGACCATGGTATTACTGTGCTCAATTGGCCTGCCAACTCTCCTGACCTGAACCCCATAGAGAATCTGTGGGATATTGGGAAGAGAAAGTTGAGAGACGCAAGACCCAACACTCTGGATGAGCTTAAGGCCGCTATCGAAGCATCCTGGGCCTCCATAACACCTCAGCAGTGCCACAGGCTGGTTGCCTCCATGCCACGCCACATTGAAGCAGTCATTTCTGCAAAAGGATTCCCGACCAAGTATTGAGTGCATAACTGAACATAATTATTTGAAGGTTGACTTTTTTTGTATTAAAAACACTTTTCTTTTATTGGTCGGATGAAATATGCTAATTTTTTGAGAGAGGATTTTTGGGTTTTCATGAGCTGTATGCCACAATCATCAATATTAAAACAAGAAAAGGCTTGAACTACTTCAGTTGTGTGTAATGAATCTAAAATATATGAAAGTCTAATGTTTATTAGTACATTACAGAAAATAATGAACTTTATCACAATATGCTAATTTTTTGAGAAGGACCTGTATAATGTGGTTATCCCCTTGTGATAGAATTAGCCTGTCTAATCCTATTACAAAGCACTCCATGACTATCTGGGACAAATTTAGATGTTCACATAAACTACAACCCCCACATAACCCCCTACTGTCATTTATTAGACACCCAGCTTTTTATCCTGCATGGAAGTTTCCCTCTTCCTTTACAGCCTGGACTACCAAAAATCTGACATGCTTACATGATATAACCTCCATCAATAACATCCTGACATTTCCTGATCTATGCGACATTCATGGTTTACCCAGTAAAGAAATTTTCCGGTACCTACAGATTAAAAACTTTTATACACCGGTTATTGAATCGGGTTCCATACTTAATCAACTATCACAGTTTGAAAGGATCTGTAAATGTGATCCACACACTAGAGGTCTGATCTCACTACTCTATAAACATCTCAATTCCCCCCTCACAGACACTCCACCCTTATATGTCACCAAATGGTCTCAGGATTTTGATAAGACATTTAGTACGAAAGATTGGGACAATATCTGGTCGACCACTATGCGCTCATCCACAAATTGTTATGCTCTTGAAACAAATTTCAAGGTCTTATCACGCTGGTATCTGGTACCAGCGAGGTTAGCTAAATTCTCGCCTACTTGTCCAAATATTTGCTTTCGTGGCTGTGTGACTGTAGGTACTTATCTCCACATCTGGTGGGAATGTCCAATTGCCCAAAATTTTTGGAACAAAATATTCGGTATGGCTTCCACTGCTCTAGAAAACTTGATTAAGCCAGACCCAGTTGTAGCATTATTGAATCTTAAACCCCCTGAACTTACCCACAATCAATTCCAACTATTATTATATCTGACAACCTCAGCTAAACAAACTATAGCTAAGGCATGGAAATCTCAGACATTGGTTGTGACTGAAGCTAAACACCGAATGAACAGAGCTCCTTTTTTCCACAAAATGTCAGCCATTGAGAATAATACTGTGAAAAAATGTAATAAAATTTGGCAACCATGGGTTAAACATTTCCTAACAACCGATTTTGACCAATCTCTTTTGCTGCCCTGCTAATCCAATTTAATATTTTTTTTTATTCTCTTCCTTTCTATCAAATGTTGCTAGTATTAGTTAGCATTTCTTGGGGCTGGATCATCCCTGGGAGGGAACCTCTTCTTTTCCTTTCCTATCTCTTCACTTCTTTCCTTTCTCAATTTCTTCTTTTCTTTCTTCCTATCTCAACATTCTTCTTTTTTTTCTCTTTTCTTTTATTTTCATTATTGCCCAGTATGTGATTTTGGGATTTATATTTTCTTCAAATTACTATTACATATACTCTAGAGTTTGGAATAATAACCTGAGAAAATCCTCTATCCATTTGATACACTGTTTTTCTTCTGTTGTTCCTTCATAGGATTGGTTTTGACATTTAAAAGTGTCTTTAATAGGCTTCTAACTACATTACTTATATGTTAGGATAACGTATTCATCCTTTCAGGACTCTAGCTTACCTATACCTTAGTTAATTCATTTATTTCCCTTTTTTAACACGTACCCCCTCCCATCCACAGTTTGACCCCATTAGGGGTGGATGGGAGGTCCGGAGGCACTTTCTACCTGATGTAAGGTATCGTTTTTTTTTTCTCTATTTTATGAGTCCGATATACATGACATTTGTTATTACTATCTATTTTCTTATCTTTATTATTTCAAGGATAAAAATGATCTTTTCTTTTTTTTGAGCATCAAACTCTACAAACATATCTTCCCTTAAGGTTACGTTGTATATCCCACTCTCGCATCATCTGTATTGTACCTGTGATATGTATTCTTGTTAAAATACTTAATAAAAAAATTATTGAACCAGAAAAAGACACCTGTCCACAGCCTCAAACAGTCACACTCCAAACTCCACTATGGTGAAGACCAAAGAGCTGTCGAAGGACACCAGAAACAAAATTGTAGACCTGCACCAGGCTGGGAAGACTGAATCTGCAATAGGCAAGCAGCTTGGTGTGAAGAAATCAACTGTGGGAGCAATAATTAGAAAATGGAAGACCACTGATAATCTCCCTTGATCTGGGGCTCCACGCAAGATCTCATCCCGTTTGGTCAAAATAATCACAAGAACGGTGAGCAAAAATCCCAGAACCACACGGGGGGACCTAGTGAATGACCTGCAGAGAGCTGGGACCAACGTAACAACGTAACAAAGGCTACCATCAGTAACACACAACGTTGCCAGGGACACAGGTCCTGCAGTGCCAGACGTGTCCCCCTGCTTAAGCCAGTACATGTCCGGGCCCATCTGAGGTGTGCTAGAGAGCATTTGGATGATCCAGAAGAGGATTGGGAGAATGTCATATGGTCAGATGAAACCAAAGTAGAACTGTTTGTTAGAAACACAACTTGTCGTGTTTGGAGAAGAGAGAATGCTGAGTTGTAACCAAAGAACACCATACCTACTGTGAAGTATGGGTGTGGCAACATCATGCTTTGGGGCTGTTTCTCTGCAAAGGGAACAGGACGACTGATCCGTGTACATAAAAGAATGAATAGGGCCATGTATCGTGAGATTTTGAGTGCAAACCTCCTCCCATTAGCAAGGACATTGAAGATGAAATGTGGCTGGGTCTTTCAGCATGACAATGATCCCAAACACACCGCCCGGGCAACGAAGGAGTGGCTTTGTAAGAAGCATTTCAAGGTCCTGGAGTGGCCTAGCCAGTCTTCAGATCTCAACCCCATAGAAAACCTTTGGAGGGAGTTGAAAGTCTGTGTTGCCCAGCGACAGCCCCAAAACATCACTGCTCTAGAGCAGTGTTTCTCAACTCCGGTCCTCAAGGCGCCCCAACAGGTCATGTTTTCTGGCTTTCCATTATTTTGCACAGGTGATTTGATCAGTTTCACTGCCTTCTTAATTACCACAGCTGTTTCCTGAAAACATGACCTGTTGGGGTGCCTTGAGGACTGGAGTTGAGAAACACTGCTCTAGAGGAGATCTGCATGGAGGAATGTGCCAACATACCAGCAACAGTGTGTGACAAACTTGTGAAGACTTACAGAAAACGTTTGACCTCTGTCATTGCCAACAAAGGATATATAACAAAGTATTGAGATGAACTTTTGATATTGACCAAATACTTATTTTCCACCATAATTTGCAAAAAAAAAATTCTTTCCAAATCAGACAATGTGATTGTCCGGATTTGTTTCTACATTTTGTCTCTCATAGTTGAGGTATACCTATGATGACAATTACAGGCCTCTCTCATCTTTTTAAGTGGGAGAACTTGCACAATTGGTGGCTGACTAAATACTTTTTTGCCCCACTGTATCTGCAGCCCATGCCTCAAAGAATGTACGTCGGGGGTTTGCTTTCCAAAATAGGGTCATTTTGTGGGTAATTCCATTGTCCTGGTACTTCAGGACCTTCAAAAGTTTGATAGGTCATCAGGAAATGAGTTGTGTAATTTATGCTCCAAGAACGCCTGATGGTGCTCCCTGCATGTTGGGCCTCTGTATGTGGACAGACGGTGTAAAAGTATCACACATGGGGTATCGCCATACTCGGGACAAGTAGCAGAAAATATTTTGGGGTGTAATTTTTGTTCTGTACATGCTATGTGTGTATCTTTTGAATTGACATCTTTGTGTAAAAAAAAAAAAGTTTTCATTTTATTTCAATATTTTCCCAAAAATGTTGGCATGTTCAAAAGACTCATTATCCCTGATAGAATATACGTTGGGGTGTTTGCTTTCCAAAATTGGGTCATTTTGTGGGTAATTCTACAGTCCTGGTGCTCCAAGTGTGATAGGTCATCAGGAAATTAGATGGGTAATTTATGCTCCTAGAACACCTGATGGTGCTCCCTGCATGTTGGGTCTCTCTATGTGGCCAGGCTGTGAAAAAGTCTCACACATGTGGTATCACCATACTCAGGAGGAGTAGCCGAATGTATTTTGGGGTGTAATTGGAAGTATGCACATACTGTGTGTGAGAAATAACTTGTAATTATGACAATTTTGTGTAAAAAAAATAAATCTTAATTTCCCCAAGAATTGTGGGAAAAAATTACAACTTCAAAAAACTCACCATGCCTCTTACTAAATACCTTGGACTGTCTACTTTCCAAAAAAGGAGTAATTTGGGGGGTATTTGTACTGACCTGTCATTTCAGGGCCTCAAGGAATCAGATTGGCCTCTCAGTACATCAAGTGTGATCATGTGCGATCAATTTTTAATGATTTGCACCATAGCTTGTAGACTCTGTAACTTTTACGCAGACTGATGATATCCACTAATTTGGGTTATTTTTACCAAACATATGTAGCAGTATAAATCTTGGCCCAAATTTATGAACAAAAATTACTTATTTGCAAAATTTTATATAGAAACATTTTTATATAGAAACATTTTAAACATTTTCTATTATTTATACCGCAAAAAATAAAAAACCCAGTGGTGATGCCACCAAAAGAAAGCTCTATTTGTGTGAAAATATTGATAAAAATTTTGTTTGGATACAGTGTTGCATGACTGAGTAATTGACATTCAAAGTGTGAGAGCACGGAAAGCTGAAAATTGGTCTGGGCAGGAAGGGGGTGTAAAGGCCCTGTATTGAAGTGGTTACTTTACTGATGACATATCACTTTTTCTAAGGCCCTGGAGCACCAGGACAATGGAATTACCCACAAAATGTCCCCATTTTGGAAAGCAATTACCCTAATGTATATTCTTTGAGGCAAAATTAGTCTTTTGAACATGTCATTTTTTTCCACAAGTTTTTGGAATATGTGGGAAAAAAATAAAAACATTTTTTTTACACAAAGTTTTCATTTGTTTAAATATTTCTAACACATAGCATGTACATACCAAGAATGACACCCTAAAATACATTCTGCTACTCCTTCTGAGTATGGCGATACCACATGTGTAAGACTTTTCCACAGCCTAGTCACATACATAGGCCCCACATGCAAATAGCACTTTCAGGCTTCTAACACATAGAATGTACATACCAAGAATTACACCCCAAAATACAGTCTGCTTAGCAAAGGGTAGCAGGCATTGGAAGAATCAGGATTACTGGCAATATGTTGGCTGGCGTACCAGATTACACTGATCCACAATGTAATTCAGCAGATCATCTGTGAAAAATAAATGGAAATAATAAATTGGGGTTACATTTTCTGTTTGTATCTGAGAGCCTGACTCAGCTGTAAAAGGGTAAATTACAGGTTCTGCCAAAGTAGCGGGCAGCCATGTAGGATACAATAGAATGTCTGGGAGGCTAGTATGGGCCCTGCCTCATTGTGGATGGGACGTCCCATTACTAGAATCTTGGAATGTTGCCCTGCTTGTACTTGCCACTGCACAAGGACTTGCAGAACTGCTGGTGGATGCCTGCCTATTATATTGGAGTGCTGCGCTGCTGGTGGATGCCACAGAATTTATTGCGCTGCTGATGGATGCCTGCACCTACTCAAATCTCATGAGCCTCTGTCAGGAAAGGACTCACCTGCTGGTGGCACTGTGGCTTCCAGATCCATAGGATGCAGTTCCAGTGTCCACCAACAGGTGTCTCCCAGCATATGGACTATACTGGGAATTAGGCTGCACCTGATATGGACTGCTGGATATAAGCCCGCCTTTCACTGAGGTCTGGTGCTTCAGTATTTTCCCAGTAGTCCATGTCCCTGCCTGAGTCCGATCCGTTCCTGATCCTGTACCCTGATCCGGAGATCTGTCCCCTTGAACTTGCTTCCTGCTTCCACTAACTGGCTTGCTGTTCCCCTTGTCTCTTGTCCTTGTCCTGTTTTGCTCATGTGTATTCTCCCCACTTGTATATAGTAGGTTAATATATGGGGTTTGGGCTGTGTTACATTTACTTTCCACTTGCCTGGTTTATGATTGACTGGTGTTGGTATTGGAAGTGTGTCATTATCTTAATTAGAGTTGAGCGGACACCTGTATGTTCGGGTTTGACGGGTTCGGCCGAACTTCGGAAAAAAGTTTGAGTTCGGGACCGAACTCGACCCGAACTTGACCCCGAACCCGAACCCCATTGAAGTCAATGGGGACCCGAACTTCTGAGGAATATTCGTGCTTGTTTCCCGTGCTTAGAACTGTCCCTGCACAAAGTGTCATTTCTGAAGGAAAAAAAGTCATTTAAAACTCACTCGCGGCTATAATAAATTGTCGGCTACCGGCAATACATAGAAAAGTCATTGATAAAAAAAAAAAAAAAATGCGTGGGGGTTCCCCCAAATTCAATTACCAGGCCCTTCAGGTCTGGTATGGATTTTAAGGGGAACTCCACCCCAAATTAAAAAAAAAAAGTTCCCCCAAAAATTCATACCAGACCCTTTATCCGAGCACGCAACCTGGCAGGCTGCAGGAAAAGAGGGGGGAACGACGACGATGACGCCCCCGTACCAGGCCACATGCCCTCAACATGGGGAGGATGTCCCCATGTTGATGGGGACAAGGGCCTCATCCTCACAACCCTTGCCCGGTGGTTGTGGGGGTCTGCGGGCAGGGGGCTTATCGGAATCTGGAAGACCCCTTTAACAAAGGGGACCCCCAGATCCCGGCCCCCCTATGTGAATTGGTAATGGGGTACATTGTACCCCTACCATTTCACAAAGAAAGTGTAAAAAAAATTTAAAAAAATACACAGACACCATTGGGAAAGTCCTTTATTAAAAATAAAAAAAATGTAAAATAAAAAAAAACATTCCAGCGATGAAATTCAGTGTCCCACGGCGATCCGATGTCCAGCGCTGTCCACACTAAATGTCATTGGCTGAATCTGAGCGGACCCGATGGGGAACTTCCTCCGCAGTGTAATAAATGAATAGACCCGCCCCTTCTAAAGTTCCCCATCAGGTCTGCTCAGCCAATGACGTAGGTGTAAGGCTGAGGACCTGATGAGGAACGTGAGAAGGGGCGGGTCTATTCATGTATTAAACTGTGGATGAAGTTCCCCATCAGGTCCGCCCCCTCGTATGTCAGACCCCGCCTACGTCATTGGATGAGCGGACCTGATGGGGAACTTCCTCCGCAGTAAAATAAATGAATAGACCCGTCCCTTCTCACGTTCCTCATCAGGTCCTCAGCCTTACACCTACGTCATTGGCTGAGCGGACCCGGTCCTCTTCTCCGCGACCGTCCCCGCGGGAACAGCGGACCCGATCGCTGCTGGTGTCCCGCGATCGAGTCACAGAGAGGAAGAACGGGGAGAGGTAAGTGTAAACAAACCTCTCCCCGTGCTTCCTAGTGTGCCCGTCACTGATCGTCTGTTCCCTGTAATAGGGAATGCCGATCGGTGATGTCACATGCTAAGCCACGCCCCCCACAGTAAGAAATCAGGGCACACTTAACCCCTACGGCGCCCCCTCCTGGTTAACCCCTTCACTGCCAGTGTAATTTTTACAGTAACCAGTGCATTTTTATAGCACTGGTCGCTGTAAAAATGACAATGGTCCCAAAATAGTGTCAAAAGTGTCCGATGTGTCCGCCATAATGTCGCAGTCACGAAAAAAATCACTGATCGCCGCCATTACTAGTAAAAAAATTTTTTTTTAGAAAAATGCCATATAACTACCCCCTATTTTGTAAACGCTATAACTTTTGCGCAAACCAATCAATAAACACCAATTGCGTTTTTTTTTTACCAAAAATATGTAGAAGAATACGTATCGGCCTAAACTGAGGACAAATTTTTTTTTTAGATATTTTTGGGGGATATTTATTATAGCAAAAAGTTTAAAATATTGAATTTTTTTTTCAAAATTGTCGCTCTATTTTTGTTTATAGCACAAAAAATAAAAACCGCAGAGGTGATCAAATACCACTAAAAGAAAGCTCTATTTGTGGGAAAAAAAGGACGCCAATTTTGTTTGGGAGCCACGTCGCACGACCGAGCAATTGTCAGTTAAAGCGATGAAGTGCCGAATCGCAAAAAGGGGCCTGATCCTTATGCTGCGTATTGGTCCGGGTCTTAAGTGGTTAAGTACACGCCCCACACTATAAAAGGCTGCCTGCACGTCGGCCTTGTGTAGTGTGTTGCGGCGTTGAGAGAGAGATAGGGAGAGAGACAGAATGTAATTTAATTTCATTTAGATAGATTGAGCAGGCAGGCGATTCAGTTAGCTAGATTTAGCAGGCAGTTGATTCAGTTAGCTCCAGTATAGTTAGTATATATATATATATATATATATATATATATATACATTCCAGGCTTTGTATATATATACATACTGTATGCAGTTTAGCTAGATTTCACTGCAAAGCGTTCCTGTTGTTCTCTTCCTAATATACAACAGGCAGGCAGTTGATTCAGTTAGCTATAGTATATTCAGTCAGTATACTGTATCCTGTGCAGGTAGATCTTACTGCAGACCGTTCCTGTTGTGCTCTTCCTAATATATTACAAGCAGGCAGTTGATTCAGTTAGCTGCAGTATATTCAGTCAGTATACTGTATCCTGTGCAGGTAGATCTCACTGCAGACCATTCCTGTTGTGCTCTTTCTAATATACTACAGGCAGGCAGGTGATTCAGTTAGCTGCAGTATATTTAGTCAGTATACTGTATACAGTTTAGCTAGATCCCACTGCAGAGCGTTCCTGTTGTTTTCTTCCTAATATGCTACAGGCAGGCAGTTGATTCAGTTAGCTGCAGTATATTCAGTCAGTATACTGTATCCTGTGCAGCTAGATCTCACTGCAGACCCTTCCTGTTGTGCTCTTCCTAATATACTACAGGCAGGCAGTTGATTCAGTTAGCTGCAGTATATTCAGTCAGTATACTGTATCCTGTGCAGGTAGATCTCACTGCAGACAGTTACTGTTGTGTTCTTCCTAATATACTACAGGCAGGCAGTTGATTCAGTTAGCTGCAGTATATTCAGTCAGTATACTGTATCCCGTGCAGCTAGATCTCACTGCAGACCGTTCCTGTTGTGCTCTTCCTAATATACTACAGGCAGGCAGTTGATTCAGTTAGCTGTAGTATATTCAATCAGTATACTGTATCGTGTGCAGGTAGATCTCACTGCAGACCATTCCTTTTGTGCTCTTCCTAATATACTACAAACAGGCAGTTTATTCAGTTAGCTGAACTATATTAGGTCAGTATACTGTATCCTGTGCAGGTAGATCTCACTGCAGACCGTTCCTGTTGTGCTCTTCCTAATGTACTACAGGCAGGCAGTGTCGTGGAATTATTGGTTGTTTGCAGAGCACACAGCCCATAATTCCTGAGCTACCTAAGCACAGTTCAGATTTCATCTTTTTGCAATAATGCTATCTCTAAGTTTGCTAAGTTCCACTCACCATCATTCGTCCCATCATTCATTCAAGGAAAGCACATCATCACAGGTCTTATCACCAAGTCATCCCAAAGCAGAGTGTCTAGCCGACGCCCCCTCAAGGATTTTTATTAGCCTCAAAAGATCTCAGACAGGAGGTGATTGGCTGCAGCAACCAATCTCCTCCCCCATGGGCGGGGACATCACAGGATGTCCCTTCCACACAGGAAAATGGCAATACAAGGACATCCCTTCCAACAGGAAATGCCGTACATGAATCCCACTCAAGAAATATAGCTTAAAGGATTCAATACAATAATACATACAATGAATACAATAACGTATGATGGCTAAAGTTACCGTTGATAGGAATCCTTATTCTGCGCTATTCCATAGAATAACGCATATTAAGATTATACTATTATTGAATGGGGGAGGGAGGCTATCTGCAGACGCGCGCTACGAATCCCAACCAATGTTGATCAGACACAGCAGAGACAAGAGCACGCATCTGCCCATAACCAATGATGTCATTGCAGAGCGAGCATATCCCCTCCTTAACGATCGTCCGTGCTAATGCACAGAGGGGCCCCCGTTGGCGGACATATCCGCACCCTGCAAACATCACACTCCAACCTCAAGACGTTTTCCCCTATCAGACGGGATTCAACCAGCCTCAGACTACCCCAATCAGCTCTTTTAGAGCGGGTTGCGGAAGTACTAACACTGGGTGACACTATGACAATACATACTAAATACATCTCCATAAAAATCTCCACAACAGTCCTCCCTTTTTTGTCATATGCACCCCATGTGTCCATCGATGAAACTTGATCTGCTTCTTACACCTGGAAATGAATCAGTCCTTAGTCCATAAAAAGGAAAACACGGCTTGACATGTAGACTCTACTCTTCAGGGGCATGACTTATGAAGGAGGACACGACATGGTGAGTTGTAGTAATCGCCGATCGGTCTGTGATCCTCTGTGTCTTGTATGTGGGTCCGGCTTCGGGGCGTCTCATCAAGGAAACTCTGGTCACGCGTCAAATCAGGCAACAGGAGCACCTCGTCACGACATAGAAAGAATAGAAATAAAAACGACATGAGTATATATATTCCCACTTCCTTTAACCACGATCCGCTGTAAAATAAAAATTAGATCCCCAAAGATCCCCAGACCCTTAAAAAGGACTCCCAACCTTCACTTAGCTACAGCTCTGGCTTCAACAGTTACATGAAGAACCCTATCCTTAACGGATGAGAATTGTTCAATCGTATCCCAAGCCCGAGCTCCCCCCACCCTGTACATCCAGGACCCCATGCCCAGACCTGGTCGGGGTTGGTGAACAAATCCTTTCTAGCTGTCCCTGCCATTCTTAATTTCTCTCGCCATTAGATCCTCGCGATTGGCCACGAGATAAGGTGCTGGGACAGCTTCACCATCACGCATGAACCTCTTGCATTGGGGGGATTACCTTTATAAGCTGCAGATCCACATAAACACCAAACTAAAGTTCAAACACACTTGTGGCCTACCTAGATACCCAAACCGACAAGAGGCAGAGCCATTAAAACTAACCAATTTTACCCTCTAAAAATGCATCATTAGATTCCATTGACAAGTGTCTGTTTGGAGTCTTCACTAGTTTGTCAAAACTCCTCATACCCATAATAACATCATAAATGTCATGTACCGCTGTCATCACTGGGGACTAAAACTCGGTGAAGACTCAGAACAGACCCAGCAATCGGTCCTGTTCGCTTTCTGAGCTAGTCAGGTAATACACTTTAAATAATAACTTGGGATGCTTTTCATTGTTACCCTTGCTAAAATTTACTAAACAACAAAAATATAAATAAACAAAGATACTCCTCATTCTTTGGTGTGGTTGAGCAGCTTCTTGCAGTGGCTGGCGTGGTCTCATCCCTCAAGCTTCTTTACAACGACCCAGTCACCTGGTTGGAAAGAATGTAAACTGATTATTGAGTCAGGGTCCAGGAGGGACTCGTGAACCCTGTGGTGGACATTTTGAAGTTCATGTCACAGCGATCTCCCCTCCCCCATCAGCCGAGAATATAAGTGACAGCTAATGAGGAAAGTACAACTCTGGTTTTGATTGACCTCCAAACAACCCTCATATGACAATAACCCAGACATCGGGACTGTGGTCACTGCATAACCTGTGCATGGCTTACAATACCTGGAACCATTGACAAAAGGCTCTTAGCATCTGGGATGGGGACCTACTTCACCAGACTGCTGCTTGCCGATTCAAATTCTATCAAAGAAAGACAGTCTTGGCACAAACTTGGTTAGAATTACAGAGGTTAACATTATTCGTTTGACAAAAAAAAAACTGTCACTCTTACATTTATCATTCTCCCCCCTTTTCTTCCTCATTACAGACTGAAGGAAGAAATGCATGGTGCAGGAAAAAAGAAACAATGAAATAGCCTATGATACTTTTACCTCCCTTAGACTCATATTTATCCATATGTACAGCTGTCTACATACACCTGTTCTCTATGTACAAACTCCTTGGACCTGAAAAATACTTATAACCAAAATCATTACTCTGACCTTCATATTTAACCTGCAAAGAATGGTAAATTGTCAATGACATTCTTTCAAAACCGATTCAAACAAAACCCTCTGTAACCCTTACTTTTCCCGTTCCTACAAAAATACAACAGCCGCGACACATCGGAGGATCGCCGCGGTAAGTTCGAACATATTCACGTTACTACATACAAACATTCAGATACAAACGTGGGGGAGATACTTCATAGTTTCCAAAACCAAAAATGAAAAAAACAAAAACAGCCAGAATTCTCCCTTCACTCTTTCAGCAATAGAAAAAAATACAATGGGACAAACATGAGAGCAGCTCGAGAACCTTCATGGACCAGCCATACAAAGTTCAAACAAATGGGCATGAGCCACCATTCCTCATCATTACAGATTTCTGAAGCCGCAGCTCAACTACATCCATTCCAGAGGGATACCCAAAATAGTATCCTTGGACCACCTATGTTAATCTTTTTGGGGTTCAAAGGCCTTTGCCCCAAAACTAGGCGTTGTGCACTGTGTGACCGTCTGACTATGGGAAGCCTCCATTCCTTCCCTTTGCACAGACCTCCTTGTGTCCATGGCGATTCGAATCGGCTTATCGTCTTAAACCTGCGTCCAGGTTAAACCGTTGCACCCATTTCGGAGATCACCGCCCAGTGTCTTCTTATACGGTGGATTGAAGAACTACAACCACTATATGGTCAAGTCCTCCAACTAGAAACCCTAACCGAGGCGTCAACTCTATGGCTTGTTGTCCCAACACTTTTGGAACTACAGCAACAACCACAGATCAACCCCCGAATTAGGCCTCTACCCCTCACAGTGCATGCATACACAAGCATTTTCCGCTATACACCCATACACTGCGTTGTCAGACTAAACCACACAGAACACTTACGCCAGTTTACCACCTGCAGAACAATGTGGCTTCTCTCTGTATCTAGATGATAAAACAATGGTGATGCCCCCCCTGTTTTGCTTTCTACCCAAAACTGTATTACCATACAAAACTTCACAAAACTGGAACAAAATATAAAACACTTTTAAATGCAAAAATGCTTTCCATTTTCCTTACAACCTTTCAGACAACCCCAAGCTCCTCCCACCAACTTCCCTCTGATATATAAAATGCTGAAAAGAAACTTCCGGTTATGCTCAGCTCTCAAAAAAAAAAAAACTGGTTTATTTACATATCAATTGTTCAGGAAGAGGGAGGGGGAGGGGAGGCCTAGCCCTAATTGCCTTGTCTATCAAGACTCCAATTTAAACATAAACACACCATTGTGCAAAATTCAGTGCAAAGTGGAGTTTTTACTTAAAAATGAAATCCAATACAAAAACAGCCGCTCATATACTGCAAAGTCAGCTGACCCTGCAATAGCTTACATTCACTTAAATGAAAGCAGAGAAATCCCCATCCTAACACCACCTGCATGGAGTTTTCATGTCCTCCCTGTGTCTCACTACTCTCCCCAGCAGTGCACAGGTCAAACTGTAAACGCATAAAACAGAAGAAAACTGCGCCAATCAACAAATGTTAATATAGCATCCAGGGGCCGATGTGCAAAAAGCAGTGCACACTCAGCAAAGGCACTAGCCACTAGATACCAAAAAATAATGTGCAATGATTTGAAAACATTTAATGATAAAAGTCCAGATGAATGCCCAGATGATGCAGTAAAACCCCCAAAAAAAATTAAACCACAATACTGAATTATAGAACTAAAAATGATGGATTAATAGTCCCATTGCAAAGGCATAAATCCTGCAAAAATCACAAGCTGAGATCAGTAGATGATTATGCAACACCCAGTGACATCAGCAAACAAAGGTAAGGTAACAGCTTACCAGAGGCAAGTCCATGAATGGTGGATGAACCATCGCAAGCCTCATGGACAACAACAACAATGGCGCCATTAACGCATGCAATTTTTCCCGCCAAAACCAGCATGGGACGTCACAATGAACACCACATGGGTTCCCCCACACAAAGAAAAACACACATGGCCTCCACCAGGTTCCAACGCAGAAAAGACCGCACTACATTCGCACCAAACATCAAAAACTGAGAAATTCCACCAGCAACATAGCTGACGAATGCCACAGCATGGTCACATGATATCACACCCAAAGGAAAGGTGGCTGCACCTTCCCTTATAGGATACCCACAGGCTAAGGAAAAACTGCGCCTCAAAATGGCAGACAAATCACAAGGCTGACAAAAGCCAAGAATAGCGCCATTAACGCATGTATTTCTTTTCCGCCATAACCAGCATGTCTTTAAAAGAAAATCAAAAATGTTTTTCTCCACAAAGACAGACTACACCATTGAGATTTTTCTAAATGATCATCAAAATCCACTGAAAAATGTGTGTCTTGAGTCACCTACACTCCACAAGGCTCATGCCATCTCCACAAAGCCACACACCTGAGACACCACATGACCACTAAAACATTTTATGACCCTTTGGCCACTAAACAGCACATTCAATAAATGTAAGTTACAACATTATTCAACACTTTTCTCTACCTAAAGTTCACACACACAGTGGCCTCAGCTTCCATAACAAGCCATTGCAGAGACATACTATTGTCTGCCTTCTAGCAATGCCTGGCCACTTGTATATGCGGCGGGAACTTTCAACTCAAAAACCAAACTCTTTACTTAAAATATTTTTACACTTATGGGGACATGTGTCTTTGTCCCCTACAAAGGCAGAAATCACAATCTATCCATTTCTATTTTTCATAAAAATCACAAACACTACACACATACAGTATATTTGTAACATCAGATTATCATCCCTCAGGGCCCTTCCACTACAAAACTCCTGCATGCCACCCACAGAGAGTCACCAACTCTCACCACTGTAACTGATGACCATGCTGCCTGCCCCCCCCCCCCCCACCAAAGCACATGGCACACAGGGACCAGACTTTAACAATGCAGCAGCAATGGCTGGCTGCAAAATGCTCAATACATCGCACAAAACAATCTAATCACATACAGTCTATATTTCTCATTTCATACACAATATACAGTTTCCATCAGCATTCACACAGGCACAAACACTACACACAACTTTGTTCTGAAAATTGGAAAGTCAATAGATACACAACTTTCAAACATGTTGGCAGTGATAGCCATGCTGCCTTCCCCCACCCCCCCCCCCCACTAAAGCACATGGCTTATGGCTCAATGCAGCCAAACACTCTTACAGCAAACAGTTTACCCACACAAACACCCAGGCACATGCAGGCATACGATCTCTCTCCCAACAAAATCACACACACACAGACACACACACACACACACATCTCTCAGACATACAGCATTATTTCAAAAAGACAAAAAAATTGTTCTTTTACAAAGTACAGCCTCTTCACGCATCACATCATACATCCATACTCCCCCTCTGCTGATGTGAAGCTCAAAGAGGCTGCAATTAGTCCCACCGTGAGTCGCCATTCTGTTGTGGAATTATTGGTTGTTTGCAGAGCACACAGCCCATAATTCCTGTGCTACCTAAGCACAGTTCAGATTTCATCTTTTTGCAATAATGCTATCTTTATGCTAGCTAAGTTCCACTCACCATCATTCGTCCCATCATTCATCCCAAGAAAGGCAGCACCACACAGTTATGTTCTCATCTCAGCCTCCCAGCATAGTGTGTCTGGGAGCTGTGTGTCTCTCCTTTTATTGAAATCCCCACAGGATTAAAATCCCAACAGGAAGTGATGTCACAGCCTGTGATCCTCACTAAATAAGTTACCAACAGGAAGTGAGGTCACAGCATGTGACCTTCACACAGGGAAAACAACAATACAAGGACATCCCTTCCAACAGGAAATGCAGTACATGAATCCCACTCAAGAAATATAGCTTAAAGGATTCAATACAATAATACATACAATGAATACAATAACGTATGATGGCTAAAGTTACCGTTGATAGGAATCCTTATTCTGCGCTATTCCATAGAATAACGCATATTCAGATTATACTATTATTGAATGGGGGAGGGAGGCTATCTGCAGACGCGCGCTACGAATCCCAACCAATGTTGATCAGACACAGCAGAGACAAGAGCACGCATCTGCCTATAACCAATGATGTCGTTGCAGAGCGAGCATATCCCCTCCTCAACGATCGTCCATGCTAATGCACAGAGGGCCCCCGTTGGCGGACATATCCGCACCCTACAAACATCACACTCCAACCTCAAGACGTTTTCCCCTATCAGACGGGATTCAACCAGCCTCAGACTACCCCAATCAGCTCTTTTAGAGCGGGTTGCGGAAGTACTAACACTGGGTGACACTATGACAATACATATTAAATACATCTCCATAAAAATCTCCACAACAGCAGTTAATTCAGTTAGCTGCAGTATATTCAGTATACTGTATCCTGTGCACAGTGTGCAGCTAGATCTCACTGAAGACCGTTCCTGTTGTTCTGTTCCTAATATACTACAGGCAGGCAGTTGATTCAGTTAGCTGCAGTATATTCAGCATACTGTATCCTGTGCACAGTGTGCAGCTAGATCTCACTGCAGACTGTTCCTGTTGTTCTGTTCCGAATATACTACAGGCAGGCAGTTGATTCAGTTAGCTGCAGTATATTCAGTATACTGTATCCTGTGCACAGTGTGCAGCTAGATCTCACTGCAGACCTTTCCTGTTGTTCTGTTCCTAATATACTACAGGCAGGCAGTTGATTCAGTTAGCTGCAGTATATTCAGTATACTGTATCCTGTGCACAGTGTGCAGCTGGATCTCACTGCAGACCGTTCCTGTTGTTCTTTTCCTAATATACTACAGGCAGGCAGTTGATCCAGTTAGCTGCAGTATATTCAGTATACTGTATCCTGTGCAGCTACATCTCACTGCAGGCCATTCCTGGTGTATCTATTCAAATACACTTTCAGGTAGGCAGGTGATTCAGTGATCTGCAGTGAATAAAATATATACTGTCTCCTACACATATATCCACTGCATTCTAGTCTAGCCAAGACTATACCCGACTGCAGGCCATTCCTGGTGTACCTATTCAAATACATTACAAATACATCAAATATAGTATGTCTGGAAGGCCAAAAAGGACAGGCAGATGCTCACAGGCCACTAAAAGAGAGCAAGCAGGCTCTGTGTCTACAGCCAACAGTGCTGGTTGTGGACACGGTGCATCCTCAGCACATGGCCGTGGGGTACGCTTGTCCTTTTTTTCGTCAGCTGGCCGTGTTGAGCCACAACATACAGAAGAGTTGGTAGAGTGGATGACCAAGCCGTCCTCATCCTCCTCATCCTCTGTCACCCAGGCTCAGAGTACCTTGGCTGCCAATGCAGCTGCCAAAGCGGCCTATTCCATCGGCTCCAGGTCATCAGTTACTCCTTCCCTAGCCCCACCATCATGCACGGAGGAGTCCCCCGAACTGTTCGACCACAGTGTTGGGTACATGCTGCAGGAGGATGTGCAGCGTTTTGAAGGCTCTGATGATGGTACCCAGCTTGAGGAAGGCAGTAACGTGAGCCCAGAGAGAGGGGGTGCCCAAGAAGGACAACAAACTGGCAGTCATGTTCCCCCAGCTGCAGCATACTGCCAGGTTTGCTCCAGTGACGAGGAGGGAGGGGATGATGAGATCACTGACTCTACGTGGGTGCCTGATAGAGAGGAGGAGGAGGCACATCTCCACCGAGGCAGGATGCCCTCCAGGGGCCATCTGAAGGGCAGCCAACGGACTGCATCACACCGCAGAGCTCCGCATGTGCAAGGTGCTGCTGACTCTGCGCGTTTTTCCAAAAGTTTTTTGGTGTGGGCCTTTTTTGAGACGTGTGCAGCAGATCGCCCCATTGCTGTTTGCAACATATGTCTGAAGCGTATCAAGCGTGGCCAAAACAGCAGCCGCTTGGGCACCACATGCTTGACCGGACATATGTCGACCTGCCATGCAGTCCGTTGGCAAGCGTACTTAAAAGACCACACCAAAGAACAAGGCAGACCTCTCCTTGCTCCTCATCAGCTGGGATCTCCAACCCCACTATACCTTCAGTTCTCTCAGAAACCTGCACTGTGAGGAATGAAGGTGTAGAATTAGGTGTGCCACTGCCAAGAACTTGCGAACAATCAGCTATCGCTACACCAACTAGGGTTAGAAAGTAGGAGTGGCGCTATTTTAAATTCCAAAAACTTGAAAAACTTTGCCTTAAAGTGCAATGGTGAAAATAAAATAAAATTTAATTAAATTAATTATAACACTAAGTATAACACCAATATGGAAAGGTGCCCGTGCAAAATGCATGCGTGCCTGTGCAATTTTATGTATATAATCCTGGAAAAAATTGTGCAAACTAGCAAAAAAGTGCTACATATAGGGATGAGCCGAACACCCCCTGGTTCAGTTCGCACCAGAACCTGCGAACGGACCGAAAGTTCGCGCGAACTTTAGAACCCTATTAAATAAAATGGAAGCGACCGTTCTAAATCTAAAGTGCTAATTATAACGGCTAATATGCATGTTATTGTCCTAAAAAGGGTTTGGGGACCCGGGTTCTGCCCCAGGGGACATGTATCAATGAAAAAAATTTGTTGAAAAAATGACGTTTTTTCGGGAGTAGACATTTTAATGATGCATAAAGTGAAAAAAAAAGTGAAATATTTCTTTAAATTTTGTACCTGGGGGGGTGTCTAAAGTATGCCTGTGAAGTGGCATGTGTTTCCCGTGTTTAGAACTGTCCCTGCACAAAATGACATTTGTAAAGGAAAAAAAGCCATTTAAAACTGCTTGCGGCTTTAATGTAATGTCTGGTCCCGGTAATATGGATGAAAATCTTTGAGAAAAATGGCATGGCTACCCCATCACCCCCCCCCCCCCCCACCACAGCCCATTACCAGCCCCTTTGGGTCTTGTATGGATATTAAGGGGAACCCCGTACCCAAAATAAAAAAAGGCCCTATATACTCTGAACAGCAGTATACAGGCGATGCAAACAAGACAGGGACTGTATGTTTGTTCTCAAGTAGAATCTGTTTGTAATTTTGAACAGGTACATTGTTTAAGTGTAGCTCCAGCCAAAAAATCTATTTTTAAGCTTTTTGGAGTACATAGGGAAGGGTTAACACCCCTGTAACATTTGTTTAGCTGTCTGTGCACCTGTTCAGAACATTTCACCTCACTTTCTGTCCCAATGACAAATGTTTTTGGAAAAGTGGGGCTTTTATTGAAACAAGGATTGGTGATAAAGCATCAGTAGAGAGGAGACACCTTTTTCCCATATTAACTCTTACAGGAGAGAATTTCCCTTCCTATGGGTAGATTTCCTCTCACTTCCTGTTGTCTCCTTCCGTTTGCAAGTAGGAGTCGTTTGTAAGTTTGATGTTTGAAAGTAGGGGCCTGCCGTATATACTCTGCTGAAATTTGCCCCTTAGATGCTGGTGTTGCCACAACACTGTGAGCCCTCACAGTTACTCTTGGTGGGCGCTGGAATGCCCTGCTGTGAACTATTATATCAGGAATTGTAATTACATGCCATTGTTGAACAGTGGTAGGAAAAATTGGGCCTTTGGTGGTGGTGCTGGTGCTACAACACTGTAAGCCCTCACAGTTACTCTTGGTGGGCGCATGAATGGGCCCTGCTGTGCATTATTAGATCAAGAATTGTAATTGCATGCCCTGTTGAACAGGGGCAGAAAAATTGGGCCTTTGGTGGTAGTGGTGGTGTTGCCACAACACTGTAAGCCCTCACAGTTACTCTTGGTGGGCGCAGGAATGGGCCCTGCTGTGAATTATTAGATCAATAATTGTAATTACATGCCCCTGTAGAACAGGGGCTGAAAAATTGGGCCTTAGCCACTGGTGCCACAACACTGCAACCCCTCACAGATACTGTACATGGAGCACAGCAATGAGCCCTGTTGCAAAGTATTGCATCAAAAATTTTAATTACACGCCCCTGTTAAACAGGGGCTGAAAAATTGGGCCTTAGCCACTGGTGCCACAACACTGCAACCCCTCACAGATACTGTACATGGAGCACAGCAATGAGCCCTGTTGCAAAGTATTGCATCAAAAATTGTAATTACACGCCCCTGTTAAACAGGGGCTGAAAAATTGGCCCTTAGCCACTGGTGCCACACCACTGCAACCCCTCACAGATACTGTACTTGGAGCACAGCAGTGAGCCCTGTTGCAAAGTATTGCATCAAAAATTGTAATTACACGCCCCTGTTAAACAGGGGCTGAAAAATTGGGCCTTAGCCACTGGTGCCAGAAACACTGCAACCCCTCAAAGATACTGTACTTGGAGCACAGCAATGAGCCCTGTTGCAAAGTATTGCATCAAAAATTGTAATTACACGCCCCTGTTAAACAGGGGCTGAAAAATTGGGCCTTAGGCACTGGTGCTGGTGCCACGACACTGCAACCTCTCCCAGATACTCTAGTTGGAGTGCAGGAATGAGCCCTGCTGCAAAGCATTGCATAAAAAATTGTAATTACATGCCCCGGTTAAACAGAGGTTGAAAAATTGGGCCTTAGCCACTGGTGGCGGCACCCAGAAACAAAAATGTTCTTCTAAGCTATCATCATGAATCGGATCATTGAGAAGGAGGAGGATAGTCAGTCAACATAACAGGACAGTCACTCAGCATCAGCATCAGTCTTGAAGGGATGTGACATTTGAAAATAAATTATTCTGTTATATCAGCTTCAGGTGCTTGGTAGCTGGTGGTGATCCAAGACTGGTTCATCTTTATGAAGGTCAGTCGATCAACCGAGTCGGTGGACAGGCGCACCCTGTGATCCGTGACAAAGCCTCCAGCAGCACTGAATGTGCGTTCCGAAAAAACGCTGGATGCCGGACAGGCCAGTAGCTCAATTGCATACTGTGCAAGCTCTGGTCAGTGATCCATCCTCAAGACCCAGTAAGCCAGAGGATTTTCGTTGGGAAAGGTGTCCAAGTCTGACCTTGCCCCTAGGTATTCCTGCACCATGTATATCAGACGCTGGCGATGGTTGCTGGAACCGATCATACCTTGGGGCTGCGGACTAAAAAATTGTCTGAACCCATCGGTCAGACGGCCACCTTCCCCACCGCTCCTTCTATGACTGACTGAAGCCTCAGCAACTCGTTGTCCAGGACCAGGAGTTTGTAACCTCCCAGTCTCTGGGAACGCATTGCACAGACCTTTCTGCAAGGCCTCCCAGAGTTGTCTCATCCTCTGCTCCCTCTGCGACGGTAAGATAAGGTCCGCAACCTTACCCTTGTAACGTGGATCAAGGAGAGACAGTAATGGTCCCTCTCCTTGATCCGAAGAATACGAGGATCCTTCCGCAGACTTTGCAGGATCAGGGAGGCCATGCAGCGTAGGCTAGCTGAGGCATTCGATCCGGAGTCCTCTGGGTCACTAAGGACGACATGATCCGCAGCCACCTCCTCCCAGCCACGTACAAGTCCACGGATTTGTTGGGACTGTAAATCATCCCTAAAAGACTGCTGCTGTTGATGCTGAGTGCCAGGCTCCACCTCCATGCTGACACAATCCTCCTCCTCCTCCTCCTCCTCGTCCTCTTCCTGTGCGATGGGTGGGACAGAAGGAACACTGTCTGGGTAAAGGGGGCCTTGAGAGGCAAGGAAGTCCTCCTCTTCCTGCCTCTGTTCTGCCTCAAGTGCCTCAAGTGCCCTGTCCATTATTCCACGCAGTGTATGCTCCAACAGGTGGACAAGAGGTACAGTGTCACTGATGCATGCACTGTCACTGCTCACCATCCTCGTGGCCTCCTCAAATGGTGCCAGGACAGTGCATGCATCCCTGATCATGCCCCACTGGCGTGGTGAAAAAAACCTGAGATCCCCTGTCCTGGTGCCGTAGTTGCACAGGTACTCATTGATGGCCCTCTGCTGCGTGTGCAGCCGCTGCAGCATGGCCAACGTTGAGTTCCATCTGGTGGGCATGTCACATATAAGGCGGTTCTTGGGCAGGTTCAACTCCTTTTGCAGCTCAGCCAGCCGAGCACTGGCATTATATGATATGCGGAAATGCACACAGACTTTCCTGGCCTGCCTCAGGACATCCTGTAAGCCCGGGTACCTGCCCAAGAACCGCTGCACCACCAGGTTAAGGATGTGAGCCACACAGGGCACATGGGTCAGTTGTCCCTGTCGGAGGGCGGAGAAGAGGTTGGTGCCATTGTCGCTTTGTTCTTTGGTGTGGGTCTTTAAGGTAGGCTTGCCAACGAGCTACATGGCAGGTCAACATATGTCTGGTCAAGCATGTGGTGCCCAAGCGGCTGATGTTTTGGCCACGCGAGATACGCTTGAGACATATGTTGCAAACACCAGTGGTGCGATCTGATGCACTCGACTCAAAAAAGGCCCACACAAAAGAACTTTTGTAATAACGGGCAGAGGCAGCGCCCTGCACAGGCGGAGCTCTGCGGTGTGATTCAGTCGTTGTGCTGCCCTTACGCTGGCCCTCCGAGGGCATCCTGCCTCGTTGGAGGTGTGCCTCCTCCTCATCCTCCTCCTCCTCCTCTCTCCTATCAGGCACCCACGTGGAGTCAGTGACCTCATCATCCCCTCCCTCCTCATCACTGGAGCCAATCTGGCAGTATGCTTCAGCTGCCGGAACATGACTGCCAGATTGCTGTCCTTCTTGAGCATCCCCTCTCTCTGCTCTCACGCTACTTCCTTCCTCTAGCTGGGTATCATCATCAGACCCTTCGAAACGCTGGGCATCCTCGTGGAGCATGTACCCAACACTGTGCTCAAACAGTTCGGGGGACTCCTCAGGAGGACATGGTGGGTCTAGGGAAAGAGTGACTGATGATGACATTGATACGAGGGAAGAGGACGCTTTGGCAGCTGCTTTGCCAGTACCCTGAGCCTGGGTGAGAGAGGATGAGGAGGATGAGAAGGGCTTGGTCATCCACTCTACCAAGTCTTCGGCATAATGCGGCTCAACACGTCCAGCTGCCGAAAAGAAGGACAAGCGTGTCCCATGGCCACGTGCTGATGACGATGCACCGCGTCCACGACCAGCACTGTTGTCTCTAGACACAGAGCCTGCTTGCCCTCTTTTATTGGCTCCTGACTGTCTGTCTCTCCTTGTTGGCCTTCCAGACATTCTAATGGCCTGCAGGGATATGGGAAAACCAGCAATAAGGGGTAGCTTCAGGTGTATACTGTGCAGGAGGCACACTACCCCCGCTGTAAGTGCTGCAGATGCCTGCCTGTGTTACACAACAGGAAAACACAGCAATAAGGGCTAGCTTCAGGTGTATACTGTGCAGGAGGCACACTACGCCAACTGTAACTGCTGCAGATGCCTGTTAGTGTAACACAAAAGAAAAAACCACGAGCAATAAGGGGTAGCTTCAGGTGTATATTGTGCAGGAGGCACACTACGCCCGCTGTAAGTGCTGCAGATGCCTGCCTGTGTTACACAACAGGAAAACACAGCAATAAGGCCTAGCTTCAGGTGTATATTGTGCAGGAGGCACACTACGCCTGCTGTAAGTGCTGCAGATGCCTGCCTGTGTTACACAACAGGAAAACACAGCAATAAGGCCTAGCTTCAGGTGTATATTGTGCAGGAGGCACACTACGCCCGCTGTAAGTGCTGTAGATGCCTGCCTGTGTTACACAACAAAAAAACACAGCAATAAGGGGTAGCTTCAGGTGTATACTGTGCAGGAGGCACACTACGCCCGCTGTAAGTGCTGCAGATGCCTGCCTGTGTTACACAACAGGAAAACAAAGCAATAAGGGCTAGCTTCAGGTGTATATTGTGCAGGAGGCACACTACGCCCGCTGTAAGTGCTGCAGATGCCTGCCTGTGTTACACAACAGAAAAACACAGCAATAAGGGCTAGCTTCAGGTGTATATTGTGCAGGAAGCACACTACGCCCACTGTAAGTGCTGCAGATGCCTGCTTGTGTTACACAACAGGAAAACACAGCAATAAGGGGTAGCTTCAGGTGTATACTGTGCAGGAGGCACACTACGCCCACTGTAAGTGCTGCAGATGCCTGTTAGTGTAACTTAAAAGAAAAAACCATGAGCAATAAGGGGTAGCTTCAGGTGTATATTGTGCAGGAGGCACACTACGCCCGCTGTAAGTGCTGCAGATGCCTGCCTGTGTTACACAACAGGAACACACAGCAATAAGGCCTAGCTTCAGGTGTATATTGTGCAGGAGGCACACTACGCCCGCTGTAAGTGCTGCAGATGCCTGCCTGTGTTCCACAACAGGAAAAAAACACGAGCAATAAGGGTTAGCTTCAGGTGTATATTGTGCAGGAGGCTCACTACGCCCACTGTAAGTGCTGCAGATGCCTGCCTGTGTTACACAACAGAGAAACACAGCAATAAAGGCTAGCTTCAGGTGTATATTGTGCAGGAGGCACACTACGCCCGCTGTAAGTGCTGCAGATGCCTGCCTGTGTTACACAACAGGAAAACACAGTAATAAGGGCTAGCTTCAGGTGTATACTGTGCAGGAGGCACACTACGACCACTGTAACTGCTGCAGATGCCTGTTAGTGTAACACAAAAAAAAAAACACGAGCAATAAGGGGTAGCTTCAGGTGTATATTGTGCAGGAGGCACACTACGCCCGCTGTAAGTGCTGCAGATGCCTGCCTGTGTTACACAACAGGAAAACACAGCAATAAGGCCTAGCTTCAGGTGTATATTGTGCAGGAGGCACACTACGCCTGCTGTAAGTGCTGCAGATGCCTGCCTGTGTTACACAACAGGAAAACACAGCAATAAGGCCTAGCTTCAGGTGTATATTGTGCAGGAGGCACGCTACGTTCGCTGTAAGTGCTGCAGATGCCTGCCTGTGTTACACAACAGGAAAACACAGCAATAAGGGCTAGCTTCAGGTGTATATTGTGCAGGAGGCACACTACGCCCGCTGTAAGTGCTGCAGATGCCTGCCTGTGTTACACAACAGGAAAACACAGCAATAAGGGCTAGCTTCAGGTGTATATTGTGCAGGAGGCACACTACGCCCGCTGTAAGTGCTGCAGATGCCTGCCTGTGTTACACAACAGAAAAACACAGCAATAAGGGCTAGCTTCAGGTGTATATTGTGCAGGAAGCACACTACGCCCACTGTAAGTGCTGTAGATGCCTGCTTGTGTTACACAACAGGAAAACACAGCAATAAGGGGTAGCTTCAGGTGTATACTGTGCAGGAGGCACACTACGCCCACTGTAAGTGCTGCAGATGCCTGTTAGTGTAACTTAAAAGAAAAAACCATGAGCAATAAGGGGTAGCTTCAGGTGTATATTGTGCAGGAGGCACACTACGCCCGCTGTAAGTGCTGCAGATGCCTGCCTGTGTTACACAACAGGAACACACAGCAATAAGGCCTAGCTTCAGGTGTATATTGTGCAGGAGGCACACTACGCCCGCTGTAAGTGCTGCAGATGCCTGCCTGTGTTACACAACAGGAAAAAAACACGAGCAATAAGGGTTAGCTTCAGGTGTATATTGTGCAGGAGGCTCACTACGCCCACTGTAAGTGCTGCAGATGCCTGCCTGTGTTACACAACAGAGAAACACAGCAATAAAGGCTAGCTTCAGGTGTATATTGTGCAGGAGGCACACTACGCCCGCTGTAAGTGCTGCAGATGCCTGCCTGTGTTACACAACAGGAAAACACAGCAAAAAGGGATAGCTTCAGGTGTATACTGTGCAGGAGGCACACTACGACCACTGTAACTGCTGCAGATGCCTGTTAGTGTAGCACAAAAGAAAAAAAACACGAGCAATAAGGGGTAGCTTCAGGTGTATATTGTGCAGGAGGCACACTACGCCCGCTGTAAGTGCTGCAGATGCCTGCCTGTGTTACACAACAGGAAAACACAGCAATAAGGCCTAGCTTCAGGTGTATATTGTGCAGGAGGCACGCTACGTTCGCTGTAAGTGCTGCAGATGCCTGCCTGTGTTACACAACAGGAAAACACAGCAATAAGGGCTAGCTTCAGGTGTATATTGTGCAGGAGGCACACTACGCCCGCTGTAAGTGCTGCAGATGCCTGCCTGTGTTACACAACAGGAAAACACAGCAATAAGGGCTAGCTTTAGGTGTATATTGTGCAGGAGGCACACTACGCCCGCTGTAAGTGCTGCAGATGCCTGCCTGTGTTACACAACAGGAAAACACAGTAATAAGGCCTAGCTTCAGGTGTATAATGTGCAGGAGGCACACTACGCCCACTGTAAGTGCTGCAGATGCCTGCCTGTGTTACACAACAGGAAAACACAGCAATAAGGGCTAGCTTCAGGTGTATATTGTGCAAGAGGCACACTACGCCCGCTGTAAGTGCTGCAGATGCCTGCCTGTGTTACACAACAGGAAAACACAGCAATAAGGGCTAGCTTCAGGTGTATATTGTGCAGGAGGCACACTACGCCCGCTGTAAGTGCTGCAGATGCCTGCCTGTGTTACACAACAGGAAAACACAGCAATAAGGCCTAGCTTCAGGTGTATATTGTGCAGGAGGCACACTACGCCCGCTGTAAGTGCTGCACATGCCTGCCTGTGTTACACAACAGGAAAACACATCAATAAGGCCTAGCTTCAGGTGTATATTTGTGCAGGAGGCACACTACGCCTGCTGTAAGTGCTGCAGATGCCTGACTGTGTTACACAACAGGAAAACACAGCAATAAGGGCTAGCTTCAGGTTTATACTGTGCAGGAGGCTTAGCAAAAATGACACTGACACTGTCCATGCCTATCCTTCTCTCTCCCTGCACACAAGATTTAGCAAAGAATATCGCTGACACTGTCCCTGCCTATCCTTCTCTCTCCCTGCACACAAGGTTTAGCAAAGAATATCACTGACACTGTCCCTGCCTATCCTTCTCTCTCCCTGCACACAAGGATAATGAACAAATAGCACTGACACTGTCCCTGCCTATCCTTCTCTCTCCCTGCACACAAGGTTAATGAACAAATAGCACTGACACTGTCCCTGCCTATCCTTCTCTCTCCCTGCACGCCGGAACACACTACACAAGGCCGCCGCGCTGGCGACCTTTTATAGTGTGGGGCGTGTACTAAATCCCCCTGAGCTATAATTGGCCACAGGCATCCTGCCTGTGGCCAATTATGGCTCTCCTCGCTGCCAACGCTGTGATTGGCCAAGCATGCGGTGTCACAGTGCATGCTTGGCCAATCACAGTGCTGGCAATGCACTGCGATGGCGCAGTGTATTGTGGGCCGTTCGCGTCACACGAATTTGGCGCGAACGGCCCACAAAGTTCTGGTTTCGCCGAACAGGCGAACAGCCGATGTTCGAGTCGAACATGCGTTCGACTCGAACACCGAGCTCATCCCTATTTATCACCAATCCTTGTTTCAATAAAAACCCCACTTTTCCAAAAATATTTGTCATTGGGACAGAAAGTGAGGTGAAATGTTCTGAACAGGTGCACAGACAGCAAAACAAATGGTAAAGGGGTAATAACCCTTCCCTATGTTTTCCAAAAAGCTTAAAAATAGATTTTTGGGCTGGAGCTATACTTAAACAATGTACCTGTTCAAAATTACAAACAGATTGTACTTAAGAACAAACCCACAGTCCCTGTCTTGTTTGCACCGCCTGTATACTGCTGTTCAGAGTATATAGGGTCTTTTTTTATTTTGGGTGTGGGGTTCCCCTTAATATACATACAAGACCCAAAGGGGCTGGTAATGGGCTGTGGTGGGGGGGGGGGGGGTGATGGGGTAGCCATGCCATTTTTCTCAAAGATTTTCATCCATATTACTGGGACCAGACATTACATTAAAGCCGCAAGCAGTTTTAAATGGCTTTTTTTCCTTTACAAATGTCATTTTGTGCAGGAACAGTTCTAAACACGGGAAACACATGCCACTTCACAGGCATACTTTAGACACCCCCCCAGGTACGAAATTTAAAGGAATATTTCACTTTTTTTTTTCAGTTCATGCATCATTAAAATGTCTGCTCCCGAAAAAACGTCAGTTTTTCAAAAAAATGTTTGCATTGATACATGTCCCCTGGGGCAGAACCCGAGTCCCCAAACCCTTTTTAGGACAATAACATGCATATTAGCCGTTATAATTAGCACTTTAGATTTCGAACGTTCGCGTCCATTGTATTTAATAGGGTCCTAAAGTTTGCGCAAACTTTCGGTCCGTTCGCAGGTTCTGGTGCGAACCGAACCGGGGGGTGTTCGGCTCATCCCTAGTAGGTAGTACATTCCCCCCTTTTTTTTATTTGTAAAAGTTAAAAAAGTCAGTGAGTGCTCTGTTTGACACAACATGGTGCACTTGGCACCATAATAGCCAACCTTACTGAGGAGTCGCAAAAAGGCACCATCTCCTTGTAGGTAGGCAGCACACTCACTTTGCACCTGTTCAGTTTGGACACTAATACTGGACAATAGCCAACAGCGTTCATAAAAACTGGTCCAAAGGACCTGATAAAATACAATTAAGGATGTGATTGCTTACTAGGAGGAACACATATCGTTTTTCCTTTTTACAGTTTTTATAATTTTGGCGCAATTAATTTTATTTAAAAATACCTTTACTTAGTACCTGCTGCTGAACCCCCCCGAACAAAAAATGATCTACGGCCCTGCACATTCACTACAAAATTATATTAGTTGTACCAAGTGTAAAGTTTCTGGCTATTTAAAGCCAAACTGTGGCCAGAGATTAACCACTTCCCTCCCGGTCAATAGCAAATTGACGTCTGGGAAGTGTTTCTGTTATCCTGACTGGACGTCTATTGACGTCCAGCAGGATAACATGCTGGCTCGCGCCCGCGAGGGCGCACATCGCGGCGATCGCAAGTGCGGCGTGTCAGTCTGACACCCCGCATCTCTGATCGTGATAAGAAGCCTCTGGCAGAGGCTTCTTACCACGTGATCAGCTGTGACCAATCACAGCTCATCATCGCGTGAACCAGGAAATGCCGGTAAACGGCATTTCTCGGTTCACGCTGACAGGGAGAGCCGATCGGCGTCTCTCCCTGTCAGAGGGGGGGGTTTGTTCTGATAATCAGCACATTGATTATGATCACAGCCCCCTCCAATGTACCAATCACCTACCAACCAGTGCCCCCATAATAAAGTATTCCAGTGCCCACCACAGTGCCAATCCCTGCCCACCACAGTGCCAATCACTGCCCACCACATTGCCAATCACTGCCCACCACAGTGGCAATCACTGCCCAGCAGTAACACCTGTCAGTACCTCATCATCAATGCTTCCCATCAGTGCCACCTGTCAGTGCCAATCAGTACCACCTATAAGGTGCCAATCAGTGCCGCCTGTCAGTGCCCATCACAGCCGCCTGTCAGTGCCCATCACAGCCGCCTGTCAGTGCCCATCAGTGCCGCCTGTCATTGCCCATCAGTGCCATCTATAAGTGCCCATCAGTGCCGCCTATCAGTGCCCATCAGTGCTGCATATCAGTGCCGCCTATTGGTATTGGTGCCCATCAGTGTTGCATATCAGTGCTGCCTATCAGTGCCCATCAATTCTACATATCAGTGCCTCCTCATCAGTGCCCATCAGTGCCACTTCATCAGTGCCCATCAGTGCCCATCAGTGCTGCCTCATCAGTTCCCCTCAGTGAAGGGGGAAAAAAAATTATGACAGAAACTAAAAAAAAAACATTTTTTTTCAAAAATGTTGGTCTTTTTTCGTTTGTTTAGCAAAAAATAAAAACCGCAGAGGTGATCAAATACCACCAAAAGAAAGCTCTATTCATGTGAAGAAAATTATAAAAATTTAGTTTGGGTACAGTGTTGCATGACTGCACAATTGTCAATCAAAGTGTGACAGGGCTGAAAGCTGAAAATTGTCCTGGGCAGGAAGGGGCATGGTATTGAATAGTGATGAGCCGAACACCCCCGGGTTCGGTTCGCACCAGAACCCGCGAACGGACCGAAAGTTCGAACGAACATTAGAACCCTATTAAATACAATGGATGCGAACGTTCGAATTCTAAAGTGCTAATTATAACAACTATTATGCATGTTATTGTCCTAAAAAGGGTTTGGGAACCCGGGTTCTGCACCAGGGGACATGTATCAATGCAAAAATAAGTTTTAAAAACGGTCGTTTTCCGGGAGCAGTCATTTTAATGATGCATAAAGTGAAAAAAAAAAAGTCAAATATTCCTTTAAATATCGTACCTGGGGGGTGTCTAAAGTATGCCTGTGAAGTGCCACGTGTTTCCCGTGTTTAGAACTGTCCCTGCACAAAATGACACTTCTAAAGGAAAAAAAAGCCATTTAAAACTGCTTGCGGCTTTAATGTAATGTCTGGTCCCGGTAATATGGATGAAAATCTTTAAGAAAAATGGCATAGCTACCCCATGACCCCCCCCCTACCCCAGCCCATTACCAGCCCCTTTGGGTCTTGTATGGATATTAAGGGGAACCCCGCACATAAAATAAAAAAGGCCCTATATACTCTGAACAGCCGTATACAGGCGGTGCATACAAGACAGGGACTGTAGGTTTGTTCTTATGTAGAATCTGTTTGTAATTTTGAACAGGTACATTGTTGAAGTGTAGCTCCAGACCAAAAATCTATTTTTAAACTTTTTGGAAAACATAGGTAAGGGTTATCACCCCTGTAACATTTGTTTTGCTGTCTGTGCCCCTGTTCAGAACATTTCACCTCACTTTCCGTCCTAATGACAACTGTTTTTGAAATGTGGTGTTTTTCTTGAAACAAGGATTGCTGATAAAGCATCAGTACAGAGGAGACACCTTTCTCCCATATTTATTCTTACAGGAGAGAATTTTCCTTCCTAGTGGTAGATTTCCTCTCACTTCCTGTTGTCTTCTTGCGTTTGCAAGTAGGAGTCGTTTGTAAGTTGGATGTTTGAAAGTAGGGACCTGCCGTATATACTCTGCAGAAATAGGCCCCTTAGTTGTTGGTGTTGGCACAACACTGTAAGCACTCACAGTTACTCTTGGTTGGTGCTGGAACGCCCTGCTGTCAACTATTATATCAGGAATTTTAATTACATATAATTGTTGAACAGTGGTAGTAAAAATTGGGCCTTTGATGGTGGTGCTGGTGCCACAACACTGTAAGCCCTGACAGTTACTCTTGGTGGGTGCAGCAATGGGCCCTGCTGTGAATTATTAGATCAAGAATTGTAATTACATGCCCCTGTTGAACAGGGGCTGAAAAATTGGGCCTTAGGCACTGGTGGCACAACACTGCAACCCTTCACAGATACTGTACTTGGAGCACAGCAATGAGCCCTGTTGCAAAGTATTGCTTCAAAAATTGTAATGACACGCCCCTGTTAAACAGGGGCTGAAAAATTGGGCCTTAGGCACTGGTGGCACAACACTGCAACTCCTCACAGATACTGTACTTGGAGCACAGCAATGAGCCCTGTTGCAAAGTATTGCTTCAAAAATTGTAATTACACGCCACTGTTAAACAGGGGCTGAAAAATTGGGCGTTAGGCACTGGTGGCGGCACCCATAAACAAAAATGATCTTCCAAGCTATCATCATCAATCGTACCATTGAGGACTCGGAGGAGGAGGATAGCCAGTCAACATAACAGCACAGGCACTCAGCATCAGCATCAGTCTTGAAGGGATGTGACATTTTAAAATCAATTAGTCTGTTATATCAGCATCAGGTGTGTGGTAGCTGGTGGTGATCCAAGACTGGTTCATCTTGATGAAAGTCAGTCGATCAACCGAGTCGGTGGACAGGCGCACCCTGTGATCCGTGACAAATCCTCCAGCAGCACTGAATGTGCGTTCCGAAAGAACGCTGGATGCAGGACAGGCCAGTAGCTCAATTGCATACTGTGCAAGCTCTGGCCAGTGATCCATCCTCAAGACCCAGTAAGCCAGAGGATTTTCGGTGGGGAAGGTGTCCAAGTCTGACCTTGCCCCTAGATATTCCTGCACCATGTTTATCAGACGCTGGCGATGGTTGCTGGAACCGATCATACTTTGGGGCTGCGGACTAAAGAATTGTCTGAACGCATCGGTCAGACGGCCACCTTCCCCACCGCTCCTTCTTTGACTGGCCGAAGCCTCAGCAACTCGTTGTCCAGGACCAGGAGTTTGCAACCTCCCAGTCTCTGGGAACGCGTTGCACAGACCTTTCTGCAAGGCCTCCCGGAGTTGTCTCATCCTCTGCTCCCTCTGCGACGGTAACATAAGGTCCGCAACCTTACCCTTGTACCGTGGATCAAGGAGAGTGGCCAGCCAGTAATGGTCCCTCTCCTTGATCCGAAGAATACGAGGATCCTTCCGCAGACTTTGCAGGATCAGGGAGGCCATGCAGCGTAGGTTTGCTGAGGCATTCGCTCCGGAGTCCTCTGGGTCACTAAGGACGACATGATCCGCAGCCACCTCCTCCCAGCCACGTACAAGTCCACTGGTTTCTTGGGACTGTAAATCATCCCTAAAAGACTGCTGCTGATGATGCTGAGTGCCAGCCTCCACCTCCATGCTGACACAATCCTCCTCCTCCTCCTCCTCCTCCTCCTCCTCCTCCTCTTCCTGTGCGATGGGTGGGACAGAAGGAACACTGTCTGGGTAAAGGGGGCCTTGAGAGGCAAGGAAGTCCTCCTCTTCCTGCCTCTGTTCTGCCTCAAGTGCCCTGTCCATTATTCCACGCAGCGTGTGCTCCAACAGGTGGACAAGAGGTACAGTGTCACTGATGCATGCACTGTCACTGCTCACCATCCTCGTGGCCTCCTCAAATGGTGCCAGGACAGTGCATGCATCCCTGATCATGCCCCACTGGCGTGGAGAAAAAAAACCAAGCTCCCCTGACCCTGTCCTGGTGCCGTAGTCGCACAGGTACTCATTGATGGCCCTCTGCTGCGTGTGCAGCCGCTGCAGCATGGCCAACGTTGAGTTCCACCTGGTGGGCATGTCACATATAAGGCGGTTCTTGGGCAGGTTCAACTCCTTTTGCAGCTCAGCCAGGCGAGCACTGGCATTATAAGATCTGCGGAAATGCACACAGACTTTCCTGGCCTGCCTCAGGACATCCTGTAAGCCCGGGTACCTGCCCAAGAAGCGCTGCACCACCAGGTTAAGGACGTGAGCCACACAGGGCACATGGGTCAGTTGTCCCTGTCGGAGGGCGGAGAGGAGGTTGGTGCCATTGTCGCAAACCACCATTCCTGGCTTAAGCTGGCGTGGCGTCAACCACCTCTCGGCCTGGCCCTGCAGAGCAGACAGGACCTCTGCCCCAGTGTGGCTTCTGTCCCCCAAACACACCAGCGCAAGCACGGCATGGCATCTTTTTGCCTGCGTACTTGCGTAGCCCCGTGAACGGCTACGGAGCACCGCTGGTTCATAGGACAAACCACAGGAAGAGGCCATGGAGGAAGAAGAAGAGGAGGGGGTGGAGGAGAGAGGTGTGTCACAACCAGTAGTAGCATTTTGGAGGCGTGGCGGTGGGACAACCTCCAACACTACTGCACCTTGTCCTGAATCCTTCCCAGCTGCCAAAAGAGTGACCCAATGGGCCGTGAAAGAAAGGTAACGTCCCTGTCCATGCCTGCTGGACCATGAGTCAGCGGTAATATGCACCTTACCGCTGACCGCCCTGTCCAGCGAGGCCAAGACATTGCCTTCCACATGCCGGTAGAGAGCCGGAATAGCCTTCCGTGAGAAAAAGTGGCGTTTGGGAACCTGCCACTGAGGAACCGCACATTGCACAAACTCACGGAAGGGGGCCGAGTCTACCAACTGAAAAGGCAGCAGTTGAAGCGCTAGCAATTTAGCCAAGCTAGCATTCAACCGCTGGGCATGTGGATGGCTGGGAGTGAACTTCTTTCGACGGTCCAGCAGCTGGGGCAGGGAAATTTGCCTGCTAGAATCGGACGTCGGTGTACTGCTAGCAGAGTGGGCGCAAGTACTTGGCTGTGACACACCTAATTCTACACCTTCATTCCTCTCAGTGCATGTTTCAGAGAGGACTGAAGTTATAGTGGGGTTGGAGATCCCAGCTGATGCGGTGCAAGGAGAGGTCCGCTTTGTTCTTTGGTGTGGGTCTTTGAGGTAGGCTTGCCAACGAGCTGCATGGCAGGTCAACATATGTCTGGTCAGGCATGTGGTACCCAAGCGGCTGATGTTTTGGCCACGCGATATACGCTTGAGACATATGTTGCAAACAGCAGCTGTGCGATCTGATGCACTAGCCTCAAAAAAGGCCCACACCAAAGAACTTTTTGAATGACGGGCAGAGGCAGCGCCCTGCACAGGCGGAGCTCTGCGGTGTGATTCCGTCGGTGTACTGCCCTTACGCTGGCCACCAAAGGGCATCCTGCCTCGTTGGAGATGTGCCTCCTCCTCCTCCTCCTCCTCTCTCCTATTAGGCACCCACGTGGAGTCATTGACCTCATCATCCCCTCCCTCCTCATCACTGGAGCCAATCTGGCAGTATGCTGCAGCTGCTGGAACATGACTGCCAGATTGGTGTCCTTCTTGAGCATCCCCTCTGTCTGCTCTCACGCTACTGCCTTCCTCTAGCTGGGTTTCATCATCAGACCCTTCGAAACGCTGGGCATCCTCCTGGAGCATGTACCCAACACTGTGCTGAAACAGTTCGGGGGACTCCTCAGGAGGAGGACATGGTGGGTCTAGGGAAGGAGTGACTGATGATTTGTCTGACATTGATACCAGGGAAGACGACGCTTTGGCAGCTGCTTTTCCAGTACCCTGAGCCTGGGTGAGAGAGGATGAGGAGGAGGAGGAGGGCTTGGTCATCCACTCTACCAAGTCTTCGGCATGATGTGGCTCAACATGTCCAGCTGCCGAAAAGAAGGACAAGCGTGTCCCATGGCCATGTGCTGATGACAATGCACCGCGTCCACGACCAGCACTGTTGCCCCCAGACACAGAGCCTGCTTGCCCTCTTTTATTGCCTCCTGACTGTCTGCCTCTCCTTGTTTGCCTTCCAGACATTCTAATAGATGGCCTGCAGGGAGATGGGAAAAAAGCAATAAGGGCTACCTTCAGGTGTCCTTCTCTGTCCCTTGAAACAAGGACTTTCACAGTGAAAGAAACTGACACTGTCCCTACCTAGAGTTTTCTGTCCCTAGAATAAATGTTTTTTTTAATCACAATATAGCACAAGGACAATTCACTCAATGTCTCTCCAGGTCCCTGGAAACAAGGACTTGCAGAGTGAAAGAAACTGACACTGTCCCTACCTAGAGTTTTCTGTCCCTAGAATAAATGTTTTTTTTAAGCACAATATAGCACAAGGAAAATTAACTCACTGTCCTTACAGGTCCCTGGAAACAAGGACTTGCAGAGTGAAAGAAACTGACACTGTCCCTACCTAGAGTTTTCTGTCCCTAGAATAAATGTTTTTTTTAAGCACAATATAGCACAAGGACAATTAACTCACTGTCCTTACAGGTCCCTGGAAACAAGGACTTGCAGAGTGAAAGAAAAAAAACACTCTCCCTACCTACAGTTTTCTGTCCCTAGAAAAAATGTTTTTTTTAATCACAATATAGCACAAGGAAAATTAACTCACTGTCCTTACAGGTCCCTGGAAACAAGGACTTGCAGAGTGAAAGAAAAAAAACACTCTCCCTACCTACAGTTTTCTGTCCCTAGAAAAAATGTTTTTTTTAATCACAATATAGCACAAGGAAAATTAACTCACTGTCCTTACAGGTCCCTGGAAACAAGGACTTGCAGAGTGAAAGAAACTGACACTGTCCCTACCTAGAGTTTTCTGTCCCTAGAATAAATGTTTTTTTTAAGCACAATATAGCACAAGGACAATTAACTCACTGTCCTTACAGGTCCCTGGAAACAAGGACTTGCAGAGTGAAAGAAACTGACACTGTCCCTACCTAGAGTTTTCTGTCCCTAGAATAAATGTTTTTTTTAAGCACAATATAGCACAAGGAAAATTAACTCACTGTCCTTACAGGTCCCTGGAAACAAGGACTTGCAGAGTGAAAGAAACTGACACTGTCCCTACCTAGAGTTTTCTGTCCCTAGAATAAATGTTTTTTTTAAGCACAATATAGCACAAGGACAATTAACTCACTGTCCTTACAGGTCCCTGGAAACAAGGACTTGCAGAGTGAAAGAAAAAAAACACTCTCCCTACCTACAGTTTTCTGTCCCTAGAAAAAATGTTTTTTTTAAGCACAATATAGCACAAGGAAAATTAACTCACTGTCCTTACAGGTCCCTGGAAACAAGGACTTGCAGAGTGAAAGAAAAAAAACACTCTCCCTACCTACAGTTTTCTGTCCCTAGAAAAAATGTTTTTTTTAATCACAATATAGCACAAGGAAAATTAACTCACTGTCCTTACAGGTCCCTGGAAACAAGGACTTGCAGAGTGAAAGAAACTGACACTGTCCCTACCTAGAGTTTTCTGTCCCTAGAATAAATGTTTTTTTTAATCACAATATAGCACAAGGAAAATTAACTCACTGTCCTTACAGGTCCCTGGAAACAAGGACTTGCAGAGTGAAAGAAAAAAAACACTCTCCCTACCTACAGTTTTCTGTCCCTAGAAAAAATGTTTTTTTTAATCACAATATAGCACAAGGAAAATTAACTCACTGTCCTTACAGGTCCCTGGAAACAAGGACTTGCAGAGTGAAAGAAACTGACACTGTCCCTACCTAGAGTTTTCTGTCCCTAGAATAAATGTTTTTTTTAAGCACAATATAGCACAAGGACAATTAACTCACTGTCCTTACAGGTCCCTGGAAACAAGGACTTGCAGAGTGAAAGAAACTGACACTGTCCCTACCTAGAGTTTTCTGTCCCTAGAATAAATGTTTTTTTTAAGCACAATATAGCACAAGGAAAATTAACTCACTGTCCTTACAGGTCCCTGGAAACAAGGACTTGCAGAGTGAAAGAAACTGACACTGTCCCTACCTAGAGTTTTCTGTCCCTAGAATAAATGTTTTTTTTAAGCACAATATAGCACAAGGACAATTAACTCACTGTCCTTACAGGTCCCTGGAAACAAGGACTTGCAGAGTGAAAGAAAAAAAACACTCTCCCTACCTACAGTTTTCTGTCCCTAGAAAAAATGTTTTTTTTAAGCACAATATAGCACAAGGAAAATTAACTCACTGTCCTTACAGGTCCCTGGAAACAAGGACTTGCAGAGTGAAAGAAAAAAAACACTCTCCCTACCTACAGTTTTCTGTCCCTAGAAAAAATGTTTTTTTTAATCACAATATAGCACAAGGAAAATTAACTCACTGTCCTTACAGGTCCCTGGAAACAAGGACTTGCAGAGTGAAAGAAACTGACACTGTCCCTACCTAGAGTTTTCTGTCCCTAGAATAAATGTTTTTTTTAATCACAATATAGCACAAGGAAAATTAACTCACTGTCCTTACAGGTCCCTGGAAACAAGGACTTGCAGAGTGAAAGAAACTGACACTGTCCCTACCTAGAGTTTTCTGTCCCTAGAATAAATGTTTTTTTTAAGCACAATATAGCACAAGGACAATTAACTCACTGTCCTTACAGGTCCCTGGAAACAAGGACTTGCAGAGTGAAAGAAAAAAAACACTCTCCCTACCTACAGTTTTCTGTCCCTAGAATAAATGTTTTTTTTAATCACAATATAGCACAAGGACAATTAACTCACTGTCCTTACAGGTCCCTGGAAACAAGGACTTGCAGAGTGAAAGAAACTGACACTGTCCCTACCTAGAGTTTTCTGTCCCTAGAATAAATGTTTTTTTTAAGCACAATATAGCACAAGGACAATTAACTCACTGTCCTTACAGGTCCCTGGAAACAAGGACTTGCAGAGTGAAAGAAACTGACACTGTCCCTACCTAGAGTTTTCTGTCCCTAGAATAAATGTTTTTTTTAAGCACAATATAGCACAAGGAAAATTAACTCACTGTCCTTACAGGTCCCTGGAAACAAGGACTTGCAGAGTGAAAGAAACTGACACTGTCCCTACCTAGAGTTTTCTGTCCCTAGAATAAATGTTTTTTTTAAGCACAATATAGCACAAGGACAATTAACTCACTGTCCTTACAGGTCCCTGGAAACAAGGACTTGCAGAGTGAAAGAAAAAAAACACTCTCCCTACCTACAGTTTTCTGTCCCTAGAAAAAATGTTTTTTTTAAGCACAATATAGCACAAGGAAAATTAACTCACTGTCCTTACAGGTCCCTGGAAACAAGGACTTGCAGAGTGAAAGAAAAAAAACACTCTCCCTACCTACAGTTTTCTGTCCCTAGAAAAAATGTTTTTTTTAATCACAATATAGCACAAGGAAAATTAACTCACTGTCCTTACAGGTCCCTGGAAACAAGGACTTGCAGAGTGAAAGAAACTGACACTGTCCCTACCTAGAGTTTTCTGTCCCTAGAATAAATGTTTTTTTTAATCACAATATAGCACAAGGAAAATTAACTCACTGTCCTTACAGGTCCCTGGAAACAAGGACTTGCAGAGTGAAAGAAACTGACACTGTCCCTACCTAGAGTTTTCTGTCCCTAGAATAAATGTTTTTTTTAAGCACAATATAGCACAAGGACAATTAACTCACTGTCCTTACAGGTCCCTGGAAACAAGGACTTGCAGAGTGAAAGAAAAAAAACACTCTCCCTACCTACAGTTTTCTGTCCCTAGAATAAATGTTTTTTTTAATCACAATATAGCACAAGGACAATTAACTCACTGTCCTTACAGGTCCCTGGAAACAAGGACTTGCAGAGTGAAAGAAACTGACACTGTCCCTACCTAGAGTTTTCTGTCCCTAGAATAAATGTTTTTTTTAAGCACAATATAGCACAAGGACAATTAACTCACTGTCCTTACAGGTCCCTGGAAACAAGGACTTGCAGAGTGAAAGAAACTGACACTGTCCCTACCTAGAGTTTTCTGTCCCTAGAATAAATGTTTTTTTTAAGCACACTATAGCAGAAGCACAAAACACACTGACACTCTCCCTACCTATCCTTCTCTTTCCCTAAACTAAAGGAATCCAGGTTAAGCAAGAAAGAAATAACAGTCACTGTCCCTGCCTATGCTACTCTATCCCTGCTCCGGAACACACTACACTAGGCCGCCGTGCTGGCGGCCTTTTATAGTGTGGGGCGTGTACTAAACACCCTCAGCAATAATTGGCCACAGGCATCCTGCCTGTGGCCAATCATTGCTCTCCTCGCTGCCGGCGCTGTGATTGGCCAAGCATGCGGGGTCACAGTGCATGCTTGGCCAATCACAGCGCCTGGATGACACTGCGATGGCGTAGTGCATTGTGGGCCGTTCGCGTCACTCGAATTTGGCGCGAACGGCCCAAATCGTTCGATCTTCGTCGAACGATCGAACAGCCAATGTTCGAGTCGAACGTATGTTCGACTCGAACACGAAGCTCATCCCTAGTATTGAAGTGGTTAATATTTTTCACAGACCTCATGCACTTTTTTTAGTACCGTTCTAGTTAAGTCTGTTTCATTCCTCTAGATTTTGCTATAATAGCGTTACAACTTTTTATGTGCAAGATTCTTCAGTGGGAATCGTATTTTCTCACAATATTTTCTTTTAAAACATACTTCTGTAGCGGGGTCTCCTTTAAGGTCCCACGGACTACGTTACCCAGAACCCCTGTTTGGCACTCAAGGTGAAACTGCCAACCGCAGAGACTCATGGGGGGGTATAAAAGGAAAGGGCGAGGCTAAGCCCGGCCTCTTTGGACACCGCGCGGCTAGCAATAGGACTCCCAGTGTGGACCTGCTACAAGTGCAAGGCCCAAAGCCTGGGCCTTGCGCACTTCCAAGGAGCCTTCCACCCCACTGCGGAGCCTTGTGGCACCTGATCTCTATCGGCTTGAGGGACATCAGTTGGACCGGAGACCTGGCTGTCGCAGACCCTGTGTGCGGAGATACAGTGGTGGAAGTCACGGACTAGGACTGAGTCCGGAGTGGTGAGAGAGCACCTGCTCACAATCATAGCCAAGTACTTTGTTTAGGCCTATTGACTACCTAGGCCCATCGTTCTAGACTTGCTATCCTGATCGGAGACTAGTTCCAGAACTGTTATATAGTCTCTGGGGAGTTGTTTCCATTGCCATAAACCGTTACTTGGATTTACAAATTGTTGTTCCTGTATGTGCACCACCGATCATCTTGCATGCGAAGATTCCTCACTTTAAAACTGAGCTTTAACCAAGTCAGGCCTGACTGGAGGGTAGAACTTTACTGAGCGCCATATTGCTCACGGGGAGGATAGTTGCACGCAGTGTATGATCTATTTCTATATAGTAGTTGACTAGTGTCATTATTATTGCAGGGCTCTGCACATATGTAATGTATTGTATTGATGATTGACTTTTATACTCAAAGTAAATCTGATATAGTTAATCATTCCGGTATTAGTGTAAATTACTATAATTTACCACCATTTGCATTACTGTGGGATTGTTCTTAGACTAGTACAGAGTTATACTAATACCTCATTCCCTAGACTAACTGTGCCAGAGGAGGGTCAAGTGGATTGCCGGGGGTTGGCAGTGCTGTGTACAGGGCCCGAAACAAAACCAGCGGCTCCCTTAGTTTGGGGGTATCGCTACACTTCTTTGAAACAAATTTATACACAGCATTTTAGGGCCCGTTCCCCCCATTGCATTATTGTAACCTGCTTTTACACAGTGTTATACGTTCTGACACATTCTTAGCATGCTTGAATTGCAACTCTTGTGCCTCGTACACACGACCGATTTTTCCGACAGGAAAACTGCTATGAGAGCTTTTGGTCGGGAATCCCGGCCGTGTGTATGCTCCATCGCGTTTTTTCCGACGGGAAAACTGCCGGACAAAAAAAGAAATCAGGATCACTTTTTTCCCGTCAGGCCAAAAATCCGAGCGGGAAATCCGTCCGTCTGTATGGTTTTCCGACGGGCAGAAAACCACGCATGCTCAGAATCAAGTATGAGACGGAAGCGCTCTTTCTCGTAAAACTAGAGTTCGGAATGGAGATAGCACATTCCTCGCGCTGTAACAGACTGAAAAGCACGAATCGTCTCTTACCAAACTTTTACTAACACAAGGATCAGCAAAAGCAGCCCAAAGGGTGGCGCCGTTGGAATGGAACTTCCCCTTTATAGTGCCGTCGTACGTGTTGTACGTCACCGCGCTTAGGATGGGCGGACTTTTGTCTGAGCGTGTGTATGCAAGGCAGGCTGAGAGGAATTCTGACGGTTTTTTATCCGACGGAAAAACCGCACGTGTGTACTAGGCATTGGATTTCAGAAGAAAACAATGCTCAATAAGCACAGTAATGCTCAATGCACAGTAAACCGGGCTAGTGTGAATGGGCCCTTAGCAGTATACCATACCTCCCACTGCGGGACATTCAATGTTATGTTTTTACCCTGACACCAATGTTGTTGAGCAGGGGGGTGGGGGGGGTGCTACCGCGGGACGGGTTAATTTTTTTTCGGTCCACCGTTCACAGTTGTGGGACGGGGAACGGGGGGGGGGTTAGCTGCCGCGGGACGGGTTAATTTTTGTGGGGGGGTGATGCCGCGGGTGTCCGACGATCGCGGGGGGGTGCGTCTTACCTCCCTCCCGTGTGCTTCTTCATCCACTGGCTCCTCTTCCTCCGATTCCTGCTGTGCGGGAAATTGAACACTCTTGCGGGACTGCGGGAAAGATGTGTCAGTGTGGGAGAAACCCGCAGAATCTGTGCATGTTGGGAGGTATGGTGTACTGTGTTTTTCTTACAAGGAATTGTGAAGTCAGGAATATAGGAGCTCTCACTGCAGACATAGGGGTTGATTTAGGACCCTTTTGCTAAGGGCGAGCAGATTGTGCACTTGCACAGGTGCAGTTGCACTCTGCAAGTGCATGTGCCCCAGAGCTTAGAAAATCTGGTAAAGCTCTGCTTATTTCCATCATCTGATCATGTGTAAGCAAAAATGCTTTCTTTTTAAATTTTCCTTGCACATGATTGCGTGTTCTTTGTAGTGTGAAGCTTTACCTCATTTCAGTGGCGGTGCGTCCATAGAGGGTGCCGGAGCACCGCCCCCTCTCGCTCCTGCACCGCCACTGAAAGACAATACACAGATTCATGCATTGCATGAATCTGTGCATTGTCACCGCTGCCGCGCTGCCCACTATTCATATGGCCGGCCTCCTGGTGAGCGCCGGCCATATGAATTAGAGCGGCGGCCGGCGGTGGGTGTAACTTGGAAGTGCCTATCAGAGCCAGCGGCTCTGATAGGCTTTCCGAATACAGCTCTCACGCTGTATTCGGCTTCCAAAAACTCCTCCCAGGTACGCACGGGGGTGCGTTCCTTGGAGAAGACTGTGTGGAGGTTTCAGCCAATCAGGTTCACCGGATCTGGTTACCGGTAACCTGATTGGCTGAAGCGACATTGAGGGCGGGAGAACACATCGAGGACGGCGCGGACCGAGGAAGGTAAGTGCAGGGCTGGGGGGGGGGCAGGCTGCATTTGGGGGACAAACTGGCTGCATTCGGGGGGAACTGGCTGTATATGGGGGACAAACTGGCTGAATATGGGGGGAACTGGCTGTATATGGGGGACACGCTGGCTGCATTTGGGGGGAACTGGCTGTATATGGGGGACAAACTGGCTGAATATGGGGGGAACTGGCTGTATATGGGGGACAAACTGGCTGAATATGGGGGAACTGGCTTTATATGGGGGACACGCTGGCTGCATTTGGGGGGAACTGGCTGTATATGGGGGACAAACTGGCTGAATATGGGGGGAACTGGCTGTGTATGGGGGACAAACTGGCTGAATATGGGGGGAACTGGCTGTATATGGGGGACAAACTGGCTGAATATGGGGGGAACTGGCTGTATATGGGGGACACGCTGGCTGCATTTGGGGGGAACTGGCTGTATATGGGGGGAACTGGCTGTATATGGGGGACACGCTGGCTGCATTTGGGGGGAACTGGCTGTATATGGGGGACAAACTGGCTGAATATGGGGGGAACTGGCTGTATATGGGGGACAAACTGGCTGAATATGGGGGGAACTGGCTGTATATGGGGGACAAACTGGCTGAATATGGGGGGAACTGGCTGTATATGGGGGACACGCTGGCTGCATTTGGGGGGAACTGGCTGTATATGGGGGGAACTGGCTGTATATGGGGGACACGCTGGCTGCATTTGGGGGAACTGGCTGTATATGGGGGACAAACTGGCTGAATATGGGGGGAACTGGCTGTATATGGGGGACAAACTGGCTGAATATGGGGGGAACTGGCTGTATATGGGGGACAAACTGGCTGAATATGGGGGGAACTGGCTGTATATGGGGGACACGCTGGCTGCATTTGGGGGGAACTGGCTATATATGGGGGACAAACTGGCTGAATATGGGGGGAACGGGCTGTATATGGGGGACACGCTGGCTGCATTTGGGGGGAACTGGCTGTATATGGGGGACATGCTGGCTGCATTTGGGGGGAACGGGCTGTATATGGGGGACAAACTGGCTGCATTTGGGGGGAACTGGCTGTATATGGGGGACAAACTGGCTGAATATGGGGGGAACTGGCTGTATATGGGGGCACACTGGCTATATATATGGGGACAAACTGGCTGTATATGGGGGCACACTGGCTGTATATGGGGGCACACTGGATATATATATGGGGGCACACTGGCTATATATGGGGACAAACTGGTTGTATATGGGAGCACACTGGCTGTATATGGGGGCACACTGGCTGTATATGGGGGGCACACTCGTTATATATATATGGGGGCACACTGGCTGTATATGGGGGCACACTGGCTGTATATGGGGGCACACTGGCTGTATATGGGGACAAACTGGCTGTATATGGAAACAAACTGGCTGTATATGGAAACAAACTGGCTGTATTTGAGGGGGCAAACTGTTGGCGTTTGGGCACAGTGGCTGCGTTTAATGGGCACAGTGGCGGCAATTGTTTTTTTTTTTTCAGTTTGTTTGCGCCCCCCCAAAAATTTTGAGCACCAGCCGCCACTGCCTTATTTACTAAGCTCTGGAGCAACTGTACTTGCAGAGTGCACCTGTGCAAGTGCACAGTCTACTTGCCTTTAGTAAATTAACCCCATTGTGTTTAAACATGCAGGCTCCAGGCTGTAAAATATCTTTTTTTTTTCTGCATGCTTTACCAAATCAGTGCATCAGTAATTGGCAGATCCAGGTTCAGAATAGCAACCCTGGAGCCTACATCTGTAAAGAGAACCTTGACTGTGACTGCTGTGCCCAAAAAAGGCAAATATAGGGCAGATGAATAGTCACCAGTGTAGCCTGTGTAATCTCCCTAAACAGCTGGTCTTTTTCCTTAATACTGACTTACCATGCCTTGTTCTGAGGCCATATTGGTAAGTATTTAGGGGGGCTGTGGGGGCAGCTGCATGCAGGTTTTTTACCTTACCTAAGGTAGCAAAACTTTGCTTTTAGAGTTCAGGTTCACAAAAAAGGCCTGTAAAAAGCCTTTATTTTTGTTATGTTAAAGACAGCCCTGGAGCAAAGGAAACCTAGGAGTAGGGGCCACATGACTGGGGGGGATGCTGTGCAGGTTGCACCAGGACGATAGGCAGGAACAGGGCCGTCGGAACAGGACAGGCAAAACAAGCAATTGCCTGGGGCCCCAGCTGGCCTTGGAGCATGGGCCAGACTGGTTCGCCGCACAGCTTGAGGAGATGTGGCCAGGATCGGGGGAAGGTAGGTCCGACGATCCCCCCGCCCTCACCCCACAGCGTGCGCGCAGATCACGGCCTCTGGCGCGTTTTTAGTCCGGAAGTTTCCTCCAGGGTGAGCCGCCACTTAGGGAGCCCGATTTTGGACCCTCTGGCTCCCCGTGCGAAGCGCCCTGCTGCTGCTTCTACTAGGGAAGCTGGGAGGAATCCCCAGCCTAGGCGGGACCCGGCCAGGAGGGTGGAATCTCCTTCCCCCTCCAGGCCTACAGTGGTGGTCTGGGATTCAGCGGTGGCGCGTGCTGGGCCTTCTGCCTGGCGCAGCGCCACCCAGCGTGGGAGACCTGCTAATGCGGCCACGGCCCCCTCCTCCAGGGCAGCCGTGGCCATCGCGGGGGGGAAGTGGAGGTCCTGATGGTGGTGACGGCGTCAGTTCCAGAGCGGCAGCTGCGGGTACGCAGAGGGCCCTGCGTGGGAGGATGGTGGAGGAGAGCCATGCGGACCGGGGATCTCCGGCTACTGTCGTCGCCAGTGGGTGTCCAGCCCGGTCATCATCTGCAGCGTCACCTGCTGGCCAGGGGGACCAACGTGCTGAAGGGGAGCTCTTGGACACGGAATCGGATGATCAAGGAGCTGTGGTGGGCCCGTCGGGGCTTCAGCAAGGACCCGGAGTGGCGGCTGGTCGGTCGGTTTCCCCTGGGCAGCCGGGTAAGTCATCTTCTATTCCTTTAACTGTACCTTCTCATGTTTCCTTGCTGTCATTATCCCCCCTCCCCCTTGCAGTACTGTCGGGGTATCCGGTGGGGGGTGTACCTGTGCAGGCGCCGGTGGTACCGGCGGGTGATGGTTTGGGTTCAGGGTGCGGCATCCCTGCCGGCTACATCGTCGGGGGTGCAGGTCGGGTTTCAGCGGCCTACGGGGGCCCCCGGGGTGGCCGCCTCTCCCTTGATGGTGACTTCTCAAGTAGGGGTGAGTGTCGTTACTCTGGGAGTGGCGGGAGATTCCCAGGTGAGTACCGGTGGCACTGGGGGGTCTGCTCCCCTCTTGACGGCACCACCCCCGGTAAGTGCTGGGGCGAGTGTCGTTTCCCCGGCAGGGACGGGAGTTTCTCAGGTGAGTACGGGTGGGGTTCTGGGTCAGGTTTGACAGCGGATGGGGTTCGTTTAGCTGACGCAGCATGGTGTGAGGTCTACGTCTGCTACGAGGGACACCTGGGCTCCCACCTGGAGTCGGAAGTGAGGGAGAGGATATGGAAAGGAGACTACGTGGAGATAATTTATCTTGTTGTTGCCGCTCGAGAAGTTTAATCTGGACAAGGTGAAGCCGGAGGAGAGCAGAAAAGAGGAGGACGAGAAGCGGCGGTATCGCCTCATTCCACGTACGTTTGCCAATTGGGGGCAGGCATTTTACCTTTTGGCGAGTGTCATTGGGGAAAAGGCGCCAGAGAATTGTTCGGGGCTATTCTGTTATATTGACTCCATTAGCGAGGCACAGAGGGTGTATGGGGGGGTGGCGTGGCTGCGCTATGACGAGCAGTTCCGGCAACGGAAGGCTGTGAGACCATCCTTGAGATGGGATCAAAAGGACATTGGCTTATGGATGAGACTGATGACTCAAGCCAAGGTCGGGCCGCAGCCCTTTCAGGAGGGGGCCGGGGTTGCCCGAGCCTCTTCTCCATCAGCCGGAAAGTGCAAGGGGTTCTGCTGGCAGTTCAATGAGGGCACTTGTCAGTTTGGGGGTTCCTGTTGTTTCTGCCGTGTTGCGGATGCGGGGGGGCCCATCCTTTGTCCAAGTGCTTTAAGAAAGGCAAAAAACCGAACGACGCTGGAAAAAGGGATGACACCAGTGAGAGTGGAAAAAATGGCGCTGTATCTAAGTAGGTATCCGAACAGGGGGGCGGCGCATACGTTGTGGTTGGGCTTTAGGGAGGGATTCCCGATTTCCAGTGAATTGGATGTGATCCCCCCCCGTCGCGGCCAACCTGTGGTCGGCGTACGATCATCCGGATGTGGTTTCTGGGAAACTACGGAAGGAAGTGGGTTTGGGCAGGAGGGCGGGTCCATTTTCAGAGCTGCTGATGGGGGACTTGGTGGTTTCACCATTGGGTGTGGTGCCTAAGCGTGAGCCGAATCAATTTCGGCTCATTCATCACCTTTCCCACCCGAAGGGAGGGTCGGTGAACAATGCGATCGACCCTGCCCTGTGCACTGTGTCATATGTATCTTTTGACGAGGCTGTGCGATGTGGTCAGCGTTGCGGGAAGGGTGCACATTGAGTCTGCGTTTCGTCTGCTGCTGGTGCATCCGAACAGTGTCCGTTTGTTGGGGTGTTGTTGGGAGGGGGAGTAATTTGTGGACAGATGTTTGCCCATGGGTTGCGCGATTTTATGTTCCTAATTTGAGTTATTCAGTTCTTTTCTGGAGTGGGTGGTCAAGGATTTGTCGGGCTTTGGATCGATTTTGCATTATTTGGATGACTTCCTGGTGATAGTTTCGCCGGACGATCGGACCTGTCTTATTGTGTTGTCCACCATTCAACATATTTTCAAAGTTTTTGGTGTTCCACTTGCGCAGGACAAGACTGAAGGTCCTGTTACAGTGTTGAAATCTTTAATTATCGTTATTGATACTGACAGGATGGAATGCTGGCTGCGGAGTGACAAGCTGGAGGACCTTCGTAAGACAGTGGCGTCAGTGGCCCGCTGTTCGAAGGTGAAGTTGTGGGAATTTCAGTCTTTGTTGGGGAAACTCAATTTTGCCTGCCGCACCATGCCTATGAGGAGGGTATTCTGCAGACGTTTGGCGACTTCCACGGCTAAGGTTAGGGCCCACATTATTTCATTAATTTGGGCCGGGAGCGCAGGGAGGGTGTGAGAGTTTGGGAGACGTTTCTAGATCAGTACAGGTCGTTTTAGCTGGGGCCTGTGGTGCAGGCGAGGGACTTAGAGCTCTTTACGGATGCGACAGGATTGGTGGGTTTTGCTGCTTAGTTTCAGGGGCGTTGGTGCGCCGACCAGTGGCCAGAGGTGTTGTCGGGGTCGGCATTGATCAGGAATTTGATGCTGTTGGAATTGTTCCCCATAGTGTTAGAAGTGGAACTTTGGGGGTTGGAGTTTCAGAACCGGAGGGTTCGTTTTCATTGTGATAACCCAGGGGTAGTGCAGGCGATAAACCCTTTGACGGCATCGTCGTTGCCAGTTGTTCGTTTGTTACATTATTTAGTGTTAAAGTGTCTAACATTGAATATTGTGGCGTATGCTGTGCATATCCCTGGGGTGTTGAACGAGGTGGCTGATGCACTCTCTCGTTTGCAGTGGTACTGATTCCGGCAGGTGGCTCCGGAGGCGGAGCGGTTCGGGGTTCCGTGCCCCAGTGGTTTATGGGATCTCGTGTTGGAACGGTGATGTCCTTGGTTCGGCGGTCTGTAGCGGAATCTACTTGGCGGTCTTATGAGTGTGTGTGGCGGGAGTGGCACGAGCTGGGGAGTGATCTTGGGGTTGGTTCCGCTGCAGATGACAGGCTCCACGCGTTTCGATATTTTCTGGGTCGCAATTGCGAGCAAGGGGTGTCTGTTGCATCTTTGAATGTCAAAATGGCTGGTTTAGCATTTTTGTTTCGCTTGGGGGGGGTGAGGACGTCATGAAGGCGTTTGTAGTGTGCAAGGCTTTGCGGGGTTACCGGAAAGGGGCGTGTAAAACCGTATTCCAGTCGACCGGTGTCTTTAGGTATGTTGGAAGTGTTAGTTGGGGTGTTACCCCTGGTGTGTCATTCTCCGTTTGAGGTTCAGTTGTTTTGGACGGCTTTTGTGGTGGTATTTTTTTTTTGGGGCATTGAGAGTGGGCAAATTGGTTAGCCCTTCGAAGTCAGTAGCAGTAGGGTTGGAGGTCTCGGATGTAGTGGGGCATTGGGAATCAGTCACGCTGGTTATTCAGTAGGGGTTCTCCGGGTGTGGTCGGTGCTATGGCCTCTTGGGGCAGGCCCTCTTCTTGTTCATGAAAATGGGTTGCCTTTGTCCAGGTACAGTTTGTGGCAGTGTTCAAACGTTGCCTGGGAGCTGGGTGGTTCAATGTCGCAGACTATTCCTCCCATTCCTTCAGGAATGGGGCAGCGACCGGAGCTTCACGCTGGAGTCTGAGTGATGTGCTGCTGTTGCACGTTGGGGGCAACGACCTCTGTCTCAGTGCATCCCGGGATCTTATCTTTTACGACTACGGTCAGCCTTCCCGGAAACCATTTTAGTATGGTCTGATATAATTCGGAGGTTATCTTGGCAGGGGGGCCTGGTCAGTGGTCAAGATCAATAAGGCTAAAGTGAAGGTGAACAAGGCGGTAGCTAAATTTGTGGTCCGCAATGGGGGGCTGGTGGTTCGTCATTGCGAATTGGAAGGGGAGGATGGCCTTTATTTAAGGGGTGATGGAGTGCATTTGTCCACGGTGGGCATTGATATGTGGGTCCTGGGGCTCCAGGACGGTCTCCAACGTGCCTTACGGCTGTGGAGGGCCGCCCACGCATAAGGGGTCACTGGTGGGCTTCTGTGGAAGGGGTCACTGTTTCCTGAAGGTCGGATGGTGGTTGGTATATATATATATATATATATATATATATATATATATATATATATATATATTTATATGTATATGTCACGTACCTGGTTGGAGGCCGAAATGCTGAAAGGGCTCCCCTTGCGGCTGAGTGCAGTACACCTCTGAGGTTGGGTACAGAGGGTGTAGTGCCCAGAGAAGCACAGGTTGCCAGATGGGTCCAGGAGAGCAGAGCTGGTGGGATCCTGAAGAACACTGGTGGATGCAGGACACCGTTCAAGGAGTAGTAGTGGCAGCCAGGCTGAGGGTAAAACCCAGTAGATCCAGCAGGAGGAAGAGGCAGGTTGCAGGAACAGAGACAAGCCAAAGGTCTGGTAACGGGAAACAGGCAGGAACAGATAAGTATGGCAAAGTCCGTGGAACAAGCCGGGATCAGGTGGAGGAGAAGGCCACAAGTCGGTAAAGCAAGCAAGGGGGTCAAACCAGGAGAGCAGATCAGACAGGTCAGGAACAAGCCCGGTCACAGCGGGAGATCCAAACAACAATTGAACAGAGTCTCAGGAACACAGGAAGGCTGATGACTATCAAGCAATGAGATGGGCTCAGTGGCAGTCTTATATAGGCCAGCAAGTGGCTGCATCTGTTGCGTGCGCCGATTGACGCTCCCGTGCATGCGCGCGCGCCTGTTGGTTCCATTGCGTATGCCTGTTGGTTCCATTGCGCATGTGCGTGTGCCTATTCGCGCCGCTTGCGTCGGTGCGCACAGGGATGTGCTGGAAGCGGCCATTACTAGTACTGGCACTATTGCCAGTTCTCCTACGGCCGTTTCCCTGACAGTATGTATCAGATATGGTTGGTACGGGTTGGGGCCTGTCTCGGTATGGGCACCTTATCTATCTGGGTATATGGGCTATTAGTCATCGGGCTGTATGGGGAAAGAAGGACTGAGTCATTGTCTCTGAGCTGGTGGGATCACGGCTAGAGGCCAGGATACTTTGGTGATGGTGACATAGCAAGTTTTTACCTTCTTTCAGTAAGATCAGACGCAGCAGTTAAAGAAAGTTGTTTGGGTTAAAATGGTTATGTGTTAAATATATATATATTTTTAAAGATATAAAAATAAGCATTTTAATAAATATATATGTAGCGGGTATGTACTTTTAAAACTGGTGAAGACACCAGTGATGCATAGTTCCCTGTGGCCCAGCAGGTGGCGCTGTCACTTTGGGCCGGGGTTGAACCATCGCTGCAGTGCCGTACCCTTTTATGACCTCTCGCAGCGGTTGTACGGCGGGGCGGGGAACCCGCCGTGCTTGCTGGGAGAGGGTATAAAGGGGGCGGACATCTTCGCCACGAGGTTCGAGTCCCGGGCACCTTCAGCCTGAGGGCTGTTGTTGCGGTCGGTGTCCAGGCGGCCTAGGCCTGGACACTGGGAGTTCGTGTTCCATCCCAGACACCTTCAGTCTGGGGTGAGGTACTCAGCCGGAGGCCTGGGGCCCAGTACCTTCCGCTGGGTCCCGCGAGGGAGGGATCATCCTAGGGGGCCCCGGGAGTGGGGCACCCGAATACAGAGGCGTAAGGGACTGGAGGAGGGACTCACCCGAAGACCTGGTGCAGCAGATTGCCAGTGCCGGGTGAAACTTTGGAGACCGCCCGGAGGGATATCTTTCCCGAACAGGGGCCAAGTTCAGAGAGGAAGTTCAGTCCACGTTCAAAGACCGGTGGCAGCGGTCCAACTATTCCAATCAGCTCAGTGGCAGAGACCTGCTATTAGGCATGTGGCAGGGGCCTCAACAGTTCATCCGGTCGGTGGCAACGACCAAAACTCACGGTCGGTGGCAGAGACCGTGCGCCAGGCCTATTCGCTAGCAGAGGAATAGGAGAGTTCAGTTGTGCCTGGGCCTACTGGTATCCACACCCCCCCCATGTTCGTCTGTTATTGAAGGTTCAACTGATTGTGTTCACCCTATTGTACGAGAAATAAAGGAGTGTTGGACTTTCGATTGGTGTGGGGCTCTATCATTGGCAGACACATCTCCATGGAACAACTGAGGCTTCGTATGCAGTGGACAGACCCGGAGGTAATTCAACTAACTCTGCTCAACCCTCATACACATATGATGGGAGAGCTTGGCGTAGTGTTCCTGCACTCTCTTCTCCCAAGTACCCCTAGACACAAGCCCCTCACACGAGGAATTGCCGAGAGGGAGAGTGAGGCGCCGCTACATATATATGTTATTTTTATATGTTATCGTTTGGAATTAATAAAGGGGCCTTTGTTAGCTATTTAATCCAGAAGGTGTCATGTGTTTAATATAGTAAGTAAGTTTATGTAATAGGATATGTGGGTTGGTTTAGGTCAGCAAGCACACTAGCAGTACACCAGTCAAGCATGTTGCTTCACAGCCAGCAGACTATCTAAATGGGCTGCCATCATAATAGGCTAAAAATCATGCCACAATGCAGCTGCCCCCACAGCCCCCCTAAATACTTACCTGACCCAATCTCAATCCAGCGGTGTGCACGAGAGTTAAGGCTCTCTCGGCTTTCTCCCTCCTCATTGGCTCTGATACATCAGTGGGAGCCACTGGCTCCTGCTGCTGTCAATCACAGCCAGTGACGAGGGAGCATGGGCAGAGTTGACCTCTATGTGTTTTATGAACACACAAAGCGGGGCTCAGGAGGGAGCACACACAAGTGCCCCCTAAGCAAGTGGTTTGCTATGGGGACACTCGACATGGAGAGGGGAGCCAGGAGCACCTGCGAGGGACCCGAAAATAGGACAATCGGGGCTGCTGTGTGCAAAACTATTACACAGAGCAGGTGAGTATAAAATGTTTGTTATTGTAGTTAAAAAAATAAAAGATTTACAATCACCTCAAGGGAAAATCTAGTAACGTAAATCGTGTCTAAGCAGTACCCTAAAAGATTTACCTTTTGTTTTTAATTCCTCCTGTGTTTTTGGCCCTGTTGTGGAGATTTTTATGAAGATGTATTTAATATGTATTGTCATAGTGTCACCCAGTGTTAGTACTTCCGCAGCCCGCTCTAAAGAGCTGGCTGGGGCAGTCTGAGGCTGGTTGAATCCCGTTTGGTAGGGGAAAACGTCTTGAGGTTGGAGTGTGATGTTTGCAGGGTGCGGATATGTCCACCGACGAGGGCCCTCTGTGCATTAGCACGGACGATCGTTGAGGAGGGGATATGCTCACTCTGCAACGACATCATTGGTTATAGGCAGATGCGTGCTCTTGTCTCTGCTGTGTCTGATCAACATTGATTGGGATTCGTAGCGCGCGTCTGCAGATAGCCTCCCTCCCCCATTCAATAATAGTATAATCTGAATATGCGTTATTCTATGGAATAGCGCAGAATAAGGATTCCTATCAACGGTAATATGAGAGCGTTGTCAGAGCCGGGGAGAGCGTCCATGTTTTAAAGCAATATGGCTTTGTTTGCTGGGAGCATGCGCGCTCTCCCTGCCTGGAAACGCCCATAGGACTTTAGCCATTATGTTATTGTTTTCATTGTATTATTGTATTGAATTGTATATATTTCTTGTGTGGTATTCATGTAATGGGACATCTTGTTAGAGGGATGTCCTTATATGAACTTTTGCTGTGTAAAGAGGACATCATGTGATGACCACTCCCATGGAGGTCACATGCTGTGATGACCACTCCCATGGGGGAGGTGATTATCTGCTGGTGAGATCTTTTGAGGCTAATAAAAGTCTTTGAGGAGGCGTCGGCTTGGCACTCTATGCTGGGATGCCTTGATAATGAGACCTGTCTGGTGATGCTACTTTCTTGGAATGAATGGGGTTCGAATGATGGTGAGTGAATTTTAGTCTAAAGATAGCATTATTGCAAAAAGATGGAATCTAAAGTGTGTGCTTATTTAGTACAGGAAATATAGGCTGTATGCTCTGCATAGAACTTGTATTTCCACGACAGCCCTATAGATATATACCTGCAGTGTGAACATAAGGCACTGTGCCTGACTTCCATTTAATATGTTCTGGAGCCATTGCTATGCTACTCACTGTTCAATCAAAACCAGAGTTGTACTTTCCTCATTAGCTTTCACCTATATTCTTGGCTGATGGGGTGGGTGCAATCGTTGTGACATGAACTTCAAAATGTCCACCACAGGGTTCACGAGTCCCTCCTGGACCCTGACACAATAACTAGTTTTACATTCTTTCCAACCAGGTGACTGGGTCGTTGTAGAGAAGCTTGAGGGATGAGACCATGCCAGCCACTGCAAGAAGCGGCTCAACCACACCAAAGAACTGAGTAGTATCTTCGTCTATTTATATTTTTGTTGTTTAGTAAATTTTAGCAAGGGTAACGATGAAAAGCATCCCAAGTTATTATTTAAAGTGCATTTCCTGACTAGCTCAGAAAGCGAACAGGACCGATTGCCGGGTCTGTTCTGAGTCTTCACCGACTAGGCCCCAGCGATGACAGAGGTACATGCCATTTATGATGTTATTATGGGTATGAGGAGTTTTGACAGACTGGTGAAGACTCCAAACAGACACTTGTCAATGGAATCTAACGATACATTTTTAGAGGGTAAAATTGGTTATAGTTTTAATAGCTCTGACTCTTGTCGGTTTGGGTATCTAGGTAGCCCACAAGTGTGTTTGAACTTTAGTTTGGTGTTTATGCGGATCTGCAGCTTATAAGGTAATTCCCCCAATGTAAGAGGTTCATGCGTGATGGTGAAGCTGTCCCAGCACCTTATGTCGCGGCCGATCGCGAGGATCTGATGGCGCAGGAAATTAAGAATGGCAGGGACAGCTAGAAGGGATTTGTTCACCAACCCCGACCAGGTCTGGGCATGGTGTCCTGGATGTACAAGGTGGGGGGGGGCTCGGGCTTGGGATACGATTGAACAATTCTCATCCGTTAAGGATAGGATTCTTCATGTAACTGTTGAAGCCAGAGCTGTAGCTAAGTGAAGGTTGGGAGTCCTTTTACGGGTCTGGGAATCTTTGGGGATCTAATTTTTATTTTTACAGCAGATCGTGGTTAAAGGAAGTAGGAATATATACTCATGTAGTTTTTATTTCTATTCTTTCTATGTCGTGACGAGGTGCGCCTGTTGCCTGATTGGACGTGTCACCAGAGTTTCCTTGATGAGACGCCCCAGAGCCGGACCCACATACAAGACGCAGAGGATCACAGACGGATCGGCGATTACTACAGCTCACCGTGTCATGTCCTCCATTATAAGTCATGCCCCTGAAGAATAGAGTCTACATGTCAAGCCGTGTTTTCCTTTTTATGGACTAAGGACTGATTCATTTCCAGGTGTAAGAAGCAGATCAAGTTTCATCGATGGACATGGGGTGCATATGACAAAAAAGGGAGGACTGTTGTGGAGATTTTTATGAAGATGTATTTAATATGTATTGTCATAGTGTGACCCAGTGTTAGTACTTCTGCAGCCTGCTCTAAAGAGCTGGCTGGGGCAGTCTGAGGCTGGTTGAATCCCGTCTGGTAGGGGAAAACGTCTTGAGGTTGGAGTGTGATGTTTGCAGGGTGCGGATATGTCCACCGACGAGGGCCCTCTGTGCATTAGCACGGACGATCGTTGAGGAGGGGATATGCTCGCTCTGCAACGACATCATTGGTTATAGGCAGATGCATGCTCTTGTCTCTGCTGTGTCTGATCAACATTGATTGGGATTCGTAGCGCGCGTCTACAGATAGCCTCCCTCCCCCATTCAATAATAGTATAATCTGAATATGCGTTATTCTATGGAATAGCGCAGAATAAGGATTCCTATCAACGGTAATATTAGAGCCTTCTCAGTGCCGGGGAGAGCATCCATGTTTTAAAGCAATATGGCTTTTTTTGCTGGGAGCATGCGCGCTCTCCCTGCCTGGACACGCCCATAGGACTTTAGCCATTATGTTATTGTATTCATTGTATTGAATTGTATATATTTCTTGTGTGGTATTCATGTAATGGGACATCTTGTTAGAGGGATGTCCTTATATGAACTTTTGCTGTGTAAAGAGGACATCATGTGATGACCACTCCCATGGAGGTCACATGCTGTGATGACCACTCCCATGAGGGAGGTGATTATCTGCTGGTGAGATCTTTTGAGGCTAATAAAAGTCTTTGAGGAGGCGTCGGCTTGGCACTCTATGCTGGGATGCCTTGATAATGAGACCTGTCTGGTGATGCTACTTTCTTGGAATGAATGGGGTTCGAATGATGGTGAGTGAATTTTAGTCTAAAGATAGCATTATTGCAAAAAGATGGAATCTAAAGTGTGTGCTTATTTAGTACAGGAAATATAGGCTGTATGCTCTGCATGGAACTTGTATTTCCATGACAGGATGGCGACTCTGAAGGGACTAGATAGAGTCCCTTTATGCATCAGGTCGAGATGGAGGGGAGAATGGATGCACGACCCGATGCGTGGGGGCTCTGCTCTGTAAAAGAACAAATTTTTCGTCTTTTTGAAATAATGCTGTAAGTTTGCAGTACGAGAGATGTGTGTGTGTGTGTATGTCTGCAAATCTGATTGTGCGTGTGTGTGTGTCTGTGAATCCGATCGTATGTGATTAGATTGTTTGGCTGCATTGTTATTGATGGCCGCTGCATTGAGCCATAAGCCATGTGCTTTAGTGGGGGGGCAGGCAGCATGGCCATCAGTTACAATGGTGAAAGTTGGTGACTCTCTGTAAATAGCATGCAGGAGTTTTGTGTTGGGGGAGGGCTACACCCTGAGAGATGATCTGATGTTATACTGTATGTGTGTACTGTTTGTGATTTCTATGAAAAATAGAAATGGATAGATTGTGATTTTTGACTTTGTATGGGAACAAGACACATGTCCCCATAAGTGGAAAAATATTTTAAGTAAAGGGTCTGTCTGGTTTTAAGTTGAAAGCAGCCTGCTGCAAGGCATGTTTGAAGCCAGACAATAGTAGCTGTTTTGTTGAAAGGAATACGCCCATTGAATGTAAGAGAGATGGCTGTTTGGGAAAATTACCTTTGTGCAGCCAGCCATGGCTGCTGCATTGTTGAAGATGGCCGCTGCATTGAGCCATGTGCTTGAACGGGGGAAGGGCTTGCCCACTGTTTTGCAATGGAGAATGTTTTGTGTTGCAGGGGCTATGCCCTGAGGGAAGGAAACTTTGAGAAAGCATGCAGGCAACATTGTACTGTATGTGTGTGGTGAATATCTCAGAGTATATGAACTTAGAGAAAAGTGTTGAATAATATTGTCATGTAACTAACATTTATTGAATGTGCTGTTTAGTGGTCAAAGGGTTTTTTTTTTTAAAAGTTTGTAAGTGTACATGTGGTCCTTGTAGAGTGTAGCTGACACATTTTTCAGTGGATTTTGATGATAATTTAGAGAGGTTTCAATGGTGTAGTCAGTCTTTGTGAAGAAAAACATTTTTGATTTTCTTTTAAAGAGATGCTGGTTTTGGCGGGAAAAAAATACATGCGTTAATGGCGCCATTCTTGGCTTTTGTTGTTGGCCTTGTGGTTTGTCTGCCATTTTGAGGCGCAGTTTTTCCTTGGCCTGTGGGCATCATATAAGGGAAGGTGCAGCCACCTTTCTTTTGGGCGCTATACCATGTGGCATTCGTAGGCTATTTCGCTGGTGGAATTTCTCAGCCTTTGGGGCAGATTTTGATGTTTGGTGCGAATTTGGTGCAGTCTTTTCTGCGTTGGAATCTGGAGGCCATTTTTGTTTTCCTTTGTATGGGGGAACCCATGTGGTGTTCATTGTGACGTCCCATGCTGGTTTTGGCGGGAAAAATTGCATGCGTTAATGGCGCCATTTTTGTTGTTGTCCATGAGGTGTGCGGTGGTCATCCACCATTTTGTTGTCCTGGCTTGTCGGCCATCTTGAGAGACGTTTACAGTAAGCATCGCCTTTTGAGGTGAGTACACACACACATGCTGGGGCCTATTTATGGATGGGATCTGGTTGACCTACCAGCATTTGGAGTGTGGGAGGAGGCCAACGCAGACACAGGGAGAACATGCAAACTCCATGCAGATGGTGTTAGGATGGGGATTTCTCTGTTTTAATTTAAGTGAATGTAAGCTATTGCAGGGTTAGCTGACTTTGCAGTATATGAGCGGCGGTTTTTGTATTGGATTTAGTTTTTAAGTAAAAACTCCACTTTACACTGAATTTTGATAGATTGTAAGACTAACAGAGTTTTTGTACAATGTTGTGTTTTTATGTTTAAATATTTGGGAGTTTCCCAGAAGGCAATTCATGTTTTGAAGCTTGTACTGTATAGCCATCTTTTGGCAGGAGTTTGTATTTGAGTCTCAACTTGTGGTTTTGCTTCCAGGGGATGTGTGGGTCAGGGCCCTCCCATTTGCAAAGGGGGGTTTATTCCATCATTTTCTTGACAAGGTTTTAAATTGTTGAAATATATATGATGTTTAGCCATTGATTTTTTGGAGTCCTGATAGACAAGGCGATTGGGGCTAGGCTCCCCCCTCCCCCTCCCTCTTCCTGAACAATTAATATGTAAATAAACCATTTTTTTTTTTTGAGAGCTGAGCATGTAACCAGAAGTTTATTTTCAGCATTTATAGCATTTATATATCAGCAGAAAGATGGTGGGAGGAGCTCGGGGTTGTCTGAAAGGTTGGCCAATGAGATTTGTGCTTGGAAGGAAAATGGAAAGCATTTTTGCGTTTAAAAGTGTTTTGTATTTTGTTCCAGTTTTGTGAAGTTTTTTACTGTAATACAGTTTTGGGTAGAGAGCAAACAGGGGGGCATCACCATTGTTTTATCATCTAGATACAGAGAGAAGCCACATTGTTCTGCAGGTGGTAAACTGGCGTAAGTGTTCTGTGTGGTTTAGTCTGGCGACGCAGTGTATGGGTGTATAGCGCAAAACGCTTGTGTATGCATGCACTGTGAGGGGTAGAGGCCTAATTCGGGGGTTGATCTGTGGTTGTTGCTGTAGTTCCAAAAGTGTTGGGACAACAAGCCATAGATGTCACGAGCCGGACTGACGGCTAGTGGGAATACAGGAGGTGGATCCTCTGTACCAGAGAGGGGATGGCACAGGTCGTACTGAGGGACCGGTTCTAAGCAGCTACCGGTTTTCACCAGAGCCCGCTGCAAAGCGGGATGGACTTGCTGCGGCAGTGGCAACCAGGTCGTGTCCTCCAGTAGCGACTCCACCTCTCTGGCGGCTGAGATAGGCGCGGTACAAAACGACTAGGCAGAGGCAAGGTCAGACGTAGCAGAGGGTCAGGGCAGGCGGCAATGGTTCGTAGTCAGAGACAATGGCAGCAGGTCAGATACACAGGCAAGGCAACTCACAAAACGCTTCCACAGGGTACTAAGACAACAAGATCCGGCAAGGACAGGAAGGGGAAGTGGGTTTATATATGTTTTGGGTGTTCACACAGTAATTGGGCCAGGCACCAATCAATGGTGCGCTGGCCCTTTAAATCTTAGAAGGCCGGCGCGCGCGCGCCCTAGAGCGCAGCCGGGCCGCGCGCGCCGGGAAGGAGCAGGAGGGGGAAGGTGAGAAGGATGGGATGCGATCCGCGGACGGAGATGTGCCGCCGTGTGGATCGCATCCCCGCTGGTGACAGAGCAGCGCCCACGGCCAGGAGGGCTGACCGGGGCGCTGCAGGGGGACCGACGCCGTGGGCGCTCCGGGAAGGATGGGACACCCGGAGCGCTCGGAGTTACAGTACCCCCCCCTTAGGTCTCCTCCTTTTCTTGGAACCCAAGAATCTACGGATGAGCTCCTTGTCTAAAATGTTGGTCTCAGGCTCCCAGGATCTCTCTTCAGGACCACAGTTCTCCCAATCAATTAAAAAAAATATTTTACCTCGGATGACCTTGGAGGCGAGGATTTCTTTCACCGAGAAGACATCGGAAGAACCAGAGACAGGAGCAGGAGCAGTGACCTTGGGGGAAAATCGGTTAAGAATGAGGGGTTTGAGAAGAGACAAATGAAAAGAATTGGGGATACGAAGAGAAGGAGGAAGATGGAGTTTGTAAGAGACAGAATTGATTTGGTTTTTGATTTTAAAAGGTCCGAGGTAACGAGGGCCCAGCTTGTAGCTAGGTACCCGAAACCGAACATATTTGGAGAAGAGCCACACTTTGTCACCCGGGACATAGACAGGAGGAATTCTTCTTTTTTTATCTGCATGTCTCTTCATGCGGGCAGAGGCCAGTGATAGCGACTTTTGAGTCTCTTTCCAGATAGAGGTGAAGTCTTGAGTTAATTCATCCACGGCAGGAACTCCAGAAGAAGTGGGGATGGGGAGGGGGGCAATGGGTGACGGCCGTAGACCACAAAGAAAGGTGATTTGGAGGACGATTCAGAGTTCTTGAAATTGTATGAGAATTCTGCCCAGGGTAATAGGTCGACCCAATCGTCTTGACGGGCGGAGACAAAATGTCGTAAGTAGTCACCAAGGACCTGGTTAACTCTCTCCACCTGTCCATTGGATTGCGGGTGATAAGCGGAAGAAAAATTCAACGTAATCTTTAGTTGAGTACAGAGAGCTCTCCAAAATTTTGAGATGAATTGAACGCCTCTATCAGAGACGATATGTGAGGGTAGCCCATGGAGACGGAAAATTTGAATAAAAAAATGCTTCGCCAACTGAGGTGCAGTAGGCAGACCAGGAAGCGGGACAAAATGAGCCATTTTCGAAAAGCGGTCAACGACCACCCAGATGACAGTGTTAATATGAGACAAAGGAAGGTCCGTGATGAAATCCATGGCAATGTGGGACCATGGTTGTTCAGGCACAGGTAGAGGAAGGAGAAGACCTGCAGGCTTCTGGCGTGGAGTCTTGTCACGTGCACAGATAGTGCAGGCCCGTACAAAGTCAGTCATATCTTTTTCCTGGGTATGCCACCAATAGTGTCTGGCCATCAATTGTATGGATTTTTTGATCCCAGCGTGACCGGCTAGATGGGAGGAATGGCCCCACCTGAGTATCTGGAGACGAAGACATGGAGGAACGAAAGTTTTTCCTGGAGGAACTGGCATCAGAGACGCAGGAGCAGAGGAAATCAGACACTCAGGGGGTACGATGTGTTGAGGGGGAGTCCTGGTTTCAGAGGCATCGGAGGAACGGGACAAGGCATCAGCCCTGACATTCTTGTCTGCGGGACGAAAATGGATCTGGAAATTGAACCGGGCAAAGAACAATGACCACCTGGCCTGGCGAGGATTTAAGCGCTGAGCGGACTGAAGGTAGGACAAATTTTTATGGTCAGTGTAGATGGAGATAGGGTGAAGGGATCCTTCCAGGAGATGTCTCCACTCTTCTAATGCCAGCTTGATGGCCAACAGTTCACGGTCACCTATGGAATAGTTTTTTTCAGGAGGGGAGAAGGTTTTAGAGAAAAAACCACACGTGACGTTTCTTCCTTTAGCGTTTTTTTGAAGAAGAACAGCTCCGGGCTCCTACCGAGGAGGCGTCAACTTCAAGGAAGAACGGCTTTGTGGGGTCTGGTCGAGACAGGACAGGTGCAGAGGAGAAGGCGGTGTTAAGGCGAGTAAAGGCTTCTTCCGCTTGAGGCGGCCAGGACCTTGGATTCGCGTTTTTCTTAGTCAGTGCCCCTATAGGAGCAACGATGGTGGAGAAGTGGGGTATGAACTGACGATAGTAGTTGGCGAATCCAAGGAAGCGTTGGATAGCACGGAGTCCAGAGGGGCGTGGCCAATCCAAGACTGCGGAGAGCTTGTCAGGGTCCATTTGAAGGCCTTGTCCTGAGACCAGATAACCTAGGAAAGGAAGGCTGCTGCGCTCAAAAAGGCATTTTTCAAATTTAGCGTAAAGATGATTTACGCAGAGGCGCTGGAGCACTTGACGGACATGGAGCCGATGTTCCTCAAGGTTGGTAGAGAAGATTAGGATGTCGTCAAGATAGACAACCACACAGGTATACAGTAAGTCCCGAAAGATTTCATTGACAAAATCCTGAAAGACTGCAGGAGCGTTTCAAAGTCTGAAAGGCATGACGAGATATTCAAAGTGACCATCTCTGGTGTTAAATGCGGTTTTCCATTCATCTCCTTCACGGATTCTGATGAGGTTATAAGCGCCCCTGAGGTCCAATTTCGAAAAAACTTTTGCTCCGCGCAGACGGTCAAAGAGCTCCGAGATGAGAGGCAGAGGGTAGCGATTTTTAATAGTGATTTTATTGAGACCACGATAGTCTATGCAAGGGCGTAGTGATCCGTCCTTCTTGGCAACGAAGAAGAACCCCGCTCCGGCTGGAGAAGATGATTTTCTAATAAAACCTCTCTTGAGGTTCTCCTGTATGTAATCAGTCATGGCCTTGGTTTCAGGAGAGGAGAGAGGGTAAATTCTGCCACGGGGTGGTGTAGTACCTGGGAGCAAGTCAATGGGGCAGTCGTAGGGTCTATGTGGTGGTAAGACCTCCGCCTGTTTTTTGCAAAAGACATCAGAAAAGTCCTGATAGGCCTTGAGAAGGCCGGGCAAAGGAGTAGCGATGGGAACTTGACTGGGGGTTACAGACTTAAGACAATGCTTGTGGCAGGAGTAGCCCCAGGATTTGATGTCCCCAGTGATCCAGTCGAGGGTAGGAGAGTGGCGCTGGAGCCAGGGTAGGCCAAGAAGGATGTCAGAAGTACAGTTTGGCAAAACAAATAATTCAATTTTTTCTTGGTGAAGAACACCAACGGACATGAGCAGGGGTTCGGTGCGGTAACGCACGGTACAATCCAGATTCTCTCCATTTACAGAGGAAATGAAGAAGGGTTTGATGAGACGGATAACAGGAACGTTGAACCTGTTGATGAAAGAGGCTTCAATAAAGTTTCCTGCAGAACCAGAATCCAGGAAGGCCACCGCAGAGAAGGGGGAGCCAGCAGAAGGGGAAATCCGCACAGGAATAGTCAGACGTGGAGAGGAAGAATTCACACCTAGTAACGCCTCTCCCACGTTCACAAGGTGCGGGCGTTTCCCTGACGTAGAGGACGAATAGGGCAGTCCTTTAGCAAATGTTCAGAGCTCGCACAATAAAGGCATAATTTCTCATTCCTACGGCGAGTCCTCTCTTGTAGGGTCAGGCGAGATCGGTCCACCTGCATGGCCTCCTCGACAGAAGGCATAGTATCAGGATGCGTTGGATTCAGGAAGAGAGGAGCCAGGCGTGGATAACGCCTGGTGCGAACAAGATCTTTCTCCTGGCGAAGCTCTTGGCGTCTTTCAACGTAGCGTATGTCAATGCGGGTAGCTAAGTGGATGAGCTCCGTCAGGGAGGAGGGTATCTCTCGTGCGGCCAGACAATCCTTGATGTGGCTGGATAAACCTTTCTTGAAGGTCGCGCAGAGAGCCTCATTATTCCAGGATAGCTTTGAGGCCAGTGTGGGGAACTGTATGGCATATTCGCCCACAGAGGAGTTTCCTTGGACAAGGTTAAGCAGGGCGGTTTCAGCGGATGAGGCTCGGCCTGGTTCCTCAAAAACGCTACGAACCTCAGCGAGGAAGGACTGAACGGTGGCTGTAGCAGGGTCATTGCGGTCCCAGAGTGGCGTGGCCCAGGCCAAGGCCTTCCCAGACAACAGACAGACCACGAATGCCACCTTAGACCGTTCTGTGGAAAACTGGTCTGACATCATCTCAAGATGCAGGGAACATTGGGACAAGAATCCCTGGCACCTCCTAGGATCCCCGTCAAATTTCTCCGGAAGAGACAAGCGGATCTTCGAGGTAGTAGTGGCAGCTCGGGGAGGGGAAGATGCTGGAGCTTGTGGCGGCAGACGCTGCTGGATCATGGCGGTCAACTGCGACAGCTGCTGTCCTTGTTGGGCAATCAATTGCGACTGCTGGGCAACCAAGGTAGTGAGATCAGCGAGACTAGGCAGCGGCACGTCAGCAGGATCCATGGCCGGATCTACTGTCACGAGCCGGACTGACGGCTAGTGGGAATACAGGAGGTGGATCCTCTGTACCAGAGAGGGGATGGCACGGGTCGTACTGAGGGACCGGTTCTAAGCAGCTACTGGTTTTCACCAGAGCCCGCCGCAAAGCGGGATGGACTTGCTGCGGCGGTAGCAACCAGGTCGTGTCCTCCAGTAGCGACTCCACCTCTCTGGCGGCTGAGATAGGCGCGGTACAAAACGACTAGGCAGAGGCAAGGTCAGACGTAGCAGAGGGTCAGGGCAGGCGGCAATGGTTCGTAGTCAGAGACAATGGCAGCATGTCAGATACACAGGCAAGGCAACTCACAAAACGCTTCCACAGGGTACTAAGACAACAAGATCCGGCAAGGACAGGAAGGGGAAGTGGGTTTATATATGTTTTGGGTGTTCACACAGTAATTGGGCCAGGCACCAATCAATGGTGCGCTGGCCCTTTAAATCTTAGAAGGCCGTCGCGCGCGCGCCCTAGAGCGCAGCGGGGCCGCGCGCGCCGGGAAGGAGCAGGAGGGGGAAGGTGAGAAGGATGGGATGCGATCCGCGGACGGAGATGTGCCGCCGTGTGGATCGCATCCCCGCCGGTGACAGAGCAGTGCCCACGGCCAGGAGGGCTGACCGGGGCGCTGCAGGGGGACCGACGCCGTGGGCGCTCCGGGAAGGATGGGACACCCGGAGCGCTCGGCGTTACAATAGAGTTGATGCCTCGGTTAGGGTTTCTAGTTGGGGGACTGGACCAGATATAGTGGTTGTAGTTCTTCAATCCACCGTATAAGAAGACACCGGGCGGTGCTCTCCGAAATGGGTGCAACGGTTTAACCTGGACACAGGTTTAAGACGATAAGCCGATTCGAATCGCCATGGACACAAGGAGGTCTGTGCAAGGGAAGGAATGGAGGCTTCCCACAGTCAGACGGTCACACAGTGCACAAAGCCTAGTTTTGGGGCAAAGGCCTTTGAACCCCAAAAAGATTAACATAGGTGGTCCAAGGATACTATTTTGGGTATCCCTCTGGAATGGATGTAGTTCAGCTGTGGCTTCAGAAATCTGTAATGATGAGTGTTGATGGAGGTGTAGTACACGCTTTTGTGATTCTCAGAGGAGGAACGGTGGTTAAATTCTCATGCCCGTTTGTTTGAACTTTGTATGGCTGGTCCATGCACGGTTCTCGAGCTGCTCTCATGTTTGTCCCATTGTATTTTTTCTATTGCTGAAAGAGTGAAGGTAGAATTCTGGCTGTTTTTGTTTTTTCATTTGTGGTTTTGGAAACTGTGAAGTATCTCCCCCACGTTTGTATCTGAATGTTTGTATGTAGTAACGTGAATATGTTCGAACTTACCGCGGCGATCCTTCGATGCGTCGCGGCTGTTGTATTTTTGTAGGAACGGGAAAAGTAAGGGTTACAGAGGGTTTTGTTTGAATTGGTTTTGAAAGAATGTCATTGACAATTTACCAATGTACAGGAATGTCATTATTGTTTACCATTCTTTGCAGGTTAAATATGAAGGATATAGTAATGATTTGGCTTATAAGTATTTTTCAGATCCAAAGGAGCTTCTGAAAGTGTGTGTACATAGAGAGCAGGTGTATGTAGACAGCTGTACATATGGATAAATACGAGTCTAAGGAGGTAAAAGTATCATAGGCTATTTCATTGTTTCTTTTTCCTGCATCACTCTAAATCCTGCAGTTCTTCCTTCAGTTTCTAATGAGGAAGAAAAGGGGGGGAATGATAAATGTAAGAATGACAGTTTATTTTCAAACAAATAATGTTAACCTCTGTAATTCTAACCAAGTTTGTGCCAAGACTGTCTTTCTTTGATAGAATTTGAAACCGCAAGCAGCAGTCTAGTGAAGTAGGTTCCCATCCCAGATGCTAAGAACCTTTTGTCAATGGTTCCAGGTATTGTAAGCCACGCCCAGGTTATGCAGTGACCACAGTCCCGATGTCTGGGTTATTGTCATATGAGGGTTGTTTGGAGGTCAATCAAAACCAGAGTTGTACTTTCCTCATTAGCTGTCACCTATATTCTTGGCTGATGGGGTGGGTGCAATCGTTGTGACATGAACTTCAAAATGTCCACCACAGGGTTCACGAGTCCCTCCTGGACCCTGACACAATAACTAGTTTTACATTCTTTCCAACCAGGTGACTGGGTCGTTGTAGAGAAGCTTGAGGGATGAGACCATGCCAGCCACTGCAAGAAGCGGCTCAACCACACCAAAGAACTGAGTAGTATCTTCGTCTATTTATATTTTTGTTGTTTAGTAAATTTTAGCAAGGGTAACGATGAAAAGCATCCCAAGTTATTATTTAAAGTGCATTTCCTGACTAGCTCAGAAAGCGAACAGGACCGATTGCCGGGTCTGTTCTGAGTCTTCACCGACTAGGCCCCAGCGATGACAGAGGTACATGCCATTTATGATGTTATTATGGGTATGAGGAGTTTTGACAGACTGGTGAAGACTCCAAACAGACACTTGTCAATGGAATCTAACGATACATTTTTAGAGGGTAAAATTGGTTATAGTTTTAATAGCTCTGCCTCTTGTCGGTTTGGGTATCTAGGTAGCCCAGAAGTGTGTTTGAACTTTAGTTTGGTGTTTATGCGGATCTGCAGCTTATAAGGTAATTCCCCCAATGTAAGAGGTTCATGCGTGATGGTGAAGCTGTCCCAGCACCTTATGTCGCGGCCGATCGCGAGGATCTGATGGCGCAGGAAATTAAGAATGGCAGGGGCAGCTAGAAGGGATTTGTTCACCAACCCCGACCAGGTCTGGGCATGGTGTCCTGGATGTACAAGGTGGGGGGGGGCTCGGGCTTGGGATACGATTGAACAATTCTCATCCGTTAAGGATAGGGTTCTTCATGTAACTGTTGAAGCCAGAGCTGTAGCTAAGTGAAGGTTGGGAGTCCTTTTACGGGTCTGGGAATCTTTGGGGATCTAATTTTTATTTTTACAGCAGATCGTGGTTAAAGGAAGTAGGAATATATACTCATGTAGTTTTTATTTCTATTCTTTCTATGTCGTGACGAGGTGCGTCTGTTGCCTGATTGGACGTGTCACCAGAGTTTCCTTGATGAGACGCCCCAGAGCCGGACCCACATACAAGATGCAGAGGATCACAGACGGATCGGCGATTACTACAGCTCACCGTGTCGTGTCCTCCATTATAAGTCATGCCCCTGAAGAATAGAGTCTACATGTCAAGCCGTGTTTTCCTTTTTATGGACTAAGGACTGATTCATTTCCAGGTGTAAGAAGCAGATCAAGTTTCATCGATGGACATGGGGTGCATATGACAAAAAAGGGAGGACTGTTGTGGAGATTTTTATGAAGATGTATTTAATATGTATTGTCATAGTGTGACCCAGTGTTAGTACTTCTGCAGCCTGCTCTAAAGAGCTGGCTGGGGCAGTCTGAGGCTGGTTGAATCCCATCTGGTAGGGGAAAACGTCTTGAGGTTGGAGTGTGATGTTTGCAGGGTGCGGATATGTCCACCGACGAGGGCCCTCTGTGCATTAGCACGGACGATCGTTGAGGAGGGGATATGCTCGCTCTGCAACGACATCATTGGTTATAGGCAGATGCATGCTCTTGTCTCTGCTGTGTCTGATCAACATTGATTGGGATTCGTAGCGTGCGTCTACAGATAGCCTCCCTCCCCCATTCAATAATAGTATAATCTGAATATGCGTTATTCTATGGAATAGCGCAGAATAAGGATTCCTATCAACGGTAATATGAGAGCGTTGTCAGAGCCGGGGAGAGCGTCCATGTTTTAAAGCAATATGGCTTTGTTTGCTGGGAGCATGCGCGCTCTCCCTGCCTGGACACGCCCATAGGACTTTAGCCATTATGTTATTGTATTCATTGTATTGAATTGTATATATTTCTTGTGTGGTATTCATGTAATGGGACATCTTGTTAGAGGGATGTCCTTATATGAACTTTTGCTGTGTAAAGAGGACATCATGTGATGACCACTCCCATGGAGGTCACATGCTGTGATGACCACTCCCATGAGGGAGGTGATTATCTGCTGGTGAGATCTTTTGAGGCTAATAAAAGTCTTTGAGGAGGCGTCGGCTTGGCACTCTATGCTGGGATGCCTTGATAATGAGACCTGTCTGGTGATGCTACTTTCTTGGAATGAATGGGGTTCGAATGATGGTGAGTGAATTTTAGTCTAAAGATAGCATTATTGCAAAAAGATGGAATCTAAAGTGTGTGCTTATTTAGTACAGGAAATATAGGCTGTATGCTCTGCATAGAACTTGTATTTCCACGACAGCCCTATAGATATATACCTGCAGTGTGAACATAAGGCACTGTGCCTGACTTCCATTTAATATGTTCTGGAGCCATTGCTATGCTACTCACTGTTCTCCTTGCTGGAAAGGAAGCTGTACAATTGCTGCACTAAGCTTCTGCGTCATTGATTCTTTGGATCTGTTCCCACAGTGTCTTGTTTTCAGGCTTCAGATCACCATTTATTAGGGAGGCAGGATGAAGCAAAGCCTTGTCTCTACCAATATGGCCTCCTCCTCACAGAGACCAAAGTGTGGAACAAGGCATGGTAAGTCAGTATTAAGGAAAAAGACCAGCTGTAGGGAGGTTACACAGGCTACACTGGTGACTATTCAACCACCCTATATTTTCCTTTTTGGGCACAGCAGTCACAGTCAAGGTTCTCTTTACAGATGCAGGCTCCAGGGTTGTTATTCTGAACCTGGATCTGCCAATTACTGATACACTGATTTGGTAAAGCATGCAGAAAAAAAAAAATATTTTACAGCCTGGAGCCTGCATGTTTAAACACAATGGGGTTAATTTACTAAAGGCAAGTAGACTGTGTACTTGCACAGGTGCACTCTGCAAGTGCAGTTGCTCCAGAGCTTGGTAAATGAAGTAAAGCTTCACGCTACAAAGAACACGCAATCACGTGCAAGGATTTTTTTTTAAAAAAAAGCATTTTTGCTTACACATGATTGGATGATGGAAATAAGCAGAGCTTTACCAGATTTACTAAGCTCTGGGGCACATGCACTTGCAGAGTGCAACTGCACCTGTGCAAGTGCACGATCTGCTCGCCCTTAGTAAATCAACCCCTATGTCTGCAGTGAGAGCTCCTATATTCCTGACTTCACAATTCCTTGTAAGAAAAACACACTATACTGCTAAGGGCCCATTCACACTAGCTCGGTTTACTGTGGTACATTATTGAGCACTGTTTTCTTCTGAAATCCAAGAGTTGCAATTCAAGCATGCCATTTGAAATAATGGTACTGCATTGCACCTGACTGGGGTACAAGCCTTACACAACATGTGTTACTGTAGTGCATAGGTCTAAATGGGCTTTCAGTGCATGAAGATAACAGAAAATTGTATACTTACCTTTCCTTTCCTGGTGCCTACCATGGCAGCATACTAAGGGTTAATGGCTCCGCCCCGATTAACTCACAGGACCACGTAACTCTATAAAAGAAAGAGTTACTCCCCCCTCAGGTATTCTTGTAACTAGTCTTCAGAACTTTAAGGATTATAGAAGGGAGTGTGTATGCTGCCATGGTAGGCACCAGGAAAGGAAAATTACGGAAAGGTAAGTATACAATTTTCCGTTTTCCTGGTGCCTTCATGGCAGCATACTAAGGGTTACTAACAAGCTTACAGGGAGGGTACTGCAATAATATAATTAAATGAGTTTACAGAACTGATAGTTCCAAGAGACCTCCTCCCAAATCTCGGGAGATAAGGATTGCCACTAACTAGCCATCCTGCAAATTGTCTCCGGAGAGACCCTAGCCCAAACGTTGCCGAGGCAGAGGACCTTCCCCGTGATGAGTGCGCATTCGGCGCACTTCGGACTGGGAGACCACTAGCCCGATACGTCCTTGGACTAGCTTGGAGGGCGTCATTGCTTTCTTTGCGCCCTTGGCAATAACGAATGAACATTGATCTTTGTGAAACTGTTGTGTTAGTTCTAAGTAACGCCTCAGGGATCTGACTATATCCAAACCGTGTAGTTTGAGGAGATTGGATCTTCTCCGAAAGTCAGGAGAAGCCATAACCGGCTGAGAATGTAGAGTGCAGACACTTTAGAGACATGCTGGTGAATAGGCGGTAGGGCTACGCTGCCTGGGAAAAAGGTGACGTAGAGTTCCTGAGCCCCTAGAGGTTGTGTTTCTGACGCCTTACGACCTGATATGATGGCAATTAGCAAGGTAGGTTCCCAATGTAATGTCTCCCAATGCACACTCTTTAGAGGGTGCAAAGGAAGGGTCTGCTAAGACATCTGTCAGACACCCATATGGGATATCAGTCTTCCCGGGAGGACGTGGACTTTGACTGTTTTCAGGAAACGTTCTACGAGGAGATTCAGTGCCCAGCGTGCGCCCGTCAAAGCTGACAAGGCTACAGGCTGAACCTTCAGAGTGCTTTAGACTTCAGCCTAAGTCCAGACCAGTTAGTAGAAAGAGTAGAATCTTTGGAGCCCAGGGCCTAGTGGATTGAAATTGTTGGATTCTGCCAGTTCTGTGAATCCCCTTCGAAACCTAATATAAGGTGGCATAGGTGGATGACTCTCTTGGTTGTAATAATGTTTGGGTGACACCATGCGAGCACCCTAGGTCACCCAGTCTGCTCTGCTCAGCTTTCAGGGCTTCAAGTCCAGGATCCCCGGACGCGGGAGAAAGAAGTCGTCTTGATATAGGAGGTTGACCGTGTGTGGAAGCTGTACTGAGCTATTTGATTAATAGTGGAAACCGTGTGTGGAATCGGAAGTGGGCTGCAACGAGCCATTTTGACTGAGAGTGGAAAACCATTGTCTCCTTTCCCAGTATGGCATGGTTGCCAGGATAGTGACCTTCTCCGACAATAGAAGCTGGAGGAAACTCAGTATCAGAGTAATCTTGAGGGAATCTCATAAAAAGCAGAGGAGTTTCGCTTTGAGTGGGAAGCTCAAAGCTCTCAATGGGGAGTACCCCGCTGTTGGTATATCCACCGGACAAACCATGGGCCTAGTGACTATTCGTTGTTGCTGTTGAAAGACCTTGAAAGGCAATCGGTTAGCTGATTCTCAGGGGCTGGGATGTAGGCCGCCTGAATATTGACCAAATTGTCCTCCGCCCATGAACTAATTGGGGCCACGTCGCTGGACAGAGACCTGCTGTGCGTCCCGTCTAGGCTTTGAACATAGACGACAAGGCGGCAGTGGTCTATCTGAACCAGTATGGACTTGCTCCCAAGAAGAGGGACTAGATGCGCTGTCCATGCCACTTTTAGCACTAGGATATCGGAAATCATACTCTCCAGGTTGAAACACCATCTTCCTTGTACTAACTGGTTCTTTTGGTGATGTGTCACCCCCCAGTCCAGTTGACTTGCTTCAGATGCAAGAATGGGTCAAGGGAGCGGTGAACTAGGAGGTTGGGAGGCCATGCCCACCCCCAAGGCTGGTTTCCACCGATAACTCTCATTTGTCTTCGATGCCTCTTTCTTCGTTGTGCCAGAAAGTCCAAACAGAGATTGTAAACACCCACTGTTCACTTCCTCCACCTTCTGTACCAATTCAGGGATCCTCTGATGGAAGTGACACCGCCTTCACCGAGATGTTGACTAAGTTTGCAGCTGCGCCCGTAGGCGTCAATTGACTGAGCAGATAAGTCACTCGAATTGGAAGAAATGCAGGACCCTGACCTCCTTTCCCAGAAGGAAGCCAGGATGGTTGCTAAGACCTTGGTGAAGGTTTTGGGGATTGATGAAATCCCAAAGGGAAGATATTGGAAGTGGAGGCGCAGATCACCTACTTTCAACCCGGGAAAAAGATTGGAAAGATGTTGGATGAGAATGTGAAGGAAAGAAATCCTGGAGACTTATAGAGACCATCCAAATATCTGGCTGTACTGACAGAATTAAGGTGTCTAGGGATACCGAATGACATGTTCTACCTGAACGTCTCCGTCAACCTCTCTGGATCCAACACGAGTCTCCAGCCCCTGATTTCCTGGGAACTAAAAGAAAGGACTGGGGAGTAGAGCCCCGGGTGTTTCTCCAAGTTTGGTACTGGCAATATTGCCTGTTGGTGTAGAAGTATTTGAATACACTGAAAGAGAGCTTCCTTCTCGCCCTTGGAGACCAGAATTTGGTGGGTCGGAGAGAAGGGGGGTGGAGGATGGATTGAACTTCCAAAAAAGAATAAGCCCCTGAAGGATTGTGGAGGCTGCATGGTCATTGCAGTTTTCCCACTCAAACCTAGACGAAAGGCCTGATGTTACTGCCAGACCTGTGGATCAGGGGGGTCAGAAGGACTTCTGGCTCTCAACCGACGAAGACGCGGTCTTAAGAATTGTCCAATTTGGGAAAGGTGGCTCGTGAGCCTTCCCAGCCTCTTCTCTCGATCTTTGTTTGGTAACTGACCGTGAGGCGAAATTTCTTCTCCTATCTTGGGGAAAAAATATATATATTTTTTTATATCGCCGAATTGGTCCTTCCATCATATGCGACATCAGGATTGCATTGCAGATGGGTCCACTGACCATGGTTTTAGCCGAAATGCCCTTCTGGTCGTAATGAAGTATAGCATGGCTCTTGGGGAGCACCCCAGGACATCGATGGCTGCATTCTTTGCTAGCCTCATGACTGACGCGCTCAAAGTCGGATCTGAACCAAGGAGCTGAGCATCTGCTTCTGAGACATTAATTGTAGGCGATGTGCTTTCGCCCCTCGTTCTCCTGACCTCGTAAAGGTAACGGTCTAAGCTTTCTTTGTCAGGTGAGGGAAAAAACAATATATACTCCCGTTTGGACAGAGGATACCGGATCTTCCTCCCACTGAATCACATCTTTAAACGCAATAACATGATAACAATGTGATGCGATTTTATTAAACTGACATCAAAATGTTGATATGTTCTTTTTGGCTGCAATCGACTCGCCTTCTGAACCAATCTAGAGAGAAAATAGCGCGTTTTATTGCTCTTTCCTCCTTAGACGGACCTTGGCCATACGCCAATTTTCCCAGTAGGGCATGTTCCCACAAACTCAACAGGCTTTTCCCCTGGATGTGCAAAATTGTGCTGGGAGTCATGCCTGGTTGGGGTATGCTGGGGTGACCTCCGTCACTGCAGGAGGTATTTCTCTAGAGAAAACCCCTGCGGGTGGCTCTCGGTGCGGGCTTGCGGAAATAAACATAGAATATTTCCATATGCCCTGTGCTCTTTGAATGAAGGAACTTACCTGTTAGTTGCAGCCCTTACCTAGCGGTATGTTGAGGATCTTTATTGATGCGGCATTGTAATATCAGAGCGGCTAGGGCTAAGATTAAATCTAAATACGTAAAGGTATAGGAAGGGGATATTAATTAATACTACTATTAATTATTTACCAATATACCGTTGTACCTACACATCGATATACACATATACATGTGCGCATGCGCATACACACATACATATATATATACATATACATACATACATACATACATACACACACACACACACACACACACACACACGTACCATTAATACTACTGGTCAGGCTATATGAAAATGTAATGGAGGGAGCAGAGAATAGGAGATGTTTTATTTTTACTTTGGCAGGCTTTAAATTAGCCAAAAATCATACAATCTACAGGGTGTACCAAGATGGCCGCTGCTCGGCCTCAGAAGGCTACTGCGCATGCGCTGTGACTTTCCGCTGTGACTCCACCCCTGAGATGATGAGACCGTGCAAGGAGACGCGCGCGAAGCGCCAGCACCCACAGGGAGAGGGGGGGGAATGGCGGCGCAACCGGCGGTATTATCAGGCCACTCCCGGCTCCCACCAATGAAAGGAATCTTAAGGAGAGGACCGCACCTGGAGGCAGCGCCTATGAGTATAACGTCTAGCGCCACAGCACCATGAACACATGGAGGCAGTGTAAGGTGCACATGGAGGCAGCGCCAGGTACATATGGGAGGCAGTGCCAGGCACATATGGATGCAATGTTAGGCCAGAAATTCATGAGTGCAGAGTTAGGTGCACATGGAGGCCTCACCAAGTACACATGGACTCAGTTTTAGGTGCACATGGAGGCATCACCAGGTGCACATATATGCAATGTTAGGTGCACATGGAGGCAGCGCTAGGTACACATGGCTGCAGTGTTTAGGTGCACATGGAGACAGTTGCACATGAATGCAGTGTCACGCATGAATGCAGTGTCAGGTACACATGAGGCGATAAAAAGAATGCCACTGAAGTGCTCTAAAAGGTACCTTGTGCTGTCTTGCCCTGGAATAGTCAGCCAAAAGCCACAGAGGAGAAGGAGGTGCTCCTGGATGTTTTAGACAGGCCCCAAAAAGATCCACAGAAAAACAGGCTCCCATACTTATGTGATGCATTTAGCAGTCCAAGTGATGGGACTCCATCCTGCAGGAGAGCATGAACCTGCAATGGTTACACCATATGACGGTGAGGCAGGGCTGATCTGTGATCCTGCAGTTTTGGATGAGGACAGGAAAAAAGAATACCTGAGGGGGGAGTAACTCTTTCTTTTATAGCTGTATTGGGTATTTGAATTATGTGAGGACTCTAGTGGTGTGAGGTTCCTTGGGGTCCCTGGGTGGCGCTGTTGCCTTGGGCCGAAGCTGAACTCACACTGCAAACCGTGCCTTTTTGTCCTCCACTAGAGCTGGTACAGCGGGGTGGGGAACCTGCTGTGACGCAAAGGGAGAGGTCATAAAAGGGGCGGACGCCCTGACCTTAGAGAGAGAGTCGGAGGACTCGGCCGCACCCAGGCACCTTCAGCTTGGGTTCTGGCGTTCCGGTGTTCCAGGCCTAGGCGCCCTTGGCCTAGCTGGAGCGGGGATGGAGTCCATCTCAGGCACCTTTAGCCTGGAGTGAGGTACTATGGCGGATGCCTGGAGCTCAGTACCTTCAACTGAGTTCCGCGAGGGTGGAGGAATCCGAGGGGGCCCTAACTCCTTGGGTGCCCGTGACTGAGTTCGTGAGGACTGGTGCGCAGTAACTTTTCCGAAGAGTCCGGCGCAGCATCGCTGGTGACGGAGAGGCCTCCATTTCTCCCTTGGACGGATTTCTTCCTCTGACAAGGGCAAAGTGAGCGAAGGTAATTCACGTTCTATATCACCTAGTCAGTGGCAGTGACTATTCACCACTGGTGACACCACAGTGGGCAGCAGCAAGAAGGGAAAGGATTGTGCCTCGATCTGTCCCCCATGTTTCCAAAGGAGAAAGATTGTTTTATTGCTTGGCGAGAAGAATAAAACTGAGTTGTACCTATTCACTGTGTGGAACTTGGGTTACTAAGCAAAGGAGTCAGGGACGAAGGACTGGATCTGACTCCAGGACACCTACACAAAAGCCCAATCTTCTGGCCTTCACCTCTTAGTTACGGGAGGACTTGGGCCGTGGTGTGTATCATCTCTCTCTCCCAGGTACCCCTAGACAACAGCCATATAACCAATAAAGCAAGGGAGAGGGGTGAGGCCGCTACATAGCGTTACGTGGTCCTGTGAGTTAATCGGGCGGAGCCATTAACCCTTAGTATGCTGCCATGAAGGCACCAGGAAAGTGGCCACACTTCTACCCTCTAGCATCTTAAAGCAGAACTATACCCAAAAGGGGAAGTTCCACTTTTCTGCCTCTCCCCCCATTCTCCATCACCTTTGGACACTTTTTTTGAGGAGTAACAGGTACCTAATTTTGACAGGCACCCCGCTCTCACTTCTGCTTGTATCAGGAGGGAGGGAGCCGCTCAGGTGTGGAAGTCCCTGGAATTACCTCCTCCCAGCAACCAAGGGTGCAGGCAAATGCAAATGCAATTGAAGAAAGGAAAAAAGGTCTTCTGGACGCAGCACTCCTGTTAAAAAGCCTTTATTCCAAAAAAAGGGGGTTTTCAGGAAACCAAAAACACTCTGCACAACACAACAAACTGATCTAGTTTAGCTGACGCGTTTCGCACTATTTAAAGTGCTTATTCATAGCTATGAATAAGCACTTTAAATAGTGCGAAACGCGTCAGCTAAACTAGATCAGTTTGTTGTGTTGTGCAGAGTGTTTTTGGTTTCCTGAAAACCCCCTTTTTTTGGAATAAAGGCTTTTTAACAGGAGTGCTGCGTCCAGAAGACCTTTTTTCCTTTCTTCTGCTTGTATCACCTAGGCTTCTCACCAGAATCCCCCCCTTCTCCCTTTGCCTGCAGCCTTTTAGGACACATCACAGGTCCCAGGAGGCTGCAGGACCATTTACAAAGCACAGAACGGCTGACGCATGTGCATTGAGAAGCCGGCTGTGAAACCCCAAGGAGTCACAGCCAGCTTCCTACACTAAAGATGCCTGTGCCAGGGACTCAAAGACTGATGAAGAACTGGCTCGTGAGCACTGTGCTGGATACTTGGACAGGTAAGTGTCCTTTTATTAAAAGTCAGCAGCTACAGTATTTGTAGCTGCTGACTTTACATTTTTTGTTCCTAGGGTAAAGATCCTCTTTAACCACTTAACGACAGCTCACTGTATATATACGTCGGCAGAATGGCACCGACAGGCACAATCACGTAGAGTGTACGTGATCGCCTTTGTACAGTTGGGAGGTCCGATCGGACACCCCTCCTATACAGTGAGCGGCCGTTTATCGTTGGGGAGCGATCAGAGATGAGGGGGTGACCATTCGATTTCTGCCACCCCCTCACGATCGCTCCCGGCCAATGAAAATGCTTCCTCCGCCATGTGATGTAAACACAGGCAGGAGGAAGTGATGTCATCTCCCTCGCGGCGGTCTTTTCGATTCCGGCGCCGAGGAGAGAGGAAGCAGGTTAGTGCACCAACAGTCCACTGACACATAGGTACACATAGGCACACATTTCACCCCCCAGGTCACCCCCCAGCCCCCAATCACAGTGTCACTGATTGCAGTGATCATTTATTTTACTGATCACTGCATTTAGTGTCATCTGTGATAGTAAAAAGTTGCAGGGCAGTTAGGTTTAGGCCCCTTTAGGTCCAGGGTAGCCCCCTAACCCCCCCTAATAAAGGTTTAACCCCTTGATCGCCCTCCCCAGGTAACCCTTTCACCCCCTAACGCCAGCGTCACTAAGCGATCGTATTTTCGATCGCTGTATTTAGTGCCGGTGGTGCCCTAGATAGCCAGTTATTTATTTTTAGTTTCGCCGCAGGTTTTTAGAGCGTCAGGTACCCCCATATATTATTTTAACCCCCTGATTGCCCCTAGAGTTAACCCTTTCACCAGTGATCACTGTATAAGCGTCACTGGTGACACTGGTTACCCAGTTAGTTATTTAGTTATTTAGGTAACCCGTCAGGTTTTTATATAGCGTCGGGTACCCCCATATTTAACCTAATAAAGGTTTTAACCCCCTGATTGCCCCTAGTTAACCCTTTCACCAGTGATCACCATATAAAGGTTACGGGTGACACTGGTTGGTTAGTTTGCTTTTTATAGCATCAGGGCACCCGCCGTATATAACCCAATAAAGGTTTAACCCCTTGATCGCCCGGCGGGTGAGATCAATTAGGTTTTAGCGCCAGAGAGTGTCTGCGTCGCCCCAGGCAGCGTTAGGTTAGTGCCAGTAACGCTAACACCCACGCGCAAAGCATACACCTCCCTTAGTGGTATAGTATCTGATCAGATCTATACTAGCGTCCCCAGCGGTTTAGGGTTCCCAAAAACGAAGTGTTAGCGTGATCAGCCCAGATACCTGCTAGCACCTGCGTTTAGCCCCTCCGCCCAGCCCAGCCCACCCAAGTGCAGTATCGATCGATCACTGTCACTTACCAAACACAAAACACATAACTGCAGCATTCACAGAGACAGTCCTGATCCCTGCGACCGCTAACAGTTTTTTTTGTAGCGTTTGATATATTTGCTGAAGACAGTCGGGTGCTTTTTTTCCTGTGAATCTTACTAGTGTACCCCTAAATTTAGAGCCCAAAATGGCAAGTCGAAGGTACACTAGTAAAGAGGCCTACGAGATTCTGAGCATGACAGATAGTGAAGAGGAGGTCACATATCTGTCAGATTCAGGCTCAGAATATCTTCCCGTAGAAGACAGTGACGTCAGCGGCCCCACGTCAGATAGCTCTGACGACGAAGTTGAGGTCCCTGCTAAGGTCAGGCATACCCGATCCCGATCTTCTGAGGTTGTTGAGGAGCAAGAACCGCAGGGCTCTCGTATCATGGAGCAGAGGAGTACTAGCGCCGCTATTCCTTCTGGTGAATTGGCAAGCACCAGCGGCCTGGTACAGCCTGGGCGTACATCCAGCACTGCAGTATCACGTGGTGACGTGGCGAGTCCCATAAGTGCAGTTCAAGCTGGCGAGGTGGCAAGCACAAGTAGTGTCCCGCTGCCACCAATAAGAAGACAAAGGCAGGCCCGTCGTACCCATAGTGCTCTTCCTGCAGAATTCACCTATCCTGATTGGGTCCCCACCCGTACTTCCCCCATTCACTGCCCAACCCGGTATTCAGGTGGAAACAGCTGATTTTATGCCAATCGATTATTATTCGCTGTTTTTCACGGAAGATCTCTATAGATCTATTGTGGACCAGAGTAATTTATATGCTGGTCAATTCATCGCCGCTAATCCCCAGTTGCCTTCCATTGCCAAAGATTGGAAACCAATTACGGCTTCCGAATTTAAGACCTTTCTGGGCCTTTCCCTCAACATGGGCACACATAAATTCCCGTCATTGCGTGTTTATTGGTCCACGCATCCAATTGACCACATGCCCGTGTTCTCTGCCTCCATGCCCAGGAAACGATACGAGCAGATTTTATGGTTCATGCACTTCAACGACAATGAACTTTGTCGTCCACGTGGGGACCCTGAATACGACCGGCTCTATAAAATTCGGCCCCTCATAAACCACTTCAACAAACGTTTTGCAGCCTTGTTTATTCCCGATCAAGCTGTCTGCGTTGATAAGTCCCTGATTAAATTTTCTGGCCGCTTGGCTTTCAAGCAGTACCTTCCCAGCAAGCGTGCCAGATACGGGGTCAAGCTCTATAAGTGCTGTGACAGGGCAACAGGCTATGTATGGAGCTTTATGGTTTATGAGGGAAAAGATAGTCAGGTTGAGCCGGTCAACTGCCCGGATTACATAGGGAGCGCTGGCAAGATAGTGTGGAACTTGGTGTCACCCTTATTCGGAAAGGGGTACTACTTGTATGTGGACAATTATTACACGAGCGTGCCACTGTTTAGTCACTTGTTTGATCATCAGATTGGAGCATGTGGCACCATGCGACCTAATCGCCGGGGCTTTCCCCAGCGGCTTGTAGATGCCCGTCTTAGGCTGGGGGAGAGAGCCTGCGTGAAGTGTAATAACTTGCTCGCTATGAAGTGGAGGGACAATAAGAATGTTTTCCTTCTTACCTCCCTTCATGCAGACACGACAGTCCAAATTCGTACGGCGACTGGTGTTGTGGAGAAACCCCTCTGTGTCCACGAATATAACAAAAATATGGGAGGGGTGGACCTCAACGACCAGTTGATGGCGCCGTATCTAATTGACCGTAAGGCGAGACGCTGGTACAAAAAAGTGTCTCTATCCTTATTCCAATTGGCTTTGCTGAACGCTCATGTGCTATACAGAGCTTCAGGCGGGACTTTATCTCTTCTAAAATTCCAGAATGAGATAGTCACAGAACTCCTGTATCCAGGCGGTTCTGCACCTCACCATCCCCTACCAAATGCAGTAAGCCGGCTGCATGAGAGGCATTATACGCATCTCCTCCCGAGTACCCCTACCCAACGAGCCCCCCAAAAAAGATGTTGTGTCTGTAGCAAGTGCGGATTTAGGCGTGACACCCGTTATTATTGTCCACTCTGTCCTGACAAACCTGGTCTTTGCCTTGGTGAATGTTTTGAACGCTACCACTCAAAAGTGAAGTTTTAGCGTAGGGTACAGCATTTCACAGACTAGGACACACTTACACAGGGTCTCCCAAGATGCCATTACATTTTGAGAGACCCAAGCCATTACAGTTGTTAAAGTTTAAAAAAAAAAGTGTAAAAAAGAAGAAAAAAAAACGTAAAAAACAAAAACACAAAAAAAATATAAAATAAAAAAAACAAAAATAGTTGTCGTTTTATTGTTCTCTCTCGCTCTCTCTATTTTCTCTCTATTGTTCTGCTCTTTTTTACTGTATTCCATTCTGCAATGTTTTATCATGCTTGCTTTTCAGGTATGTAATTTTTTGTTTTCAGGTGCGCCATTCAACTGCAGCGCGGAATTATTTATCTTGACAGCAACAGCGTTTGCTCCCACGATACATAAAGCCGTGACTCCAGTGCTGTAGGAGGTGATTTCACCACCACAGTTAAAAAAAAAGAGCATATATGCCGAAGCATGGGGGCAGCAGGGGCGGAGGAGCGATTTTGCTCCTAATGCCGCGTATATACGGTCGAAATTCCGACGGAGGCTTGTCCGTGGAAAAGTTTGACCGTGTGTACGCGGCATAACCTTTTATGCCGCGTACATACGGTCGAAATTTCGACAAAGGCTTGCCCGTGGAAAAGTCCGACCGTGTGTACGCGGCATAACTTTTTTGCGGGAGGATGCCCCCATGCTTCGGCATATATATATTTTAGGCACAGGTTGCGTTAAAAAAAATGTTTTATTTTTTACTAGGTTTTGTTTTGGTATTTGCTTTGCAGGTATGGTAAGGTCTTACTGTTGTACTGTAATGTTACTTTATTTTAATGTTAACCATCATTTGCTTAGCAGGTACGCCATTCAGTTGCATCGCGGATTTATTTATCTTGACAGCAACAGCGTTTGCTCCCACGATACATAAAGCCGTGACTCCAACGCTGTAGGAGGTGATTTCACCACCACAGTTAAAAAAAGAGCATATATGCCGAAGCATGGGGGCAGCAGGGGCGGAGGAGCGATTTTGCTCCTAATGCCGCGTATATACGGTCGAAATTCCGACGGAGGCTTGCCCGTGGAAAAGTTCGACCGTGTGTACGCGGCATAACCTTTTATGCCGCGTACATACGGTCGAAATTCCGATGAAGGCTTGCCCGTGGAAAAGTCCGACCGTGTGTACGCGGCATAACTTTTTTGCGGGAGGATGCCCCCATGCTTCGGCATATATGCCCATCATTAGAAGTGGGTGGATGAAGGGAGGTATTCTAATGGTGGGCATACCCACCGATCAATCTCTTTTTTTCGTTCAGCCAACAGGCTGCATGGAAAAAAAGATTACAATACATGTCCAACAAGGACCAGCAACGTACTGGTATGTTGCTGGACTTTGAATGTTTATACCAGAATGATGCCTGCAGGTTTAGGTATCATCTTGGTATCATTCTTTTCAGCCAGTGGCCGGCTTTCATGTAAAACAATTCTAGCAGATAATTAGCCTCTAGACTGCTTTTACAAGCAGTGGGAGGGAATGCCCCCCCCGGATATAAACAGCGCCATTGGGAAATTGGGAAAGCATTTTATCACACCGATCTTGGTGTGGTCAGATGCTTTGAGGGCAGAGGAAAGATCTAGGGTCTAACCCCCCATTTTTTTCAAAAAAAGAGTACCTGTCACTACTTATTGCTATCATAGGGGATATTTACATTCCCTGAGATAACAATAAAAATGATAAAAAAAAAAATATGGAAGGAAGAGTTTAAAAATAAAATAAAAAAGCAAAATAAATAAAAAAAAAAAAAAAAAAGCACCGCTGTCCCCCCCCTGCTCTGGCGTAAAGGCGAACGCAAGTGTAGGTCTAGCGTCATATGTAAACAGCAATTGCATCATGCATGTGAGGTATCACCGCGAAGGTCAGATCGAGGGCAGTAATTTTAGCAGTAGACCTCCTCTGTAAATCTAACGTAGTAACCTGTAAAGGCTTTTAAATGCTTTTAAAAATGAATGTAGTTTCTCGCCGCTGCGCGTTTGTGCGCAATTTTAAAGCATGTCATGTTTGGTATCCATGTACTCGGCCTAAGATCATCTTTTTTATTTCATCAAACATTTGGGCAATATAGTGTTTTTTAGTGCATTAAAAATAAAAAAGTGTGTTTTCCCCCCAAAAAATGCGTTTGAAAAATCGCTGCGCAAATACTGTGTAGAAAAAAAAATGCAACACCCACTATTTTAATCTGTAGGGCCTTTGCTTTAAAAAAATATATAATGTTTGGGGTTCAACATAATTTTCTTGCAAAAAAAAAAATGTTTTCATGTAAACAAAAAGTGTCAGAAAGGGCTTTGTCTTCAAGTGGTTAGAAGAGTGGATGATGTGTGACATAAGCTTCCTAATGTTGTGCATAAAATGCCAGGACAGTTCAAAACTCCCCCAAATGACCCCATTTTGGAAAGTAGACACCTCAAGCTATTTGCTGAGAGGCATGTTGAGCCCATTGAATATTTTTTTTTTTTGTCCCAAGTGATTGAATAATGACAAAAAGAAAAAAAAAATGTACAAAAAGTTGTCACTAAATTATATATTGCTCAAACATGCCATGGTTATATGTGGAATTGCACCCCAAAATACATTCTGTTGCTTCTCCTGAGTACGGGGATACCACATGTGTGAGACATTTTGGGAGCCTAGCCGCGTACAGGACCCCGAAAACCAAGCACTGCCTTCAGGATTTCTATGGGTGTAAATTTTTGATTTCACTCCTCACTGCCTATCACAGTTTCGGAGGCCATGGAATGCCCAGATGGCACAAAACCCCCACAAATGACCCCATTTTGGAAAGTAGACACCCCAAGCTATTTGCTGAGAGGTATGTTGAGTATTTTGCAGATCTCTCTTTTTGTCACAAAGTTTTAAAAATTGAAAAAAGAAAAAAAAATATGTCTTTCTTCATTTTCAAAAACAAATGAGAGCTGTAAAATACTCACCATGCCTCTCGGCAAATAGCTTGGGGTGTCTACTTTCCAAAATGGGGTCATTTGTGGGGGTTTTGGGCTATCTTGGCATTTTATGGCCTTCAAAACTGTGATAGGTAGTGAGGAGTGAAATCAAAAATTTGTGCCCTTAGAAATCCTGAAGGCGGTGCTTGGTTTTCGGGGGCCCGTACACGGCTAGGCTCTCAAAAAGTCCCACACATGTGGTATCCCCGTACTCAGGAGAAGCAGCCAAATGTATTTTGGGGTGCAATTCCGCATATAACCATGGCATGTTTGAGCAATATATCATTTAGTGACAACTTTTTGTAAATTTTTTTTTCTTTTTGTCATTATTCAATCACTTGGGACAAAAAAAAAATATTCAATGGGCTCAACATGCCTCTCAGCACTTTCCTTGGGGTGTCTACTTTCCAAAATGGGGTCATTTTGGGGGGTTTTGTGCCATCTTGGCATTTTATGGCCTTCAAAACTGTGATAGGTAGTGAGGAGTGAAATCAAAAATTTATGCCCTTAGAAACCTTGAAGGCGGTGCTTGATTTTTGGGGTCCCGTAAGCGGTTAGGCTCCCAAAAAGTCCCACACATGTGGTATCCCCGTACTCAGGAGAAGCAGCATAATGTATTTTGGGGTGTAATTTCACATATGCCCATGGCATGTGTGAGCAATATATCATTTAGTGACAACTTTGTGCAAAAAAAACAAAGTTTGTCATATTCCCGCAACTTGTGGCAAAATATAAAATATTCCATGGACTGAACATGCCTCTCAGTAAATAGCTTGGGGTGTCTACTTTCCAAAATGGGGTCATTTTGGGGGGTTTTGTGCTATTTTGGCATTTTATGGCCTTCGAAACTGTGATAGGTAGTGAGGAGTGAAATCAAAAATTTACGCCCTTAGAAATCCTGAAGGCGGTGCTTGGTTTTTTGGGCCCCGTACCCGGCTAGGCTCCCAAAAAGTCCCACACATGTGGTATCCCCGTACTCAGGAGAAGCAGCAGAATGTATTTTGGGGTGCAATTCCACATATAACCATGGCATGTGTGAGCAATATATCATTTAGTGACAACTTTTTGTACATTTTTTCTTTTTATCATTATTCAATCATTTGGGACAAAAAAAAAAAAATATTCAATGGGCTCAACATGCCTCTCAGCAAATAGCTTGGGGTGTCTACTTTCCAAAATGGGGTCATTTGGGGGGGTTTTGTGCTATCTTGGCATTTTATGGCCTTCAAAACTGTGATAGGTAGTGATAGGTAGTGAGGAGTGAAATCAAAAATGTATGCCCTTAGAAACCTTGAAGGCGGTGCTTGGTTTTTGGGGTCCCGTATGCGACTAGGCTCCCAAAAAGTCCCAGACATGTGGTATCCCCATACTCAGGAGAAGCAGCAGAATGTATTTTGGGGTGTAATTTCACATATGCCTATGGCATGTGTGAGCAATATATCATTTAGTGACAACTTTTTGTAATTTTATTTTATTTTTTTGTCATTATTCAATCACTTGGGACAAAAAAAAATATTCAATGGGCTCAACATGCCTCTCAGCAATTTCCTTGGGGTGTCTACTTTCCAAAATGGGGTCATTTGGGGGGTTTTGTACTGCCCTGCCATTTTAGCACCTCAAGAAATGAGATAGGCAGTCATAAATTAAAAGCTGTGTAAATTCCAGAAAATGTACCCTAGTTTGTAGACGCTATAACTTTTGCGCAAACCAATAAATATACGCTTATTGACATTTTTTTTTACTAAAGACATGTGGCTGAATACATTTTGGCCTAAATGTATGACTATAATTGAGTTTATTCGATTTTTCTTATAACAAAAAGTAGAAAATATCATTTTTTTTCAAAATTTTCGGTCTTTTTCCGTTTATATCGCAAAAAATAAAAATCGCAGAGGCAGTCAAATACCATTAAAAGAAAGCTCTATTTGTGGGAAGAAAAGGACGCAAATTTTGTTTGGGTACAACATTGCATGTCCGCACAATTTACAGTTAAAGCAGCGCAGTGCAAAATTCTGAATTCACCTCTGGTCCTTTAGCTACCAAATGGTCCGGGGCTTAAGTGGTTAACACAGTGGACTGTTGCATATAATGAGACAGAGACATTTATGCAATTTCTTAGAATTTCATATTTCATAGTTGAAAAATGTTGCATTTGCTTTTCAGAAATAAGACTCCTCAGTCTGTTTTGTACATATTTTCACATCTGTTTGCTTACTGATGCTTTACTATAGAAAATTATGTGGACAGTAGGAAGAGAATGTTAAATAAAGCTATACTTCAATTACTTATATATGTGGAACTAAATACACTATTAGTCGTAATGGATCACATATGCTTTGCATTATTAAATGTAATGCAGTGTGTGAAGCTACTAATCATTCAAAAGTATATGGTAGATAAATCATATTTGTACGTGTGTGTGTAAGTGGTAATTGTAATAATAATTATTATGTAAGTGGTGTATATCAATATCATGGAAGTATTTGTAAGCTACAGTATTACTAAGGCCCCATGCACACGAGACGCTGTTATTTGCTGTTAAACGCGCGTTCAGAGGCAGTTGGACACTTTTTTCAACTGCTCCTGAACCCATTCAATGTTATTCTATGTGTCCATGCACACAGTCTCGTTTATTGCCGTTTTTAGGCAGTTGCGTTTAACCTCGTTTTTCCAGAAGCAAAAAAATGGGTTCAGACGCAAAACGCTGTACCGGCGTTTTGCCGCGATTTCGTTTATTAGTGTTTTTAAAGGTGACCTATTTTTTTTACATTAGAAATCTCAAAAATGATGGCAAATGATGAAAAACCATCAAAAAAATATGAAAAAAAACTGTAATTGCTTGCATTGCACTGTAGACAATCCACAACTTGTGGCAGGTGACGTGGCAAGTGGACAATCCACAACTTGTGGCAGGTGATGTTGCCAGGTGACGTGGCCAGGTGACATGGCAGGTGACGTGGCAGGTGGACAATCCACAAATTGTGGCAGGTGACGTGGCCAGGTGACGTGGCAAGTGGACAATCCACAACTTGTGGCAGGTAACGTGGCCAGGTGACGTGGCCAGGTGACGTGGCAGGTGGACAATCCACAAATTGTGGCAGGTGACGTGGCAGGTGACGTGGCAAGTGGACAATCCAAAACTTGTGGCAGGTGACGTGGCCAGGTGACGTGGCAGGTGGACAATCCACAAATTGTGGCAGGTGACGTGGCAGGTGACGTGGCAAGTGGACAATCCAAAACTTGTGGCAGGTGACGTGGCCAGGTGACGTGGCAGGTGGACAATCCACAAATTGTGGCAGGTGACGTGGCCAGGTGACGTATCAGGTGACGTGGCAAGTGGACAATCCACAGCTTGTGGCAGATGATGTGGCAAGTGATACGCTAAATACAAGTACACTGCTGCTCTCTCAGCTGCTGGTCTCCCAAAATGGCTGAAATGGTTAAATAATAATGTTTTTTAAACTTAGGGAGGGTCTTATGATGTTTCTTAACTAAACGCCTATAGACGCAAACGCGGTAAAACGCGGTAAAACGCCGCTAAAATCGCGGCAAAACGGGCGTTTTTAAACGCCGGTTTTAGCCTTTAAAAACGTGTGTTCAGCAGAGTTTGCACCGGCGTCTCGTGTGCATGGGGCCTTACAGTAAGTCAATGCAATCCCTATAAGAAAAGATGTACATTACTGGAACTTTTCAAAACATTTGCCACTGTAAATAAAACATTTAGTTTGTAAACTGATATTTCTTTTAAGAAGTATAGGACATTGCAAATTGATGGTGCTAATGTTCCCCCATTATTTAAAATATGAGCCATGGGGTAAAGTTCTGAGACAGGTGAAACTGTTCGGATATTTTCCTAGTATCACTGGATTTCCTTCCATTCTTACTTCATCCAGTCTGGTACGGAGATATCGGGTGTCATTTGATTTACAGAAGGTGTCCTCTGTGATGGAAGTAATATTGTTATGCTGAAAAAATAAAAAAGGAATGTTATTAGGACTGACATTTTTACAAGTCAAATTTTTTTATCTTTAATATTTATTTATTTTTCATATTCTTACATTTTGATTTATTGCGTGAGTTAATGGGTAATATGGTTTGTGTTAGTCTGAGTAGTTCATTAAAAAAAATGTTTTAAAATATTGAACTTAACTTTTTTTAAAGTAAAACTATCAGTAAAAACTCTGCATAATTAAATGTGTGGCATATCACTTTTGACATTTCATATTATACAGCAGCAGTTACAGTTGTTTTTTTTTAGTTGTACGTTTTATCAATAAGACTTCTCGCCTTGAGCTGCTGTCTACTTCAAGGTTTGATAGAAAAAAAATATTCTGGGATAATGATGTTATTAGCCTGCTGCTGCTGCTTTCTAAGTCTTTTTTTTTTTCAAGTGATCACTGAGTGTTCTGTGTAGTATTCTAGCATGTTAAAGGAGTTGTAAAGTCAGAAGGTTTTTTATCTTAATGCATTCTATGCATTAAAATAAAAAGTCTTGTGTGTGCAGCAGCCCCCTCTCTGCCCCCTAATACTTACCTGAGCCCCATCTCTGTCCAGCAATGTCCACAAGTGTCTCGCCTGTCGGAGACTCTCCCTCCCGATTGGCTGAGACACAGCAGCAGCGCCATTGGCTCCTGCTGCTGTCAAAGTCAGCCAGCCAATCAGGAGAGAGAGGGTGCGGGGCCGGGCCACAGCTCCGTGTCTGAATGGACACAGGGAGCTGTGACTCAGCTCGGGTGCCCCCGTAGCAAGCTGCTTGCTGTGGAGGCACTCAACAGGAGGGAGGGGCCAGGAGCACAGAAGAGGGACCCGAGAAGAGGAGGATCCAGACTGCTCTGTGCAAATCCACTGCACAGGGCAGGTAAGTATAACATGTTTGTTATTTTTATTGAAAAAAAACAAAACGAGACTTTACAATCACTTTAATGTCAAGGAGCTAATCTGCATTGAATTGTAAAACATTTTTTCACTGGCTGGTCACAACGTTAGGCTGCACTGTGTAAGTGAGATAGCTTGAAAAAGTATTCAAACCCCTTGAAATTTTCCACATTTTGTCATATTACAACCAAAAACGTAAATGTATTTTTATTGGGATTTTATGTGATAGACCAACACAAAGTGGCACAACATTGTGAAGTGGAAGGAAAATGATAAATGGTTTTCCAAATTTTTTACAAATAAATATGTGAAAAGTGTGGGTGCATTTGTATTCAGCCCCCCTAAGTCAATACTTTGTAGAACCACCTTTCGCTGCAATTACAGCTGCAAGTCTTTTTGGGTATGTCTTTACCAGCTTTACACAATCATAAGTGAAATGTTTGCCCATTCTTCTTTGCAAAATAGCTCAAGCTCTGTCAGATTGGACGGAGAGCGTCTGTGAACAGCAATTTTCAAGTCTTGCCACAGATTTTCAATTGGATTTAGGTCTGGGCTTTGACTGGGCCATTCTAACACATGAATATGCTGTGATCTAAACCATTCTATTGTAGCTCTGGCTGTATGTTTAGGGTCGTTGTCCTGCTGGAAAGTACACACAGTCTCAAGTCTTTTGCAGACTCTAACAGGTTTTCTTCTAAGATTGTCCTGCTATTGGCTCCATCCATCTTCCCATCAACCCTGTCCCTGCTGCAGAAAATTATCCCCACAACATGATGCTGCCATCACCATGTTTAATGGTGATGTGCAGTGTTCGTGTTCCGCCACACATAGCATTTTGCTTTTAGGCCAGAAAGTCTGACCACAGCACCTTCTTCCACATGCTTGCTGTGTCCCCCACATGGCTTCTCGCAAACTGCAAACAGAACTTCTTATGGCCCCTCTTGGCTGCTTCTCTGACTAATGCTCTCCTTGCCCAGCCTGTCAGTTTAGGTGGATGGCCATGTCTTGTTAGGTTTGCAGTTGTGCCATACTCTTTCCATTTTTGGATGATGGATTCAGTGCTTCATGAGATGTTCAAAGCTTAGGATATTTTTTTATAACCTAACCCTGCTTGGTGTGTTCCTTGGCCTTCGTGATGCTGTTTGTTCATTAAGATTCTCTAACAAACCTATGAGGGCTTCACAGAACAGCTGCATTTATAATGAGATTAGATTAAACACAGGTGGACTCTTTTTACTAATTAGGTGACTTCTGAAGCCAATTGGTTCCACTATTCTACAAATGCACGCCACGCTTTTCAGATATTTATTTAGTCACGCTACTTCCGGTCCCTCTGGTTGTCTCCCTTTCACAGTGGAGCGCACGCCAAACCACGAGTGAGAGCCGCTGGGCACCATTCAATCTCCAGATACGCCACCAGCCTCAGTGTCGGACGAAGGCACAACGATATGTAAGCAGACACTTGGCAATTGTATTTTATTGATTCTATAAATAAATGGGATTACACTATTTGGTTCCAAATTTTCTTTCACATGGGATCATCATTGATCTCTGTCGGCCGAGGGATTACAATACCGTAACAGTCTCCACTATTACAGCAAGCATTTCCTTGCTAAAGCGCAATTGACCTACTTTTTAACTAAAGAGCACCATCTGGTAAGCAGAATCCACATATCAAACAATTTGGGTGTTTTATTCTGGTGAAGGTGTAATTTCCAGTCATCCAGCAATTTAGAAGATTGTAATTTATACATCAAAATCATCACAAGTGGATTTTTATTAATTGACACTAGGTGTGTATCACTCTGCACTGAGCTTTTTTGCACAAGTTTTTATGCATGGTTTCACTATTCTTTCTTATTATCTAAATCAATTTATTAATTCAGTTGTTAATGTTATATCTAGCACTGTTGCACTTTATTATTATTAAAACCCCCCTCTTTGTTTTATTTCAATATTTTCCAAGTGGTTTTTCTATCTAGTTAGGGGTAGCAGCTATCACAATTCATTCACTCAAATTTATTTAGCTAATTGGCGCAAAGTATTCATATCTTTTTGGCTATTTAAACTGCCTGGATCAGATCTCCTTTGCTTTCGCCTGGTCAACATATCCGGATACTCTCTGCTGTGTTTTCCTGTTATAGACTTTTGCCTGGCTGACTTCCCTTCTAGTTCCTGATCCTGTTTGCTGCCTCTACTACTCTCATCTTTGGATTCCTGTTTCACTGGCTTTTTCCGACTACCCGCTCTGGTTACAAAACTATGTTTGCTCTGTTTATACCATTTTATTAAAAAGTGTGATTTTTACTGCACTTCTGTCTTAGTCTGCTTCATGGTTCCTGACAAAGGTAAAAGGGTTTGCCAAACGCTTGTTTTGTTGGTGACTGGGAAAAGCCCCTCACCTGTCAAAGTGGAATCTGTACTGTTAGTTAGAGCCTGGATGGTAAGGTTCTATTTTTTGTTTTTGTTCTGTTAGTTTTATTAAAAAGGTTGCACAGAAACAAACTACAGGTCCGAATTTTAAGAAAGACATGTCGTTGGACTGCCTTGATCCCCAGTTGAGCTAACCACCACATTTGGAGGATTTGGCAGGCAACTTCCTGAGAAAGTGGAAATGGAGGAGGATGTGATAAGAGCCTTGCTGCAAGCCACACCAACCTAGCAGGAAGCCAAACACCAGTTTACAGAGATTCAGCAGCACATGGTGGAGATCCAGCAGAAGGCCACTGCAGCATAGCAGGAGACAAATCGCCAGTTTGTGGAGGCCCAGCAAGCACACCGGGAGTTCCTGAAGCGGGTGGGCCAACATCTTGTGGAGTTAAAGAAGGGCTCCGCAGGTCCATTGCTGGTGGAACAGAAAATGGTGTGTGCCAGCTATTACCTGCAAACGATCACATCTGCAGATGCAGCCTACCTCACAACTTTTAAAAGAGTTGCTGTTTGGGAAGTATGGCAAAAAGAGCACTGGGTGTGACTGCTAGCACCTTTTTCTGACAGGTTGACCACAACAAGCCTGTAATGACCTGCAACCAATGCTGTATCCTGGCCTAGGCCAACAAGGCCCAGGCCTAGGGCAGCACTTTGCAGGGGGCAGCACGGAAAGAGTCCCCGCCAGATTGCGCTACACTTTATGGGGCAGACTGGGCTGAGAGGCAGATTAGTCTAGCGCCCCCATAAAGCGGCCGCACTGCATCCGGTATGCGGGCGGTTGGCATTCTGCAACTGTGGGGGGTGCCACTTCTAATTTTGACTGTCCTATCGTCCTGGACCATAAACCTTCCTCACTGTGCTATGTTTTCTGCTTATATGTTCTTAGTCCTCTCCATAAAATTATCAGAAATTTGTGCTTAAAGTATAACTATAGGCAACACTTTCTTTTTCATTTTGGATAGAATAAGGGAGGGTTATAGCCCCAGTCAGTTTTTTTTTTTTTTACCATCCCTGTCCCATTGCAGAGATTTCCCTTCACTTCCTGCCCCATAGCCAAACAGGAGGTGAGAGGAAATCTATGCAAATTAAGTTAATCCGTTGCCCCCCCAGGCCCTCAGAACTAGTGTCCCCACTCGAAAATGTCAGGGCGGGTCTTAAACAGCAAGGGGTGTGGCCTTGACAGGAAGGGGTGTGTCGTATTTAAATTAGGGGGTGTACGGGTTTAGTCAGGCCTAGGGCAGCACAAAACCTAAATACACTACTGCCTGCAACCAGATGCTGCTCAGGATTATGAGAAGCAGAAAGACGAAATTCCTGCTCGCCTGGGTAACACCATTGTGGTCCACACTCAATGGGTGCATTGGTGGTCGTATAGTAATGACAAACCACCCCTCTCCCAGATGTTTGTTTTGATACATCTCACCAGTAGGGATGAGCCGAACACCCCCCCCCCCCCGGTTCGGTTTGCACCAGAACTTGCGAACGGACCAAAAGTTGGCGCGAACATTCGAACACCGTTAAAGTCTATGGGACTCGAACGTGAGAAATAAAAAGTGTGAATTTTAAAGGCTAATATGCAAGTTATTGTCCTAAAAAGGGTTTGGGGACCCGGGTCCTGCCACAGGGGACATGTATCAATGCAAAAAAAACGTTTAAAAACGTCAGTTTTTCGGGAGCAGTGATTTTAATGATGCTTAAAGTAAAAATATAAGTGAAATATTCCTTTAAATATTGTACCTGGGGGTGGGGGTTTCTATAGTATGCCTGCAAAGTGGCGCGTGTTTCCCGTGTTTAGAACAATCCCTGCACAAAATGACATTTCTAAAGGAATAAAAGTCATTTAAAACTGCTTGCGGTTTTAAAGGGGAGTTCCAACCTTTCATGTTTACTAAAAGTCAGCAGCTACTGTCCAATGATGCGCCCGCCTGTAGCTTCGCTCCTCTCCCCCCCTTTCCGCCGGCGCCTCCATTCTAACTGTGGGCACCCGGCCGTGACAGCTTTCGGTTTCACAGCCGGGCACTCACTGCGCATGCGTGAGCGGCACTGCGCTTCCTGAGTGGACAGGCGATCACCTGGGACCTGTCACGTGTCCCAGGTGATCGCCTACAGGGAGGGGCCGCCTTAGGCGATATGACGAGTCGCCTAAGCGGTCCCTGGGCGGAAGGAGGAAGTGAGACAGGAATTCCCACTCCTACTGAAGCCCCCACTCCCCCCCAAAAAAATATTACATGCCAAATGTGGCATGTAAGGGGGCGAGGAGTGGTTTAAGCGGAAGTTCCACTTTTGGGTGGAACTCCGCTTTAATGTAATGTCGGGTCCCGGCCATATGGATGAAAATCATTGAGAAAAATGGCATGGGTACCCCCCAGCCCATTACCAAGGCCCTTTGGGTCTTGTATGGATATTAAGAAGAAACCCTGCACCCAAATTTAAAAAAAAAAAAGGCGTGGGGCCCCCAGGCCCTATATACTCTGAATAGCAGTATACGGGCAGTGCAAACAAGACAGGGACTGTAGGTTTGTTCTTAAGTAGAATCTGTTTGTAATTTGGAACAGGTACATTATGTAATTGTAGCTCCAGCCAAAAAATCTATTTTTAAGCTTTTTGGAAAACATGGGGAAGGGTTATCACCCCTGTAACATTTGTTTTGCGGTCTGTGCACCTGTTCAGAAGATTTCACCTCACTTTCTGTCCCAATGACAATTATATTTTGAAAATTTGTTTTTTTTAGGGAAACAAGGATTGGTGATAAAGCATCAGTGGAGAAGAGACACCTTTTTCCCATATCAACTATTACAGGAGAGAATTTCCCTTCCTAGGGGTAGATTTCCTCTGACTTCCTGTTGTCTCCCTCCGTTTGTAAGTAGGAGTCATTTGTAAGTCGGATGTTTGAAAGTAGAGGCCTGCCCTATATACTCTGCAGAAATTTGGGCCTTAGGTGTGGGTGGTACCAGAACACTGTAAGCCCTCACAGTTACTCTTGGTGGGCGCCTGCTGTGAAATATTATATCAAGAATTGTAATTACATGCCCCTGTTGAACAGGGTCAGAAAAATTGGGCCTTTGGTGGTGGTGTGGTGGTGTTGCCACAACACTGTAAGCCCTCACAGTTACTCTTGGTGGGTGCAGGAATGGGCCTTGCTGTAAAATATTAGATCAAAAACTGTAATTACACGCCCCTGTTAAACAGGGGCAGAAAAATTGGGCCTTAGGCAGTGGTGGTGGTGCCACAACACTGCAACCCCTCACAGATACTCTAGTTGAGCGCAGGAACGAGCCCTGCTGCAAAATATTACAGCAAAAATTGTAATTACACGCCCCTGTTAAACAGGGGCAGAAAAATTGGGCCTTAGCCTCTGGTGCCACAACACTGCAACCCCTCACAGATACTCTAGTTGAGCGCAGGAACAAGCCCTGCTGCAAAATATTACAGCAAAAATTGTAATTACACGCCCCTGTTAAACAGGGGCAGAAAAATTGGGCCTTAGCCACTGGTGGTGGTGCACAGAACCAAAAATGTTCTTAGAAGCTATCAACATGAATATTGAGGAGGAATAGGATAGTCACTCAGCATAACAGTATAGTCACTCAGCATCAGCATAGGCAGTCTTGAAGGGATCTCACATTCATAAAAACATTTGGTTACATCAGCATCAGGTGCTTGGTAGCTGGTGATCCAAGACTGATTCATTTTTATGAAGGTGAGCCGATCAACCGAGTCGGTGGACAGGCGCACTCTGTGATCGGTTACAAAGCCTCCAGCAGCACTGAATGTGCGTTCCAAAAGAACGCTGGATGCAGGTCAGGCCAGTAGCTCAATCGCATACTGTGAAAGCTCTGGCCAGTGATCCATCCTCAAGACCCAGTAACTCAGAGGATTTTCGGTTGGAAAAGTCTCCAAGTCTGATCTAGCCTCTAGGTATTCCTGCACCATGTAAATCAGACGCTGGCGATGATTGCGGGAACCGATCAGACCTTTGGGGCTGCGGACTAAAAAATTGTCTGAACGCATCGGTCAGATGGCCACCTTCTCCACCGCTCCTTCTGTGACTGATCGAAGCCTCAGCAACACGTTGTCCAGTACCAGGAATTTGTAACCTCCCAGGCTCTGGAAACGCTTTGCACAAACCTTTCTGCAAGGCCTGCCGAAGATTTTTCATCCTCTGCTCCCTTTGCGATGGCTGGATAATTTCCGGAACCTTACCCTTGTAACATGGATCAAGGAGGGTTGCCAGCCAGTAATGATCCCTCTCCTTGATACCACAAATCTGAGGGTCCTTTCGCAGACTTTGCAGGATCAGGGAGGCCATGCAGCGTAGGTTTGCGGAGGCATTCGGTCCGGAGTCCTCTGGGTCACTAAGGACAACATGATCCGCAGCCACCTCCTCCCAGCCACGTACAAGTCCATGGGTTTGTGGGGACTGTAAATGATCCCTTGAAGACTGCATGCTAATGCTGGATGCTAGGCTCCACCTCCATGCTGACACAATCCTCCTCCTCTTCCTCTTCCTGTGTGATCGGTGGGCCCGCAGGAACACTGTCTGGATAAAGGGGGCCTTGAGAGGTAAGGAAGTCCTCCTCTTCCTCCCTCTGTTCTGCCTCAAGTGCCCTGTCCATTATTCCACGCAGCGTGTGCTCCAACAGGTAGACAAGAGGGACAGTATCACTGATGCATGCACTGTCACTGCTCACCATCCTCGTGGCCTCCTCAAATGGTGACAGGACAGTGCATGCATCCTTGATCATAAGCCACTGGCGTGGTGAAAAAAAGCCAAGCTCCCCTGTTCCTGTCCTGGTGCCATAGTTGCACAGGTACTCATTGATGGCCCTCTGCTGCATGTGCAGCAGCTGCAGCATGGCCAACGTTGAGTTCCACCTGGTGGGCATGTCACTGATTAGGCGGTCCTTGGGCAGGTTGTATTCCTTTTGGAGGTCAGCCAGCACTGGCATTATATGACGGGCAGAAATGCACACAGACTTTCCTGGCCTGCCTCAGGAGATCCTGTAAGCCCGGGTACCTGCACAAGAACTGCTGCACCACCAAATTAAGGCAAACCACCATTCCTGGCTGAATCTGGCATGGTGTCAACCACCTCTGAGCCTGCCCCTGCAGAGCTGACAGAATCTCTGCCCCAGCATAGCTCCTGTCCCCCAAGCACACCAGCTCAAGCACTGCATGGCATCTTTTTACCTGAGTGCTTGCGTTGCCCCTTGAACGCCTACAGAGCACTGCTGATTCCGAGGACAAATCTATAGAGGAAGAGGCCATGGAGGAAGAAGAAGAGGAGGGGGTGGAGGAGAGAGGTGTGTCAGAATCACCACTAGTAGCATTTTGGGGGTGTGGTGGCGGAACAAGCTCCAACAATACTGCACCCTGTCCTGCATCCTTCCCAGCTGCCAGCAGAGTCACCCAGTGCACCATGAAAGATAGGTAACATCCCTGTCCATGCCTGCTGGACCATGAGTCAGCAGTAATATGCACCTTACCGCTGACCGCCCTGTCCAGCGAGGCCAAGACATTTCTTTCCACATGCCGGTAGAGAGCCGGAATCACCTTCCGTGAAAAAAAGTGGCGTTTGGGAACCAGCCACTGAGGTACCGCACATTCCACAAATTCACGAAAGGGGGCAGAGTCTACTAGCTGAAAAGGCAGCAGTTGGAGTACTAGCAATTTAGCCAAGCTAGCATTCAGCCACTGGGCATGTGGATGGCTGGGAGCAAATTTATTTCACCGGTTTAGCAACTGGGGTAGGGAAATTTGCCTGCTACAATCGGACATTGGTGTAGCGATAGCAGATTGCCCGCAAGTACTTGGCAGTGGCAGGTTTCTGAGAGGACTGAAAGTATAGTGGGGTTGGAGATCCCAGCTGATGAGGAGGAGAAAGGAGAGGTCCACCTTGTTCTTTGGTGTGGGTCTTTTAAGTAGTGTTGCCAACGGGCTGCATGGGAGGTCGACATATGTCTGATCAAGCATGTGGTGCACAAGCGGCTGCTGTTTTGGCCACGCTTCATACGCTTTAGACATATGTTGCTAACAGCAACGGTGCGATCTGCTGCACACGTCTCAAAAAAGGCCCACACCGAAGAACTTTTGGAAAAACGCGCGGAGTCAGCAGCGCCCTGCACATGTGGAGCTCTGCGGTGTGATTCAGTCAGTTGGCTGCCCTTAAGCTGGCCTGTGGAGGGCATCCTGCCTTGTTGGAGATGTGCCTCCTCCTCCTCCAGCTCCTCCTCCTCTCTCCTATCAGGCACCCACGTAGAGTCAGTGACCTCATCATCCCCTCCCTCCTCGTCACTGGAGCAAACCTGGCAGTATGCTGCAGCTGGTGAAACATGACTGCCAGTTTGATGTCCTTCTTGGGCACCCCATCTCTGGGCTCACGTTACTGCCTTCCTCAAGCTGGGTACCATCATCGGAGCTTTCAAAACGCTGCGCATCCTCCTGCAGCAGGTACCCAACACTGTGGTCGAACAGTTTGGGTGACTCCTCCGTGCATGATGGTGGGGCTAAGGAAGGAGTAACTGAGGACATTGAGCCGATCGAATAGGCCGCTTTGGCAGCTGCATTGGCAGCCAAAGTACTCTGAGACTGGGTGACAGAGGATGAGGAGGATGAGGACAGCTTTGTCATCCATTCTACCAACTCTTCTGCATGTTGTGGCTCAACACGTCCAGCTGCCGAAAAAAGGGACAAGCATGCCCCACGGTCACGTGCTGAGGATGCACCGTGTCCACGACCAGCACTGTTGGCTGTAGACTCAGAGCCTGCTTGCCCTCTTTTAGTGGCCTGTGAGCATCTGCCTCTGCCTCTCCTTGGTGGCCTTCCAGACATACTGTACAAAATAAAATAACGCCAGAAGTTTACTAAAAACAGTACACCAGGAATGGCCTACAGTCAGGTATAGGCTTGGCTGGACTACAATGCAGTGGATATATATTTTATGAACTGCGGCTCACTGAGTCACCTGCCTGCCTGAAAGTGTCTTTGAACACGTACATGTATAGGTGTATGTGAATCCACGCGAAGGATTTCAAATACTGGCAGAGGTTATGTGTGAATAAATTAAATGAAATAAATAGAACTGCAGCCTCTACTTATTACTGTCACCAAAGGTGAAGTAAAATGAATAGAGAAGAAGAAATAGTAGGTGTGGCGCTGTTCTATGTAATGTCATAAATAAATAATAAAAAAATATGAAAAAACATCATCCTGTCTAAAATATAGATATAAATAGTCAAAAAGTGTATACGTGCTTGGTGCAACTGATACAAATGTGCAATGTATCCAAGTGTGCAATGGATATGAACTAGTTCTCCTGTGCTGGTTAAACTGTGCAATCAATAAATTCAATAAAATCAAGTGCAAACAAAAATAATAATTCAAAAAAATCAAGTGCAATCAAAAATAATAATAATAGTAGTAATCCGCTGCAATCAATACAAAACAGCTAGTGCAACATATAAAAGTGCATATGAAATCCTGTGTATCAAATATCAAACGGCTGTGAAAAAGTCCATTATTGGCAGGTGAAACAGCACAAATCCTGGAAAAGAATTTCCCTCGTGCTGGATGCTTATAAATGCGTGCTTAGTGCTTAGTGAAAGTGACACTTTACTCTCAGTGGATGGTCACTGCAATCCGTGCCCCTGCAAAGCCCGCACTCACTGGATATACACCCCCTCTTGGGGTATGGAACCTTCACAGTGTAAGCCACTGTGTCGCTCTCTGGCAATCAAACCAACCTTTTTGCTGCTCTGGTTTTTCCACTTCGGCTCATGTACAAGAGAAAAAGCCCCACATAGTGTTTTATCATTTTAAAATGAGTTTATTGATAAAACTTTTAAAATGGGTACTCTCACTTTAGCAAAGTAAAAATCGCATGTAATCCTGTTAGGAAGTGTTGTGGCGTTCTGCTGCTCGACCGGTTTTATCTGCTGACGTCATCTGGAGCTGATGAAATAGTGATGATATAGTGATAGTCTGGAGTGGCACAGAAGCTAAGCTGCAAAACTTCTTCGATGAGATTAATCATAACGCCTATGGTGTCACTTTCTATGGATCTTGCGATAAACAAACTGTGGACTATTTGGATCTCCAGCTGTATATCAACAACGGTTTTATAAACACCAGGACTTTTTTTTTTTTAAACAGACAGAAATGGACAGCTGATGAGGATACACAAAAATTGCAGTACTATCAATAACTATGACACCCAAGCAGACACTATAATAAGTAAATTTGTATCAAAAGGATATAAGAAGAAAGACATGATAGCTTGAAAGAAAATGTGAGAAAAATAAACAGGAATCCTATGATAAACAACGCACCACAAAAGAAACATAAAAAGAAAAAACACATCGATACGGCCTTCCTTACTGGTTATAATATACAGCATAAGGCTGTGGAAAACGTTATAAAAAAAACACTGGTCCATCTTGCAGTCAGATAAAGTGCTGAACAAAATAATACCGATCAGGCCTTCCTTCATTTACAGAAGAGCTCCGAATTTAAGAAATAGACTTGTACACAATGCCTTGGACCCTCCAAAACAGATTAGAATTTTTAAACACCTCAAAGGATTTTTTAAATGTGGCACCTGTCTTCCCTGCAGAGTAAGCAAAAAAAAAACAACAAGAAGAAAGTGAATTTTACCTCCTTTTCCAATGGATCAGAATATAACATCAAAGAACTTATTATATGTAAGAGCACTCATGTAACATATGTTATAGAATGTCCCTGCCAAATGCAATATGTTGGAAGAACCACGGGAGAGCTGCATGTGAGGATTCGTGAACACATAACTAACATAAAGAACGGGTTCAATAAACAGTTCAATAGAGACTATCACAATCGTGACCCCACATGCATGATCTTTTATGGTATCGACAAAATTAAAGGGCATTGGAGAGGGGAAAACAAAAGGATAAAATTATCCCAGAACGAAACCCATTGGATCTTCCAGTTGGACACCCTTCAGCCATCAGGCCTAAACATAGATTTAGACCTGAACTGTTTTTTAACTAATTTTAAATTTATCCCACATTATATTTTTACTATTGTAGCGGGGTCTCCTTTAAGGCCCCGGGACTACGTTACCCAGAACCCCGTTCGGCACCTAGAGTGCAGTCGGCCACCGCAGAGACTCATGGGAGGGGTTATTTAAGAAGGAGGCGAGGCGGAGCTCGGCCTCTTTGGACACCGCGCTACAAGCAACAGCTTCTTCCTAAAGTGGATCTGCTGCAGCACAAGGCCTGAAGCCTGGGGCCTTGTGCAACCTCCAAAGAGCCTTCCACCCCACTGCGGAGCCTGGGTGGCATCTGACTTGCCGAGTAAGGACATCAGTTGGATCGGGGACCCGATCGTTGCAGACGCTGTGTGCGGATACACAGCGGGTGGATGTCCCGGACTGGGATCGCGTCCGGAGTGGTGAGCGGGCACATGCCCAAAACCAATAGACTGTACTGAGTTCAGACCTATGGCCTGTATTGGCCCACCGTTTGTTTGTTGTTTGGCTGGGGACCGGTAGCAGGACAGAGTTGAAATTTCCCCCAGTATAGTGTTCCAAGTGACTGCCATATTGCGGATTACAAATACCATTCATCAAGTGCACCACCGAAAGTTTGCATGCGAAGAAATACCTAGGGGAAAGACTGAGATTTCTTGTATGTCAGGCCTGACTCGGGAGGGGTGGTAGAGGATTGTTTAATGCGCCATAGGGCGCGTACACCACAATAGCTGCGCGCGGTGGGTTACCGCGTGGGGCCATTGTTGTGTGCTACACTTATTGCTGCAGGGCTCTGTGGGCAAGTTGTATGTGTTCTGTTCTGCTTATGCCCATTTGATGAAAGTAAAATTGTTCTATTTAACCTTTCACATCAGTGTGTTGTCTTACTGCAAGGAGGTTAACCCTAGACTAACTGTGCCAGAGTGGGTCGAGTAAGATTGCTGGGGGTTGGCGGTGCTGTACACAGGGCCCGAAATCAAACCAGCGGCTCTCTTAACTGGGGGTAGCACTACACGTGGGGGCTCTCGAGTTCGGGATCCTGTTGCAGCAAGTAACGCGCCAAAAAGTACCAGCATGGACCCACTAGAAGTAGAACAGTGGTGCAAGATCCAGCCGGGGTAGTAGTCATAGAACTCCTAGGGATCTGGCAAGAAGAAGCAGTGAAGCAGCTAGTGATGTCACTGTCCCCGTATCAGAAGGCATGTGTGGTGGATGTCAGGACGAATTTCTCACTGACCCACGCACTAATAGAGTGGAAGGATGGAGTCCCAGAGCATTTCAAGAATCCAAGTGTAGAAGCCATAGATGATCAGACTTATAGCCTAATACACGCGCTGCCGCCCAAGCCAGGAGGACGGCTTCAGACACTGAAACCATCTCCACCACCCACCCTAAAAGCAGAGAAACGGGAGAAGAAAGAGAGTCCCGGGTCGCCGCAGGCCACCCTCAGCGCAGAGCTGTGCGTGGTCCTAAGGGAGATTGTAGCCCAGTGTAAGAAAGATCCTACAGATTACCAAATGTCAGGATACAGAAAACTCAGAATATTCTCAGGAAGGAAACCTGTACCTTCGGGTGAAGAGGGGTTTGAGGAGTGGTTAGACGGTGCCACTCAGGCCCTAGAAGAATGGGAAGTCCCTGATCATAGGAAAAAGAAGAGAATTGCTGAAAGCCTGAAGGGGCCTGCGCTAGAGGCTATACGCAACCTCAAGATGAGTAAGACAGACTGTGATGCACAGGATTATCTGGACATTCTGCAGAATGTGTTCGGTGGAACAGAGAAAATCACTGAGCTCACTTACCAGTTGGAGCACTGCTATCAAAAGACAGGAGAGAAACTGTCAGAGTTCATGAGGCGCCTGGATAAGATCCTGCACAAAATGATCTTGAAGAAGGGGATCGATCCACGGAAGGTGGATGAGGCCCGTGTTCAGCAGGTGATGAGAGGATCTCAGCCCCTGGACCCCATCGCATTGGCGCTACGCACAAGGCAGGATGGGAAGAGCCTGGAGTACCCTGACTTGATCCGAGTAGTCAGAGAGGAAGAAGCTATGCTGGAGGAGAAGAAAAGGAACCAACCGTTTGAGTCTGTGAATCCTCCTCCGGTGATGGTCAGGACAGCCATGACCCTGGAAAGAGACTCAGAGGTGGATACCTTGAAGTCACAGATGTCCCAAGTATTGGGGATGCCGACCTCCTTGATGGAAAAGAAGTCAAGGGAACCAGAGAGGGAAAGTCCGAGGAAGGAGCTGTTTCCAAATACTTCAGCGCCCGCATCCCTGGAAGATTGGGGGGATGTGATTTGTTTCAATTGTGGAGGAGCTGGCCATCTCGCCAAAGTGTGTGCCAGTCCAAAGAAAAAAAAGATGAATAACCGCAAGCCGCCGGAAAACTTCAGAGGGCTCCGGTGAAGGAGTCAACCGGGTGCCCATCATCTCCAGTGAGCTCCAAACTGAATGAGAAGCACACGAAAAGAGTGGACAAGACCCCCCAAAAGAAACATAAGGTTCCTCAGAGGGAACGCACCCCAAAGAAAGAGAGTAATGTCCCTCAGCGGGTAGTTACACCCATCAAAAGGAGGGAGATCAATGCATACCAGGCCCAAGAGAGACTTAAGTCCAAAGAGAAGTGGAAGAAAGAAAGTCAGAGAGGAAAATGCAAAGATCAAAGGAAAGAGACCCCTTCGAAGCGATATCCAGAGAAGCTGGTGGATCCCTCCCCGATAGTACCTGTTCAAGTGGAGGGAGTCTGCACAAGAGCCATATTGGATACTGGGGCGCAGGTGACCCTTTTGTACCGGGACTTTTATGACAAGCATCTAAGTCACCTACCCATCCAGAAGATTGAAGAGTTGGAGATATGGGGAATTGGGACAGAGAGTTTCCCTTATGATGGCTATTTGCCTATAAAACTGACTTTCGACCCGTCCATAGCCGGGAAGGCTGAAGTGTTCGACACCTTAGCTGTGGTGTGCCCCCGACCGCCTGGAGCTAACAAGAGTTCCCTAATAATAGGGACCAACACGGATCTGGTCCGAAGACTCTTGGCCCCTCTAACAAGAGGGAAAGACCCCACCGTCACTGAGATCCACCCAATGTTGAAGACAGCCTACCAACGGCTGATCTTGGAACAGAAGGCCCCGGTAGAGGGGGTAGGGAAGGTCTGGAGGCTGGGAAGAAGGGGGATAGTGCTGCAGCCCGGTGGAGTGGCCTGCTTGAAAGCCACAGTGAAACTCACTTGGGAGCAGCCTGGCCCTTTTGTCATGTTGGAACCCGACCCAAGGGAAGAACATTCGGGCTTAGAGGTAGTCCCAGAAGTGGTGCCGGCGAGGGCCCTGAAGAAGGCTCACTGTAAAGTGCCTGTGAGCATCAGAAATACCATGGATGGTCCCATGGAAATCCCAGCCAGACTGCTGTTGGGCCGGGTGAGCCCAGCTACCCCAGTTGCTTCATCAGATGTGGAGAAGACAGATGGAGGGAGTACTGTGTGGGAGAAACTTTCCATGGAGAACCCAAACCTGCCCAGGGCTTGGAAAGAGAGAGCCAAGGCCCAGTTGACCAGGTGGGAAAGGATCTTTTCCCAAGATGAGTTCGATGTGGGATGTGCTAGGAGTGCCACCCATCGAATCCGCCTCCAGGAAGACAAGCCCTTCAGGGAAAGGGTTAGGCGGGTTCCGTTGGCAGACCTCAAAGACTTGAGGGAGCAGCTCGCCGAGCTCAAGCAAACAGGGGTGATTCGAGAATCTAGAAGTCCCTATGCCTCCCCCATAGTGGTGGTCCGGAAGAAGAATGGGTCATTGAGGCTGTGCATAGACTATAGGACCCTCAACCGGAGAACCATACCGGATCAGTATACCACTCCGAGGATAGAGGATGCTCTACAGAGTTTGTCTGGAGCCAAGTGGTTCAGTGTTATGGACCTCAAGAGCTGGTACTATCAGATCCCGATGCATCCGGAAGACAAAGAGAAGACGGCTTTCATAACCCTGGTGGGGTTCTTCGAATTGGATCGGATGCCTCAAGGTCTGTCTGGAGCTCCAGCCACCTTCCAACGTCTCATGGAGAAGACTGTGGGAGATATGAACCTCATAGAAGTCCTAGTTTACTTAGATGACATCATTGTCTTTGGGAGGACCTTGGAAGAACATGAAGAGAGGCTGGAGAAAGTTTTGAAGAGACTGAGTGAGGAAGGACTCAAGCTCTCACCTGAAAAATGCCAATTCTATCAGTCATCAGTCAACTATCTGGGACACATAGTGTCTGAAAATGGGGTGGCCACGGACCCCGAAAAATTGGAGGCAGTTACCTCCTGGCCGAGGCCCACCACTGTGACAGAACTCAGATCCTTTCTGGGGTTCTGTTCCTATTATAGGAGGTTCGTGGAGGGGTTTGCTCAGATAGCCAGGCCTCTGAATGAGCTGCTCAAGACGGAGGGAAAAGAGGATGACTCGGGCCCTAGGAAGCCAGGGGAGTCAGTCAAGGACCAGTGGAATGAGAAGTGTGAGGATGCCTTCCAGAAGTTGAAAAATAATTTAACCACTGCCCCTGTTCTGGCCTATGCAGATCCAAAGAAGCCTTATGAACTCCACGTAGATGCCAGCCATGATGGTCTGGGAGGAGTGCTCTACCAGGAGCATAAAGGGCAACTGAGGCCTGTTGCATACGTGAGCAGAAGCCTGACCCCCTCCGAAAAGAACTATCCTACTCATAAGTTGGAGTTCCTGGCCCTCAAGTGGGCTGTAGTTGACAAACTCCGAGATTACCTGTATGGAGCAGACTTCACTGTGAAAACGGACAACAACCCCCTCACCTATCTTTTCACCACAGCAAAGGTGGCTGGCGGCGCTGTCTGCCTTAAATTTCAGCCTGAAATACAGGCCTGGGGCTGGAAATCGAGATGCGGACGCCTTGTCTAGAAGATCTCATGTCCCCACCTGCAGTACAGAAGACTGGACCCAAGTGGCACCCGACGGGGTGCGGGCCCTCTGTCAAGGGGCTGAACTCCAAGCCAGTGGAGGCTCAAGAGCAGAAGAGATAGGGGTTACCGTAGTAGGAGTTCCCAAGCAATACTGTGGGGTAACCCAACTGGGGGAAGATAATTTGCCAAGACTGTCCAAAAAAGGAGTTGAGATCCGACCAATTGGAAGACCCCATGGGGAGATTGGTTCTGGAGGCCCTGGAGAATCAGGATCCGAACAGACACCTGTGTCACCCCTCTTCAAAGGAAGCTCGTCTGTTGAAGAAGGAGTGGGACAGGTTGCAGGTGTGTCAGGGAGTGGTCTACCGAAGGGGCCCCTCTGATGACCTGGAAGACAAATGGCAGTTGTTCCTGCCCGAGAAACACAGAGAGACTGTCATGGTTGCTCTGCATGACAACCATGGCCACCTAGGGGCGGAAAGGACTTTCCAACTCGTTAGGGACCGTTTCTATTGGCCTTGCATGAGGGCTGAAGTTGAGGAATACTGCCATTCATGTGCACGATGCATCCAGAGAAAGACTCTACCCCATCAAGCTGCCCCAATGGGCCATCTGCAAAGTCAAAGCCCGCTTGATCTGGTATGCATTGATTTTCTCTGCCTCGAACCCGACCTGAGTGGACTAGGAAATTTTCTGGTAGTAACCGACCATTTCACCCGGTATGCCCAGGCTTTCCCAACAAAAGACCAAAAGACCTCCACTGTGGCCAAAGTGCTTATGGAAAAATACTTCGTACACTATCGGCTACCACAACGGATTCACTCAGATCAGGGAAGGGATTTTGAAAGTCGGCTGATCCGGAAGCTCCTGGATTCCTTGGGGATTAAGAAGACAAGGACTACCCCCTACCATCCACAAGGTGATGCTCAGCCGGAGAGGTTCAATCGAACCCTGCTCAACATGCTGGGGACCTTAAGCAGCGAAAAGAAGCAACATTGGAGCAACCACATAGCGGCAGTTGTGCATGCATACAACAGCACCACCAGTGACGCTACAGGATACTCACCCTATAGACTTATGTTCGGGAGAGAAGCAAGACTACCAGTAGATCTGGCCTTTGGCACTTCCATAGACCATTGTTCTGCTGCTTCCCACAAGGGATATGTCGATAGACTTAGACGGAATTTGAAAGTGGCCTATGAGCAGGCCCAGGCGGCCTCAGAGCAAAGGGGGGCTCGCAACAAGAAAAATTTTGATTTAAAAGTTAGGATCCAAGACCTACAACCTGGAGACAGAGTGTTGCTACGGAACTTGGGGATCCCTGGAAAGCACAAGCTTGCAGACAGATGGAGACCTGAACCTTATGTTGTTTGCAAAAGACTGCCGGGCCTACCCGTTTACAGACTTAAACCAGAAGGGAAGGTGGGACCCTTGAAGACCTGGCATCGGAACCACCTACTCCCACTAGCTGAGGCAGTTCGGATACCCCTGTGATGGACTCTCCTGAGCCCACTTTCATCCTGGATACTCCCAGACCGAACACTCGGTCCCAGACCCCTCGGATCGGGGGTACAGAGACCTCGGAGATAAGTGAAGATGAGGGGGAAGGACTTGATTGGCTTTGGCCTTCCCAGGCCCCAGAAACTTCTGCTATAGATCTCCCACCTGAAGAAGACACCAAAGACCAGACACTGAATGCAAAAGCTACTGAGTTCATCCCGTCCAGCCCTTGGTCTGATGCTTGGGAGAGTGCCTGTGACTTACTCCCAGAAGAAGATCCAAGGGAATCCATGTATCTCCCTGCTCCGGAGCCCAATGCTCCCGAACCAGAGGAAATTCCTAAGTCGGTTCCAGAAGAGGAGCCTGGTTCAACAGAAAGTCCAAGAGGACAGAGGAAGCGAAGGGCCATAAAGCCTCCCAGGAGATTAACTTACCCACAGATGGGGAGGAGTGCGGAAGATACTGTGGTTACTGCCAGAAGGAGAATGGAAGACCCTGATCCTCCCACTGTTAATTTGGTGGGGGGCAACCCCAACTCACTCTCTGGCACAGTTAGACAGGACACTAATGATAGTGTGACCTGTGGGCAGGGAAGTTCACTACCTCGTTTTTGGTGGGAATTTCCTCTGCCAACATCATACGAAACTTTGATTGATGTTGTACGTTCTGTAATTTAAGTTTATGTTATCTTTGGGGACCAAAGAGTTTAAGTGGGAAGAGTGTGTAGCGGGGTCTCCTTTAAGGCCCCGGGACTACGTTACCCAGAACCCCGTTCGGCACCTAGAGTGCAGTCGGCCACCGCAGAGACTCATGAGAGGGGTTATTTAAGAAGGAGGCGAGGCGGAGCTCGGCCTCTTTGGACACCGCGCTACAAGCAACAGCTTCTTCCTGTGCGGATCTGCTGCAGCACAAGGCCTGAAGCCTGGGGCCTTGTGCAACCTCCAAAAAGCCTTCCACCCCACTGCAGAGCCTGGGTGGCATCTGACTTGCCGAGTAAGGACATCAGTTGGATCGGGGACCCGATCGTTGCAGACGCTGTGTGCGGATACACAGCGGGTGGATGTCCCGGACTGGGATCGCGTCCGAAGTGGTGAGCGGGCACATGCCCAAAACCAATAGACTGTACTGAGTTCAGACCTATGGCCTGTATTGGCCCACCGTTTGTTTGTTGTTTGGCTGGGGACCGGTAGCAGGACAGAGTTGAAGTGTCCCCCAGTATAGTGTTCCAAGTGACTGCCATATTGCGGATTACAAATACCATTCATCAAGTGCACCACCGAAAGTTTGAATGCGAAGAAATACCTAGGGGAAAGACTGAGATTTCTTGTATGTCAGGCCTGACTCGGGAGGGGTGGTAGAGGATTGTTTAATGCGCCATAGGGCACGTACACCACAATAGCTGCGCACGGTGGCTTACCGCGTGGGGCCATTGTTGTGTGCTACACTTATTGCTGCAGGGCTCTGTGAGCAAGTTGTATGTGTTCTGTTCTGCTTATGCCCATTTGATGAAAGTAAAATTGTTCTATTTAACCTTTCACATCAGTGTGTTGTCTTACTGCAAGGAGGTTACACCTTGCAATACTACTGTTTATGACAAGAGTTAACCCTAGACTAACTGTGCCAGAGTGGGTCGAGTAAGATTGCCGGGGGTTGGCGGTGCTATACACAGGGCCCGAAATCAAACCAGCGGCTCTCTTAACTGGGGGTAGCGCTACACTATATTTTTACTATATCTATTAATTTAGTCAATTCCATTATCTTTTAAATTAATCCTACATTCCAGACTCCTCATCTTTCTAACCATTTTTAAGCAATTTTATATCAACCAATCCTTATACTACATTCCTTATACCATATTTCTGATACACTACAGTCATTTAGGTCGAATCAGAGTTTTTTCATTTAAGGTATCAATCAGCCTTTAGGCCGGGTTCACACTGGGGCGACAAACGCTCCGACATTGGGAGCTCATGTCGCATGACTTGTGAAAATCAATGTTTCCCTATGGGAGCCGCCTTAACTGGTCCGACACATGTCGGTCCGACTTTGAAAATGCTCCCTGTACTACTTCGGTCCGACTTTGATCCGACTTCAGCCCATTGACTATCATTGAAGTCGGATCAAAGTCGGATCATGATCCAACTTTGGCATGCGACTTGTGCTGTGCTGCTCTTGAGGGGGAACTCCAGGCCAAATTTTAAATAAAAAACCGGCATGGGTTCCCCCTCCAGGAGCATACCAGGCCCTTGGGTCTGGTCTGGATTTGAAGGGGAACCCCTACGCCGAAAAAACGGAGTGGGGGTCCCCCCAAAATCCAAACCAGACCCTTATCCGAGCACGCAACCTGGCAGGCCGCAGGGGAAGAGGGGGGGGACGAGAGAGCAGCCCCCCTCCCTCCTGAACCGTACCAGGCCACATGCCCTCAACATGGGGGGTTTGGTGCTCTGGGGCAGGGGGGTGACCTGCGGCCCCCCCACCCCAGAGCACCCTGCCCCCATGTTGATGAGGACAGGGCCTCTTCCCAACAACCCTGGCCGTTGGTTGTCGGGGTCTGCGGGCGGGGGGCTTATCGGAATCCGGGAGCCCCCTTTAATAAGGGGGCCCCCAGATCCCGGCCCCCCCACCCTATGTGAATGAGTATGGGGTACATCGTACCCCTACCCATTCACCTGGTGGAAAAAAAATGGCAATATAAAAACACACACACACGGGGGTCTCCGTGCTCTCCGGTTCTCTCTTCTGCCGGGCCTCCGCTATCTTCTTCCAGCTCTTTTGCTAGCGGGGCCCGGTCTTCTCCGTCGCCTTCTTCTTCTCCTGCTCTCCGGTTCTTCTCTCGCTCTCCGGTTCTTTCTTCCGCCGGGCCTCCGCTAACTTCTTTTAACTCTTTTGCTAGCGGAGGCCCGGTCTTCCCCGTCGTCTCGTCCCGCTCTCCGTTGTCCTTCTGCCGGCCCCTCCACTAACTTCTTACAGCTCTTTTGCTAGTGGAGGGGCCGGTCTTCCCGTCGTCGTCGTCGCCGTCTTCTTCTCTCTTCTCCTCCTCGATGTTGATGCGTCGCTTCCTCCCACTGTAATACTGGCTGTTCGCTCCGCTCCGAATTAATATAGGCTTCTCATGGACATCAGTCCTACATTGATACTACATTGGTTCGAGATCCATCCGACTTTCATGAACAGGATACTACTTTAATCCGACTTTGTGCTAGTCTGACTTGTTCTTTGACCAATCAAAACAATCCCAGGGTGAGATAAATTCCTTTTACTGCTGCTGTAATCACCATGTCGGATGTCAAAAGTCGGATGGTTAGGACGAGGATCCTACTTTGATCCGACTTCAATGATATTCAATGGGCTAAATTAGGATCAAAGTCGGACCAAAGAAGTACAGGGAGCATTTTCAAAGTCGGACCGACTTGTGTCGGACCAGTTAAGACGGCTCTCATAGGGAAACATTGATTTTCACACGTCATGCGACATGAGCTCCCAATGTAGGAGCGTTTGTCGGACCAGTGTGAACCCAGCCTAAATGTTCTTCTATACATCTATCATTTATTTATACTTTCCTCTTATACATTTCACTCTCCCTTCCAATTTTTAGTAATACATTAAACAAGGGGTTTTCTGTATTTATTGTTGTAAAGAAATCGTGATGAGTATACTATATTAGCATAAATCAATAGTGTGAACACAAGCTGATTATAGCATAGTCTTTTAAGCTTCAATTACTCTATGACGGCGGCACATGAGAAGTCAGATTATCCTATAAATATGGGCCGCGGAGGATGTGAATTTTACTGAATATGTTTTCATTCAATTCTTAATGAATATTATCTTGCAGGCCTCGGTCCTCAAAATCCAACCTAAAATGGCCACTGGTCATAATGCTAATCTTAGTTTCTAAGGACTCACTAAAAATGACCACCCACTACCTCAACCGAATAGGTTCCCAATGACTTCGGTCCTCAAAAACCAACCCAAAATGGCCGCCGTACATATTCTAATACATGGAGATTCGACAGGCTACGGTCTTCAAAAACCTATGGAAAATGGCCGCTGTCATAATCTGCTACAAATAAGGAAGTGAAAGTGGCGTTCTGCATGCTCCAGATGACGTCAGCAGACGAAACCGGTCGAGCAGCAGAACGCCACAACACTTCCTAACAGGATTACATGCGATTTTTACTTTGCTAAAGTGTGAGTACCCATTTTTTAAAAGTTTTATCAATAAACTAATTTTAAAACGATAAAACACTATGTGGGGCTTTTTCTCTTGTACATGAGCCGAAGTGGAAAAACCAGAGCATCAAAAAGATTGGTTTGATTTCCAGAGAGCGACACAGTGGCTTACACTGTGAAGGTTCCATACCCCAAGAGGGGGGTGTATATCCGGTGAGTGCGAGCTTTGCAGGGGCACGGATTGCAGTGACCACCCGAGAGTAAAGTGTCACTTTCACTAAGCACTAAGCACACATTTATAAGCATCCAGCACAAGGGAAATTCTTTTCCAGGACTTGTGCTGTTTCACCTGCCAATAATGGACTTTTTCACAGCCGTTTGATATTTGATATACAGGATTTCATATGCACTTTTATATGTTGCACTAGCTGTTTTGTATTGATTGCAGCGGATTACTACTCATATTATTATTTTTGATTGCACTTGATTTTATTGAATTATTATTTTTGATTGCACTTGATTTTATTGAATTTATTGATTGCACAGTTTAACCAGCACAGGAGCACTAATTCATATCCATTGCACACTTGGATACATTGCACATTTGTATCAGTTGCACCAAGCACGTATGCACTTTTGGACTATTTATATCTATATTTTATACAGGATGATGCTTGAAAAAGTACACCAGGAATGGTCTACAGTCAAGTATAGACTTGGCTGGACTACAATGCAGTGGATATATATTTTATGAACTGCAGCTCACTGAGTCACCAGCCTGCCTGAAAGTGTCTTTGAACACGTACTCCAGTAATGGCCTCAGTTTCCACACCTGGATTTGGGGATCCTCTGCCATTCCTCCTTGCAGATCCTCTCCAGTTCTGTCAGGTTGGATGGTAAACGTTGGTGGAACGCCATTTTTAGGTCTCTCCAGAGATGCTCAATTGGGTTTAAGTCAGGGCTCTGGCTGGGCCATTCAAGAACAGTCACAGAGTTGTTGTGAAGCCACTCCTTCGTTATTTTAGCTGTGTGCTTAGGCTCATTGTCTTGTTGGAAGGTAAACCTTCGGCCCAGTCTGAGGTCCTGAGCACTCTGGAGAAGGTTTTCATCCAGGATATTCCTGTACTTGGCCGCATTCATCTTTCCCTCGATTGCAACCAGTCGTCCTGTCCCTGCAGCTGGAAAACACCCCCACAGCATGATGCTGCCACCACCATGCTTCACTGTTGGGACTGTATTGGACAGGTGATGAGCAGTGCCTGGTTTTCTCCACACATACCGCTTAGAATTAAGGCCAAAAACTTCTATCTCGGTCTCATCAGACCAGAGAATCTTATTTCTCATCTTGGAGTCCTTCAGGTGTTTTTTGCAAACTCCATGCGGGCTTTCATGTGTCTTGCACTGAGGAGAGGCTTCCGTCGGGCCACTCTGCCATAAAGCCCCAACTGGTGGAGGGCTGCAGCGATGGTTGACTGTCTACAACTTTCTCCCATCTCCCGACTGCATCTCTGGAGCTCAGCCACAGTGATCTTTGGGTTATTCTTTACCTCTCTCACCAAGGCTCTTCTCCCCCGATAGCTCAGTTTGGCCGGACGGCCAGCTCTAGGAAGGGTTCTGGTCGTCCCAAACATCTTTCATTTGAAGGATTATGGAGGCCACTGTGCTCTTAGGAACCTTAAGTGCAGCAGAATTTTTTTTGTAACCTTGGCCAGATCTGTGATTTGCCACAATTCTGTCTCTGAGCTCTTCAGGCATTTCCTTTGACCTCATGATTCTCATTTGCTCTGACATGCACTATGAGCTGTAAGGTCTTATATATACAGGTGTGAGGCTTTCCTAATCAAGTCCAATCAATATAATCAAACACAGCTGGACTCAAATGAAGGAGAAAGGATGATCTCAAGGATGATCAGAAGAAATGGACAGCACCTGAGTGTCACAGCAAAGGGTCTGAATACTTAGGACCATGTGATAGTTCAGTTTTTTATTTTTTTATAAATCTGAAAAAATTTCAACAATTTTGTTTTTTTCTGTCAATATGGGGTGCTGTGTGTACATTGAGGAAAAAATGAACTTAAAAGATTTTAGCAAATGGCTGCAATATAATAAAGAGTGAAAAATTTAAGGGGGTCTGAATACTTTCCGTACCCACTGTATATACAAGCCTGTGTGTATATATATATATATATATATATATATATATATATATATATATAAAATGCACTGCAGTTAACTGAATCAACTGCCTGCCTGAAGTATTTTAGAACCAGTACACCAGGAACGGTCTGCAATGAGATCTAGCTAAACTGGATACAGTGTATATGTATATGTGTGTATATATATATATACACTCACAAAACCGGGATGTGTGTGTGTATATATATATATATATATATATATATATATATATATATATTATATATATATATATATATATATATATATATTGTGAGGGGGTTAACTCGGTAGCGGGTGTGTGTGACCCCCTGGTTGGGCTCCCCACACAAAAACAGGGCCAGCAGACGGAGGTTGTGGTTTTCAAAATCAAAAGGTGCGGTTTATTTCTCTATGTACAGTGACAAAAACACAGCAAAGCCAAAAAGAAACAAACAAAATAAATCCTGGTCAGTTTGACCTCTGACTAAACATGCAGGTTTCCTAAACTAACAACTGGGATCAGCCTGGTGCTGTCCTAGTCCCTAAGTCCCTGGTTTAGTAAAAGTCCAAACAAATAGCCACACAGGCTTTGCCTCACCGCACAGGGGTTCACTCTCCCTAGACAGTCCACACAGGTCTGGTTCCAGGCATGAGCTAACATCTAATGAAGCTGGGAGTTCTTATAGAGGCCTAAACGAGCTGACAAGCTTCAGCTGGTCTCATCAACTCCCTGCCTCACGACGCCCAGCACTCTCCCTAGAGGTATGAGTCATTCATGAGCCCACTAGCCTCAGCTGGGCTTCATCAACTCCCTAGTTGTATAAGTCGGCATAAAGCCTGAATCTGGGAGAAATATATCTACCCCCCTGGATGCAACCAGGTGACTTTACCTTCCTGCTGTCACATACCCCCCCCCTCTTGTTTTAACCTTGGGGTTGGAACACCAGCAATCAGGCATTCATGTACTCGAGACAAAGCATCCACATTCCCCATTTGAACGCCAGGGCGATGCTTTACTGTGAAGTTGAATTCCTGTAGGGCCAGGAACCACCTATTCACTCTTCTATTTGTCTCCTTGTTTTGAGCCATCCACTTTAACGGAGCGTGATCCGTAACCATGTCAAAGTGCCTACCTAGCAGATAGTACCGAAGGGAATCTAGAGCCCACTTCACCGCTAAACACTCCTTTTCAACCGTGGCGTAATTTACCTCATGGGACTTCAACTTCCTGCTGAGGTAAATGACTGGGTGCTCTTCCCCGTTCCAGACCTGGGACAATACTGCTCCTAACCCCACATCTGACGCATCACTTTGTACGACAAAGTCTTTAGAGAAGTCGGGTGAGTACAACACTGGCTGGCTACATAAGGCTTGTTTCAAGAATTGGAATGCTGCCTCCGCCTCGGGGGTCCATTTAATCATGACCGACCCTTTCCCTTTCGTCAGGTTGGTTAGGGGCACAGCCTTAGAAGCAAAGTGGGGAATGAAGCGCCGATAATAACCCGCGATTCCCAGAAAGGCTCGTACCTGCTTCTTGCTGTTGGGACGTGGCCAACTCTGGATGGCCTCGACTTTGTTGAGTTGGGGTTTTATTACTCCCCTGCCAATGGTGTACCCAAGATATTTGGCCTCCTCCTGCCCAATGGTACACTTCTTGGGGTTAGCCGTAAACCCCGCTTCCCGGATAGAGTCTAGGACTGCTTGCACTTTTGGCAGATGTGAGGCCCAATCTGTGCTATGGACAATTACGTCATCCAGGTAAGCCGCAGCATACTTCCGATGGGGCCTCAGTATCTGGTCCATTTTCCGCTGGAATGTGGCCGGCGCATTCTGTAACCCGAACGGCATTCTCTTATATTGGAACGCCCCGTCTGGGGTTACAAATGCGGTTTTCTCTTTGGCCGACTTGGCCAGGGGAATTTGCCAATACCCTTTTGTGAGGTCAAGAGTCGTCATGTATCGGGCTGTTCCCAGCCGGTCGATCAACTCATCTATACGTGGCATGGGGTAGGTGTCAAATTTTGTAACTTTGTTCAACCGACGAAAATCGTTACAAAATCGCCAGCTCCCATCCGGTTTAGGCACCAACACAATGGGACTAGACCAATCACTTTGGGACTCCTCTATCACCCCTAAGTTCAGCATTTTCTGTACTTCCTCCCGTATTGCCTCCCGTCGGGCCTCTGGGATCCGATAGGGTTTTAACTTCACCCTTTCACCGGGCGGGGTAATAATATCATGCTCTACCCCAGATGTTTGTCCCGGCAGCTCAGAGAACACCTCCTTGTTGCGAAGCACAAACTCCTTAACCTCCTGTTGTTGGGGTTGTGACAAGGTGGCTGCTATTCCAACCTCCGGAATCACGCAACCAGTTTGAGCTGGTGACCAAGTTTCTGCGACTAGGGACTCTCTATCCCTCCAGGCTTTCAACAGATTAACGTGATATATCTGTTCGGGCTTTCGCCTTCCTGGTTGTCTGACCTTGTAATTCACTTCGCTCACTTTTTCCATTATCTCGTAGGGGCCTTGCCATTTGGCAAGGAATTTACTTTCAACCGTAGGGACAAGTACCAATATCCTATCCCCCGGGGAAAAGGTACGGGTCTTTGCTCCACGGTTGTACACTCTCTGCTGTGCCAACTGCGCTTGGGCCAAATGTTCCTTCACGATGGGCATTACCTGTGCAATTCGATCTTGCATCAGGGCGACATGCTCAATCACACTCCTGTGGGGAGAACTCTCACTTTCCCAAGTTTCCTTGGCAATATCCAACAGCCCTCTTGGGTGTCTCCCATACAGTAACTCAAAGGGGGAGAATCCCGTAGAGGATTGGGGCACCTCCCTAATAGCAAACATCAAATAAGGAAGTAGACAGTCCCAATCCTTTCCATCTCTATCCACCACTTTCTTCAACATTTGTTTTAGGGTTTTGTTGAATCTTTCAACCAGCCCATCGGTTTGGGGGTGATACACAGATGTACGCAATTGCGTCACTTTGAGCAATTTACACAGCTCTTTCATAACCCGGGACATAAAGGGTGTACCTTGGTCCGTAAGCAGTTCTTTACAAATACCCACCCGGCTAAAAACAAGAGATAGCTCTTTGGCTATGGTTTTGGCCGAGGTATTTCTGAGAGGGATCGCTTCTGGATAACGGGTGGCATAGTCCATTATAACCAATATGTACTGGTGCCCCCTAGCGGACTTGATTATAGGACCTACCAAATCCATTGCGATTCTCTCAAACGGGACCTCAATGATGGGTAGAGGGACCAGCGGGCTACGGAAATGTGGCATCGGGGCCGACCTCTGACACACAGGGCAGGAGGAACAATAATTTTCTATGTCCTTCATCACCCCAGGCCAATAGAATCTCTGTAATACCCTCTCTCTGGTTTTCTCTGTCCCCAGATGACCTCCAAGAATGTGCCCATGGGCCAACTCCAACACCAACTTCCTGTAAGGTTTGGGCACCACAAGCTGCTCAACGGTTTCTTCTGCCCTTTTTGCCACCCGATACAGTAGGTCCTTCTCTACGCTGAAGTATGGGTAAGTGCAGGTATTATCTGGGTTCACTAACTCGCCATCTATTTCCACTACGTTTTCCCGTGCCTTTATTAGGGCGGGGTCTTTTAACTGTTCTGTGGCAAAATTTTCCCTGTGAACCTCCAGATCAGAAAACTCCACAGACGGTAGGTTTTCGTCTGAGGAGGTGGGCTCCTCTCCAGTTTCTTGAGTCTCCCCTGCCAATACTGACAAGGGAAATTCTGGAGAGTCCTCACCACTCTCAGAGGAGTTCTGGCTATCACATTCCTGGTACATAGGGGCACCAGTGGGGGGCTCAGGATCATCCCACAGTTCCCAGAACTTCGGAAAATCCCTTCCCACAATGGCATCATGCGGTAATTGAGATACTAACCCCACTGGATGAGAGAGGGTACCTTTGGGGGTCTCGAAACACACTGTAGTCACTGGATACTCTCGGGTGTCCCCATGCACACAAATAACAGCTACCTTGCTATTCCCAGAGACCTCTGTTTTAACTAATTCAGCCTTTATCAGGGTCACAAGGCTACCTGAATCCAGTAATACCACAACATTTCTACCATTAATACACATTTTGCATAAATGTTTCTCAGTTCCCCGAATGGCAGTGCATGCGACTGTCGCACACAGCGACTGACGTCTGTCCATCAGAAAGTCACATTGCATGGGTTCCTCCACAACCGGGCAATTTGCTGCAATATGTCCCGCTTGCCGGCAGCGGTAGCAAACAATCCATTTGGCTGCCTCTTGAGCCCCTGACTTCCCAGGCTGTTCTCGCCAAACTTTGGGTAGAGCTCCCACCCTCTCACTCTCTCCACCCTCACCCCTTGGAATCCTCTTATCCGCCCCTGGGGATGGTCTGGTCTTAGGGTGGAAAGTCCGAGAGTCTCTGGAAGAGGCCGTCAGGTTCTCTGTAGCCAAGTATTTCTCTACACGATCCACAAGACCACCGGCCGTCTCTGGGTCTCCATGGCTTACCCACTTTTGGATGGCAGTAGGAAGAGCTCTCAAAAACCGATCCATTACAACACGTTCCACAATCTCTGGTGCGGACAAAGTCTCTGGCTGTAGCCACTTCCTGCTCAGGTGAATGAGATCATACATTTGAGACCTGGGGGGTTTTCCAAGCTGGAAAGTCCAGTTATGCACCCGCTGAGCCCGGACAGCCAGGGTGACACCCAGCCTTGCCAATATTTCAGCTTTTAGCATCACATAGTCTTTTGCTTGGTCAGGCTCTAGGTCATAGTAAGCCTTCTGCGATTCACCAGTTAACAGAGGAGCCACCAGTCCAGCCCACTGCTCCTCAGGCCACTTTTCTCTTTCAGCAGTCCTTTCAAATGTGGTCAAAAATACCTCTGGATCATCCTCTCCAGTCATTTTTGTCAATAAACGACTCACCCCAAAGGACGCAGTATTAGTGGGACGGCTTTCCTCACTGGTCTGCGGACGTTGCTGCATTACTGCTTCCATTTGTTGTAGTCTCTGCTCTTGCTTCTGTAACAGGTCTATGAAGCGGGCCTCAGCTTGCTGCTGGGCTTGTTGATGAGCTTGCTGCTGGGCTGCAAGGCTCCTTTGCAAACCTGCATTTGTCTGCTGTTGATTGGCATTTGCTAGAGCCAGCTGTTTCAGTATCTCCTCCATGCTGGCTTAAAAAAAACTGCCACTGGTTCTCCACCAACTGTGAGGGGGTTAACTCGGTAGCGGGTGTGTGTGACCCCCTGGTTGGGCTCCCCACACAAAAACAGGGCCAGCAGACGGAGGTTGTGGTTTTCAAAATCAAAAGGTGCGGTTTATTTCTCTATGTACAGTGACAAAAACACAGCAAAGCCAAAAAGAAACAAACAAAATAAATCCTGGTCAGTTTGACCTCTGACTAAACATGCAGGTTTCCTAAACTAACAACTGGGATCAGCCTGGTGCTGTCCTAGTCCCTAAGTCCCTGGTTTAGTAAAAGTCCAAACAAATAGCCACACAGGCTTTGCCTCACCGCACAGGGGTTCACTCTCCCTAGACAGTCCACACAGGTCTGGTTCCAGGCATGAGCTAACATCTAATGAAGCTGGGAGTTCTTATAGAGGCCTAAACGAGCTGACAAGCTTCAGCTGGTCTCATCAACTCCCTGCCTCACGACGCCCAGCACTCTCCCTAGAGGTATGAGTCATTCATGAGCCCACTAGCCTCAGCTGGGCTTCATCAACTCCCTAGTTGTATAAGTCGGCATAAAGCCTGAATCTGGGAGAAATATATCTACCCCCTGGATGCAACCAGGTGACTTTACCTTCCTGCTGTCACAATATATATATATATACATACATATATACATATATACTAAATACACTGTGACTGCAGCTAACTGAATCGCCTGCCTGCTCAAAGTAAAGTAAATGAAATGACACTCTCTCTCTCTCAACGCCGTAACACACTACACAAGGCCGATGTGCAGGCAGCCTTATATAGTGTGGGGCTGGTACTTAATCCCCTGAGCCATAATTGGCCAAAGGCACCCTGCCTTTGGCCAATTATGGCTCTCTGTGCTGACGGCACTGTGATTGGCCAAAGCATGCGGGTCATAGTGCATGCTTGGCCAATCATCAGCCAGCAATGCACTGCGATGACGCAGTGAATTATGTACCGTGGCTCGCCGCTCGAATTTGGCGTGAACGGCCAACAATGTTCGATCTTTGTCGAACGATCAAACAGCCGATGTTCGAGTCAAACTCGCTCCAGACAGAGACCTTGTCAGCACCTTAGATTGTGGAGCATGTGGTCATGGACTGCTATTTTCGTGCACTCCTTTCCACTTTAAGGAAATGGGTCAGCCATGGGGACCTTAAGACTGTAGACCAGCTTAGTAGACCTGGTGAAGAGATATACTGCAGCTGAGGACCTACTGAGCGCATTTGTGCACCACCCCAGTGTCTTGCGGGGTAAAAAATCACCTTGAGGATCCGGTAAGATTATTCCAGGGTTCAAGAGCTTGGGGAAAAGCTTGAGGAAAAGTTGCAAGATGAGACTAGTGGCCGCCACTTCCTGTCCACCAACAGGAAGTGATGTAATTTCCAGGGTCACTCCAGCTGGGGTCATTCCATGTATAAGAAGCGGTATTGTTGTGGGGGTCCACACCCCAGATGATGACTGTTTAGTTGAAACGCGTCGGGTGGACCCATTCACACACATCGCTCTTGCACTTTGTGATATGCCTATGATGTTCTTCCAAATGTGAGTGTTCATTCTTTAATCTTTTTAATAAATACTACCTTGTACGGTATCACACTATGTGAGTTTTTTCCCATTACGCATGTTATGTGGTTGCCATATCTCTGGCTCCAACTAGACTACCTGTATTTACACTTCCTGGTGTTTACTGGAATTTGCGGTGCCGACTGATATGCGGATTCTGGACCAGCTGGATACATCTTGCTGACTGTTTATATAAGCCTGTTTTGACTTGGGTGGTATACACCTCACCAAGTCAACACCATCTGGTAAGCCTCCTCCTTACATCGGTAGAGAGAGAGGGTCATATCCATGTGGGATTCTTCATTTCAACCTTGCAGTTTTTTCTACACTTTTGGACTGTTATTTGTGTGTGGTCACAAAAGATGACTGCTTTGTTCTGATTTATTTGTTACATATATTTTTTTTTTTTCACGCATCACACTCAGTCATTTGGTGTCACTGAAATTAAGATTTCATATATATGCATGTTTTCAACATTTGATATGTGTTGTTAACTGACTTTTTCACAAAAATAAGCGCTACACTTTTTCATATTCACCCGTTTTTGCTTTGTCTCAGCTGTGTTGGCAGCTAATTTTTGTGTTCACTTATTGCACAGCGCAGTATATCCTATATACAATTTTTTGAATAGTTGCAAGATGACAGATGAGACTGTGGGCTCAGGACCTGGAGACTGGGCAAGTAGGTCAGGAAGGTCTCTAAAGTCGTTTAGAGGACTGGGTGCAGAGTTAGGTCATATTGCTGCTTACTGTACCCTAACTTATAAACTAATGCAATGTGATAATGCTTATTTGAATAAACGCAGGTCTCTTTTTGCACAAGTGGCATGTACTGCATAATGTCAGAGACATATGGAAAAACAAATGTGTGTGATTTTAGTTGATGGAAATCCTAGACTCTGGTAACCATTAGTCAGAGGTGATTTTCTTAAGCCTGCAACGTTTCACCCTAGCACTATGGAGCTATTGAGGTTATTTGTATACATGGTAACACGTGACTACTAGATTGCTATGGCTGAGATTGATACACCCTGGGGCTCTGTGACAGTCAGTAAGAGTGGTACCCTCACTGCTTCATGAAGCTATAATGTGGAGAGATTTTTCCCACTTTTGGAGTTTGTGAGAAAACATAAGGAGTCAGGAGGACATAGCTCATCCTGCTGGGGAAACACCTGAACTCACTCCTAACCCCTTTGATTGCAAAATGAAAGGGGAAACCGTTGGTGTGGCCAAGGAAGGGGTAGAACCTTTTACTTTCTCTCTAAAGGCTGGGGAATAAGAGGAGCTGGAAACCAACCCCGAGCTTGAGAATAGTGAACAAGAAATTATCTCTGGCTCTAAAAATGAGAGTGGACAGAAAGCACAGCCCGTAGCAAAAATAAAATAAAAAATAGAATGCAGGGCTGCATGAACACGGTCACAAGGGAGCCGGTCTAGTGGAGGGTTAATACTGTTGCTAGGGAGCTTTAACAGTTAGTAGATTGGCAAGTTAAGTGTGGAGGGGGAGGTACTGAGAAGATGGAGCGAGGGAGGTCAGGGGTGACCGAATATCCGGCCAGCAGACACAAGCCCTTCCAGATGGATGATCCACGGCGCCTAGCAGAGCAGCTCCGCTCAATAGTAAGACCCCACTCACCAGCGGGGGGTGAAGAGGAGGCACACAGATGCGGCCGGGCACTCCAGTCCTGAGGGTCAGAGGTGCAGACGGGACAGCGAGCAGCCGAGTCCTTCCACGGGCGGCGTGACACGGCCAGTCCAGACACCTGATGGTCGCCAGGATTCCTCCCTCCCGGAGGGCGAGCTGTCCAGTGTGGAAGAGGATGTCCCCCCGTGGAGGTCATTGGTGGTGGATTCCGGAATGGTGGCTGTGGGACCTCGTCCTGGTCGGCCCGGTAAGTCATCGTCTAATGCTATACCTTCTTTGCAGCTTTCTGTGTTCCCTGTTTTGGGCTCTAGGTGTGGGCAGGCCCCCGGGGTGGGTCTTGGTGTCACTTCAACCATAGCAGGCGGTGCCTCCCCCCTCCCCACACAGGACGGCAGGCCTAGGGCCAGCCATGACAGGTGATGCTGCAGCCGTACAGGACCTTTTGGACGGGCTGCGTTCTTTGGTCCAACGCTTTGTCGCCGGTGCATCGGCAAGATTCACACCGGTGTCAGCTAAGGTTCCCTGGGGGAGGATCGGGTATAGATGCAGGTTCCTGCGAGTCCTGTGCCTGGTCAGGGGTCAGTGGCGTTAACGTCTCCGGGGGTTTCAGTGGCTCTGGGGTCTAGTGTCGCTCCCCGCATAGAATCCGTGAAGGAAGCTAGTAAAAGTAAGGACTCAGTTCGGCCAAATGCGAAGTGTATGTCTGTTTTGAGCGTCCCCTGGGAGCTCACCTCAAATCGGAGATACGGGAAAATATTTGGTGGGGGAATATGTGGAGATCTTCATGTTGCTCCCCCTGGAGAAGTTTAACTTAGACAGGGTAAAGCCAGAAGAGTCCAAGAAAGAAGACTCCGGAAAATTGTTCCCAACTTTTTTGTTATCTGGATTCTATTAGCGAGGCCCAGAGGGTTTATGGGGGCGTGGTTTGGCTGCGGTATGATGAGCAGTTCCGTCAACGCAAGGCGATACGTCCCTCGCTGCACTGGGATCATAAGGATAATAGTTTGTGGATGAAACTTATGTCCTCTCCACGAGCCCCAAATTCGTTTTTTCCAGCGGGGGGCAGGAGTCCTACCGCCCCTGGACGACTGGCTGCAAAAGGCGGGGTCAGTGTTGGCAGTTTAATGAGGGTTCCTGCAAGTTTGACACCAGCTGCCGATACAAACACGAATGCCCCCTGCAGTGCGAGCATTCGTGTTTGTATCGGCAGCTGGTGCTTCAGGGCCGGCATGGCCCGTCCCGGATATGCTGCGGGAAAAAGGCCAGACCCCGGTGAGGGTGGACCCCGGTAAGGGTGGACAGGATGGCCCCCTTTCTAAATAGATACCTAGATTGGCCTGCTGATCATTTGTTACATGCGAGTTTTACGGAGGGGTTTTTGATACCTTGTTCCCTTGCTCAGATTCCCCCTGTGGCTGACAACTGTGTTACACTCTGAAGTGGTTTCTGTGAAACTCGCTAAGGAAATTGCGTTGGGCCACATGTGCGGCCCGTTTTCGCATCCCCCCTTGGACAATTTGGTGGTCTAACCCTTGGTGTAGTTCCGAAGAAGGAACCCAATAATTTTTGCCTGATCCACCATCTTTCTTTTCCAAAAGGTGGCTCAGTCAATGATGCCAATGACCCTGAAGCGTGCGCGGTGTCATATACATCGTTTGACGCCGCTGTGTTTTGGGTAAGGCGCTACGGTATGGGGGCTCTTATGGCAAAAAATGATATTGAGTCGGCTGTTCGCTTGCTACCGGCTTTCACCTTTTTTTGTGATCTTTAGTTCTTTTGTAGAATGGGTAGTGCTGGACGTGGCGGGGGTCAATTCCGTAATTCATTACCTGGACGATTTTTTCTGTGTTGGCCCATCTTTTAATTTATGCGGCGTGTTGCTGGCTACAGTACAGCACATAGCAGAGCATTTTGGTATTCCTCTCGCAGTGGACAAGACCGAAGGCCACGTAGAGGTTTCTGGGTATTGAGATAGATTCTCAGGCAATGGAATGTAGTTTGCATGATGACAAATTGCATGCTCTGAAGGAAGAGGTCAGGTTGGCGGCTGGGAAACACAAGATTCAGCTTCGCGAGATACAGTCGCTCCTCGGTAAGCTTAATTTTGCATGCCATATTATGCCAGTGGGGAGAGTTTTTTGTCACCGGCTGTCTGCCGCCACGGCTGGGGTAAAATCGTCCTGGCATTTTGTTTGGCTGTCTAGGAAAGACAAGGCAGATCTGCGGGTGTGGCATGAATTCTTGAGCAACTTTATTGGCCGGTCCATCTGGATGGATGGGCCGGTCAGCAACAACTATAATCTGGAGCTTTTCACGGATGCAGCCGGATCCACTGGATATGTAGCATTCTTTGGGGGTCAGTGGAGTGCACAGTGCTGGCCTGCGGAATGGCGAGAGACGGGATTCCTAAAGAATTTGGTGCTATCGGCCTATCACTTTTGATATCTTACAATCACTGTTCTTCCAGACGCCCACAGTTTGTTTGTTTGGCTTTGAAACTGCGCTATTTAGGGCGGCTTTTGACTTGGCCTTTTATGGAGTTCTTCGGGTGGGTGAATTAGTCAGTCCATCCAGGGCAGCACATGGGGGCTTGTCGGCGGCGGACGTCCGCTGCAATGGGGTTTCTGTTTTTTTATTCGCCGATCCAAGACGGATCAAGCCAGAAATGGGGCGAACGTTAAATTAATGCAGATTCCTGGGTCACCCATATGCCTGGTGGCCACGGTGGGTGAGTACATATGGCTCCATCCGGTAGGGGCTGGTTCATTTCTTGTCCATTTGCATGGTTCGGCTTTATCCATTTTCCAATTTGGGTTGGTTCTGCGGTGCTGCCTCACAACTGCCGGTCTGGAGGCCAGTAGCTTTTCATCTCATTCTTTCTGCATCAGGGCGGCCACTGAAGCGGCCCGGTGGGGATTAGATTATGCGGTAGTGAAGCGTATCTTAAGGTGGGAGTCGGACAGGTTCAGAATTTACGTTCACCCGCACTTGATTTAATACACCTGGGTTCACTGGGTGTTGTGTTGTTTTGTCCTATCTACCTGTAGTAGTTGCTATATTCTGGTTTGTGTGTTATGTTATATGTTGTATTTTCTTTTCAGATGTTGACTGCCTCATGTGGATACTGGGATTCCTTTGTGCATTGGAGGGCTAGGAGGGCTGACGTCAGGGATAATGGTCGTCAGTTGGGCTTCCCCAGATCTGAGGCCAACATTAAGTGGATAGGCGTCCCTGGGCTGTTATGGAGCAGGGTGGTTTCAGAGGTCAATAGGGTTGCTAGATGGGATAGGCCCCCTGATATTTTGGTCATACACGTGGGAGGCAACGACCTGGGGATTCAGTTAAGCAGACATCTCATTGGTGACGTCAAGTTTGACGTGCTACGTTTGCAGATGGCATTTCCGGTCACAGTGCTGGTGTGGTCAGACATGGTGGGTCACACCACCTGGCGTTTTGTCTGGTCAGTGGCTAAGCTTAATAGGGCCCGAATAAAGGCGAACAATGGACAGCGCATCTGCGGCCGGCCGGAGCAAATGTGTTCCTGAGCTGCTCCACACACCCCCGGCAGACACAGCCAGAAGTAGCGGCCCCGCACCTCGCCCGCTCCAAATAAACACCTGATCCTCCTGCGGCAAGGATCGGGGACCTGCTGGATGCCCCACAAACCCTTTGGTAAGCCCAAGGTGGTTCCCGCTAATCGTTTCGTGCAGCAAACAGGGACGGCAAGATGGCGACCGGCGGCAATACACGTTGACCGCTGGCTGCAAGGGAGGAGAAATCCCACAGAGGAACAATCCTAAGCACCCTGACCTGGAAGCCACAAGATGAGCTCCTCCATTCCTTCTCCAGCTAAAGGTGAGCCCACCAAAGCACGCTGCCCACCATCTAGCCCTGCAGTCTCCCTTACAGGCTGCAGCCCTGTCACCTAGCCAGGACTCTCATACTTCCTCAGTTTTGGATAGGGAGATGGCAGAAATTCTGTGCAGTCAATCCAGCAGCCAAGAGCTTGACCCACACAGCCCTGCAGATTTTTCTGCTATTCCGTCAGCCCAACCACAATATTCGGGTGACCTCATGCTTCTGGCCCGCTTTGCAGACTTGTTACCAAGGGAGTTGGCGAAAGCTACTGACAAATTAGCCTTGGACATAAAACAAGATTTCCAAGAGCTGGGGAACCGACTAGAGAGCATTGAATCAAAGGTGGACGACACTGTTCACAGAGTATCCCAAAACTCGACTATGATAACTGACCTACAAGACCGCCTGGAGGAAGCCTACTCAAAAATTGATGACCTCGAAAACCACACTAGGCGCTATCATTTTCCTATTAGAGGCATTCTGGAAAATGTGAAAGAGATTACCTCCATCACTTTTTCACTGATGAGAGCTGCAGTGCCTGACATTGATGAAATTCATATGGAAATAGATCGCATTCACAGGGCCCTGGTCCCCCCAAAACCTGATGGCCCCCCAGGGATGTTATAGTTAAACCGCACCTTTTCAGGATCAGGGAAGCGGTGATGCGTTATGCAAGAGAGCATCCAGATCTGGAAATAGATGGTCTTAAAATTCAAGTGTTTGCAGATATTTCCCAAGCCACCATCCCAAAAAAGCGATCATTCAAACCCTTATTGTTACCGCTGATTCAACAAAATATTCGCTATAGGTGGAACTACCCCCTCAAGCTCCAATACACCTTTAACAGCAAATCTTATTCCTTTTCTACGTTTGCTGAAGGAGAAGCGATTTTACTGAAATTGGGCTTCATCTCCCACAGTCCTTCATCCCGGAACAAGCCCGGACCTAGCGACCCCCCTCCTCTGCTCTCCCCACTATGGTCATCTCCGTCGACAAAGAAATCTGCTTCTTCTCATCGTGCATCTTGAGAGCTTGTTGCATATTATCGGATGACACTTTTGATTGGAGCGGTGGCTTCTCAGTGGTCCAGTTACAGGAAATTAGCCACTGCTTTCTTCCTCGGTCTTTTCTATGAAAATTTTGCATTATGTATTTGCTACCTAATGGTTCTAACTGAACTATATATTTTTTTGTTGTGTTGAGGTTGCACTACTTTATTTTTAGGTTGGACACTTTAACCTTAATTTGCATATCGCTAAATATCTTTTGGTTCATTTTTTATGTTGCTCTGCAAGTTTGCCTAGATGGTGTTATAGGGCTTTAAACTTCTTATATGAGACTCCACTGCTGGGGGGAGTCTATGCGCTCTTCCCATTACTAGATTCTAGACTAGATACTAGATTTTGGTGAAGACTCCTCCGTACTCTGATGCCGCCTACACACGATCATTTTTCCCGTAGAGAAAAATTAAATTTTTCCCTTTGGACGAGAAAAACGATCGTCTGTGGGCTTTTTGTCGACGGGAAAAACGGCATTAATCACGACGAGAAAAATTAGAACATGCTCTAATTTTTCTCGTCGTGATTCCCGTTGTTTTTTGCCTCTGCAGTTTTCCCATAGGGAAACACTGCCGGGGAGCCCACACACGGTCGTTTTTTTCGACCAAAAAAAAAATTTCATTTAAAACGGCCGTGTGTGGGGGGAACAAGCTGTTCCTCGTTTTTCACGTAGATTTTCTCGACGGTGTTTTCACCGTCGAAAAAATCGATCGTGTGTACGCGGCATAAGCTTTGGCTCTGAGATACTTAATTGTTTATTGGTTTATGTGTATGATTTCCTACATTTCTGTGCCACATTACTCGAAATCCGGGGGTTTCCTGGCCCGACCATCCTTTTTATTTTTATTTCCTCCTGTCTCTATTTCTGCTCTAACTTCTTTTATTGTTCCTGTCTGAGGGTCACCTGGAGATTTCTTTGGTTCCTCTGGACTCGGAAGTTCGCAGATCGGTGGGTGAGTCTGATTACTAGTAGTTGGCTGACTGTTTCTTATGCCTAGTGTAACAAATACTTCCCAAAATATCCGCCTGCTCTCTCATAATATTCAAGGGTTTGGATCACCATCTAAACGAATTAAAGCCTTTACACATTATCGATCATTGGGGGCGGACATTGTGGCCCTCCAGGAGACACATTTTGCTTCCTTCTTTGCCCCTCGGTACCTCCATAAAGATTACCCTCTCTGCTACTATGCTTTAGAAAAAAAGAGGGTAGTGGCCCTCTGTTTCTCTAGACGGATGTCATTTACCGAAACCAAGGTTCTTAAGGACAAGGAGGGACGTTATCTTTTAATTAAAGGTTACTTGGGGGAAACATTGATGACTTTCTTAGTTTATTACAATTTCTTCACCTGGCGAGATCATCCATGCTCTTTGCTAGCGCATAAACAAACTCCTAGACATACATACTTGGCGCTGTCTAAAATTAGACTTTCGGGAGGCTATCTCTCTCAAGACCCCCAAAAGATTCTCCAGGAGTTCCATGATTTTTATGCCAAATTATATGGGAACCCCCAGGACGCGGCTTCTCCATCTATCAGGGAATCTTTGGGGAATCTCCCCTTCTCGCCAATTGCGGAAGATCATAGCGATCTTAAGGATCAGCCTTTTACATATGAGGAGATCTGCAACACTATCAAAACACTATCACTTCATAAATCACCAGGCCCTGATGGTCTTCCCAATTCTTACAAAAAATTTTTTTTAGAACAGCTAGCCCCACATATGGCTCTTTACTTTAATTCCCTGCGAAATGGAGGTGTGGTCCCCATAGATGAAAATAAGGCCTATATTAGTGTCATTCCTAAACCTAACAGGGACACTACTGATGTTCTTAATCACCACCCAATCTCGCTAATAAATTGCGATTTAAAAATCCTTACGAAACCTTTGGCTTCTCGTCTTAATACTTTTTTTAGCACAATATATCCACAAAGATCAATCAGGATTTATAACTGAGAGGCAGGTCAGTGTTAGGGAAGCAATTCCCTAACACAACACTGTTTAAACAGGAACTCACAGCAGTGCGCCCACTTTTTAACAATTTGGAAGCCTATTAGAGCCCATAGGCTCTAATCAGGAAGCCTATTAGAGCCTATGGCTCTAATCAGGCACTTCAAAATCACCCCCACCGCTGTAATTCAGATGGATGTCAGACACTTGAACAAATTCCTAGATCCATAACCCTGATCTCGGCGGTACGCTCAAACTGGGTTGCTCCACTTGCCCGGGAACTCTCACTCCTTTCACTGGACCTCAATAAGGCCTTTGATCAGTGGCAGTGCGTCCATAGTGGGCGCAGGAGCGCCGCCCCCTCTCTCCTGCAACCGTCAATCAACAATAGATAGATTCATGCATTGGGCTCTAATAGGGTTCCAATTTGTTAAACAGTGGGCAGACTGCTGTGCGTTCCTGTTTAAACAGTGCAGTGTTAGGGAATTGCTTCCCTAACACTGACCTGCCTCTCAGCCAATCAGATGCACAGAGTCTGGTTACCGGTCACCTGATTGGCTAAAGCGACAGGCACTATGATTGGACACCTATCAGGCGTCCAATCATAGCAGAGATGACATGAAGAGGACGGGAGAAGACATCGAGGACTCGGAGGGAGCGTGGAGGTCGGCGCTGACCCGAGAAAGGTAAGTGCCGGCTGGGGGGGAGCAAACTGGCTGCATTTGATGGGGCAAACTGGCATCATTTGATGGGGCAAACTGGCAGCATTTGATGGGGCCAACTGGCATCATTTGGGGCAAACTGGCATAATTTGGAGCAAACTGGCATCATTTGACGGGGCAAACTGGCATCATTTGATGGGGCAAACTGGCATCATTTGATGGGGCAAACTGGCATCATTTGATGGGGCAAACTGGCATCATTTGATGGGGGGGAAACTGGCATCATTTGATGGGGGGGAAACTAGCGGCATTTGATGGGGCAAACTGGCGGCTATTAATAGGGCAAACTGGCAGCAATTTATTGGCACAGTAGCTGTGTTTGATGGCACAGTGGCGGCAATTGATGGGCACAGTGGCTGCGTTTGATGGGCACAGTGGCGGCAATTGATGGGCATAGTAGCTGCGTTTGATGGGCACAGTGGCGGCAATTGATGGGCACAGTAGCTGCAATTGATGTTTTTTTTTCAGTTTGTTTGCGCCCCCCCAAAAAATTTTGAGCAACAGCCGACACTGCCTTTGATAGTTTGATTTGGAATTAACTTTTTGTTACTCTAGAGACCCTGGGATTCTGCCCTACATTCCTTTCCTTGCTGAAGATGTTATATAGTGCTCCAGCAGCCCAAGTCTGCATTAGTGGTCACAAATCATCACTATTCCCTGTTAGGCGTGGCACAAGACAGGGCTGCCCGCTTTCTCCTTTGCTTTTTGCATTAGCAATATTGCATTAGCAATAGAACCCCTGGCCATGGTGATTCATTCCCACCCTAACATTCACTTTATTCATTGTGGACAACAGGAACATAAATGTGCCTTGTTTGACGATGATGTCCTTATTAGGGATGAGCCGAACACCCCCCATTTCGGTTCGCACCAGAACCTGCGAACGGACCGAAAGTTTGCGCAAACCTTAGAACCCTATTAAATACAATGGACTGGAACGTTCTAAATCAAAAGTGCTAATTATAAATTGTTTGGTACATGTGGAAACGGTTTATACCCTGCCTCAACCCCGGGTGAGATGGCTTGTCTGAATCACTTTTAAATCTGCCGCCGACTCTGGACTTAACTCACGGGCTGCTCTGTAAGTAATTCCATCATATGGCCCCCACTGTCAATCCCCCATTGTAATTTTCAATCCCCATTTACCAATTAATTACCTATTTATTTTCCCAATTTTTTGAGTTTATATAATTATGCATCATACCCCTGATGATTGGTAGAAGCCAAGAAACGCGTCGGGTTCTCAACTCATGATGTGCAGCCCATTTTTTCTGTATTATTTGGTTGTTAGTCTATGATGTTCAGCTCAGCCTTTGTCTTTCTAATCATGAATTTGTATTATATTTGTTTGCTTTTGTGTCCTGATCTTGTAACTTCTGTATTTATGTTTATACCGATTGTTTCAACTATTTCCTTTGAATATTAGCTGAACATTTAATACCATGATTATCCTGTAAATCATTTATGATTGCCTATAATTTATTATGGTATACAAATGAATGTTTTTGCTTTTTCATAATATGGACAACCCCTAGGGGTATATGGCATATAATTAAATATACATTTTTAATCAATGTTCCCTTTCCCTTTTTATTTCACAACGACATGCTTCATTTAAAGTCCCACATCCTCCCCCCCCCTACTTTATACATTTATACAGGGATGGAAGCATGCCCTTGTTTCCCTTGAGTGCGTCGGGTCATTTTCTATTTTTGAGTTGCTAATTATAAAGGCTAATATGCAAGTTATTGTCCTAAAAAGGGTTTTAAAAACTGAAGTTTTTTCTGGAGCATTATTTTATTGATGCTTAAAGTGAAAAAAAAAAGGTAGAATATTCCTTTAAATATCGTACCTGGGGGGTGTCTAACGTATGCCTGTGAAGTGGCATGTGTTTCCCGTGTTTAGAACTGTCCCTGCACAAAATGAAATTTCTAAAGGAAAAAAAGTTATTTAAAACTGCTTGCGGCTTTAGTGTAATGTCTGGTCCCGGCAATATGGATGAAAATCATTGAGAAAAATGGCATGGGTACCCCCCCTCCCCCCAGCCCACTACCAGCCCCTTTGGGTCTTGTATGGATATTAAGGGGAACCCCGCACCCAAATAAAAAAAAAGGGCCGTATATACTCTGAACAGCAGTATACAGGCGGTGCAAACAAGACAGGGACTGTAGGTTTGTTCTTAAATAGAATCTGTTTGTAATTTTGAACAGGTAAATTTTTTAAGTATAGCTCCAGACAAAAAAATACATTTTTAAGCTTTTTGGAAAACATAGGGAAAGGTTATCACCACTGTAACATTTGTTTTGATGTCTGTGCAGTGTGCACCTGTTCAGAACATTTCACCTCACTTTCCGTTCCAATGAAAAATGTTTTTTGAAAATTTGTTTTTTTTATTGAAACAAGGATTGGTGATAAAGCATCAGTGGAGAGGAGACACCTTTTTCCCATTTTAACTCTTACAGGAGAGAATTTCCCTTCCTAGGGGTAGATTTCCTCTCACTTCCTGTTGTCTCCTTCCGTTTGCAAGTAGGAGTCGTTTGCAAGTTGGATGTTTGAAAGTAGGGGCCTGCTGTATATATTCTGCAGAAATTTGGCAATTAGGGGTTGGTGTTGCCACAACACTGTAAGCAGTTACTCCTGGTGGGCGCTGGAATGCCCTGCTGTGAACTAATATATCAAGAATTGTAATTACATGCCATTATTGAACAGTGGTAGGAAAAATTGGGCCTTTGTTGGTGGTGGTGGTGCTGGTGCCACAACACTGTAAGTCCTCAGAGTTACTTTGGTGGGCGCAGGAATGGGCCCAGGTGTGAAATATTAGATCAAGAATTGTAATTACCTACCCCTGTCAAACAGGGGCAGAAAAATTGGGCCTTTGGTGGTGGTGGTGGTGTTGCCACAACACTGCAAGCCCTCACAGTTACTCTTGGTGGGCGCAGGAATGGGCCCTGCTGTGAATTATTAGATCAAGAATTGTAATTACATGCCCCTGTTAAACAGGGACAGAAAAATTGGGCCTTAGGCACTGGTGCCACAACACTGCAACCCCTCACAGATATTGTGAATAGGGTTTTGTTTTGCGCTACTCAAGAGTATCAGAATGGTGACTGAGGTGACTATCAATTGCTGCAAAATCAATCTGTGTTCACCTAACACATAAACATAGCGATAAAGAAAAAGGAAGGGGATTTTGCACTAAAGACAACATATATCACAAATAAAACACCACGGTGTCACATATTATCACTAATAAATAAAAGTCGAGATAAAAATAAAAATCCAATATATGTATGGTGATGTGAATAATACACGCTAATACTTCAACCCACCAAAAACATAAATAACGTGCAAGTGCATATATGGACTATCCGAAATGTGCCAGAAAATAAAAGAGGTAAGTTTCTGAGAAGCTATGGAGCCAGGGAGCATGGATAGTAAAGCTATCTCTGGGGAGGGCGTCAGAGGCCGATCGTATAAACTGCTGTATATGGCAAAAACCTGAGACCAAAGGGGCTGAATGGACTGACAGTCCCACCATATATGGAGGTAGCTGCCATCTGCCGAGCTGCATCTCCAACACAAGGGAGGTACGGATGGGAAGATTTTCTGGAGAGATTGAGGGTCCCTGTACCACCGGGAGAGGAGTTTAAAGTTTTTCTCTTGGGAATAACAGGATATTGAGGATTTGTGCATAAAGTGGTACGACTTTTGCCAATCCACCGGGTGGAGTTCCATTCCCAGATCCATGGACCGCTTCCTGGTGTAAGAGGGGGGTTGATCATGTATCAGTGCGTATAGCAGTGTGTACATGGTAGAGAGCAGATGTCTAGGTGTTTCTGAGAGAGAGCACAGCTGTTCGTATCCCGTTAGGGATCTGTGAATTTGGGTTGATGAGAAGAGGTCAGAACAGAAGGAGGATATGCAGAGGGCTGTGAGCCAGTTGCCCTGGTCACTGGGCACTACAGGGGCGCCTGAGGTGGAGTCCACAAATGAGCTCGCAATAGGCCATGAGGGGCCGGAGTAGGGCCCCACCGCGCTGGAACCAATGCCTTGCGGCAGGGCAGGATGGTCGAACAAAGTGTGAGGGGTCCTTGGACAGTAACGAGAGCATTCCTTTTTTTGTACCATAGATGTAGGGCAACAATTGTCAATGGGGAGGTGTCGGAGAGTAAATGTAGGTGTCGCCCATAGCCCCAGAGTAGGGCCCAGAGGTAAAGGGTGGACAGGTCCTGTTCCACCATGATGGATTCTTTGGGGAAGGGGCAAGGAAACCACTCCAGAACCCTGGATAACAGCGCCGCTCTGTGGTATAGCTCAAAGTCGGGGAGGCTCACCCCGCCCTGGATTTTGGGGTACGTGAGCAGTATGTGACGGATGCGGGACATGCCTTGGTGCCAAATGAAACGTATGGACATTGACCGCAGGGAGGTAAAAAAATGTTTAGGGAAGGAGATAGGTACAGTCTGGAACAAATAAAGTAGTTTAGGGAGGGTGTCCATTTTCAGTGTATTGATGCGACAAACCAGGGCAATGGGGAGGAGTTCCAGGCGTCCAGTTCCTTCCGAAGCTGGTTCAATAGAGGGAGGTAATTGAGAGCGTAAAGCTCCGATAGGTTGGAGGGAATCGTTATCCCCAGGTAAAAGATGCCTCTGGAGCTCCACTGGAAGGGGAAGTTAGCCTGTACTCGGGTGAGGGTCGCACGCGGCAGGGATATATTAAGGGCCTCAGTTTTGGACATATTTAATTGAAAGTTACTGAATTCCCCAAATCTGCAGAATTCATGCATCAGGGATGGGAGGGACGTGTGGGGTTGCTGGATGTAGACCAGGAGGTCATCCGCGTAGAATGAGAGTTTATGGTCGGAGGAGGGTGTCTGGATCCCCATTATAGATGCGTTTTGTCTGATGGCCTGGGCCATACACACTGCCCCTGCATAGACACGCCCATACACCGCCCTAGTCATTGTTCATTGGTTGAGATTTGTATAACTCCTCCTGTTTGCCTGTGCTTAATTGGCTGATTGTTAAATCATCAAGCTCTATTGTTAAGTACCGTATATACTTGAGTATAAGCCGACCAGAGTATAAGCCGAGGTACCTAATTTTACCACAAAAAAATATGAAAACGTATTGACTCGAGTATAAGCCTAGGGTGAGAATGCAGAAGCTACTGTAAGCGGAAAAGAGGGTCAACAATGCCTATTTGCAGCTTCACTGTGCCCATTTGCATGCCTCACTGTGCCCATTTGCATGCCTCACTGTGCCCATTTGCATGCCTCACTGTGCCCATTTGCATGCCTCACTGTGCCCATTTGTATGCCTCACTGTGCCCATTTGCATGCCTCACTGTGCCCATTGCAACCTCACTGTGCCCATTGCAACCTCACTGTGCGCCACTCACCTGGAGGATGCAGGAAGCGTCCGTAGGCCTGAGTGCAGAAGCCAGGAAAGGAGGGATGCAGCGCTGGTGGAGAGGCCGGGAGTAACAAGATGGCCACCGGAGCCCGGGACTAGGCCGAAGCCGCGGTCTGGATTTGGGGCTGCCGCCGTGTGGGAGGGCACCCCTCCGTTCAGACCCCCACCCGGTCGGAAGCCTGTGGAGCAGGATCTGCGTGCGGTGAGGGAGCCAGACACCAGGGAGGCCCGAGATACAGTGCTGGTGGAGAGGCCGGGAGGAGCAAGATGGCCGCCGGATCCGAAGACTAGGCCGAAGCCGCGGCCTGTAGTGGATCCCGCCGTGCAGAGGAGCGTCGCACTGTTCGGGTACAGGGACTAGAGTATAAGTCGAGGGGAGCATTTTCACCCTAAAAAAAGGGCTGAAAAACTCGGCTTATACTCGGGTATATACAGTACTCTAAATAAAAACAGAACACATGCTCTCCAGAAAGAAGTCTGTTGGTGGAGCTAAGGATGTAAGGATGGTGGTCATGTCTGTTTTTATGGGAAGATACGGGAAACAGGGTTGCTCTAAGATGCAATATACCAGGGATATGCAATTAGCGGACCTCCAGCTGTTGCCAAACTACAAGTCCCATCATGCCTCTGCCTCTGAGTGTCATGCTTGATGCTGTCAGAGTCTCGCTATGCCTCATGGGACTTGTAGTTTGGCAACAGCTGGAGGTCCGCTAATTGCATATCCCTGCAATATACCAAAAGGCTGAAGGGGCGCTTTATAAGCACAGAGACATAGATTACGCACAGCGTATAGTGAAATTTCCACATCACTAAGGAAGACCCAGAACCAGCTTAGGGGAAGCTTGGGCTAGTACAAAAAGGAGGTCTCATGGTGAAGTACAGTTATTTTAATGGGAAAAGTGTAACAGTGAATAGGTCCGGAAGCAAGAATGGTTTCAACAACTGCAGAAACGTGTAATATCTCTAAAAAGAAGTTAGGCTGCATTCACACCTGAACGTTTTGTAGCCTGAAGCTACAAAACGCTAGAGGGGAAAAAATACATTATTCTCTATGGAGATGGTTCACATCTCCACTCCATGTCGCCTGAAGCTGAACGCCTGAAGCTCAAACAAGTTCCGGACCCTTTTTTGTCGCGCGAATCGGGCAGATTTGGGCATTCGTATCCCCATAGAAACAAATGGAAACGCTCGATTCAAGCGACTAGCGCGACAACGAGCGTTTCTACGGGCGTTTTGTCGCTGCATCTCCTCAAGTGAAATAGATTGTACATGAAGGAAATGAAATAAAACATAACAGGAAGTGCACAGATCACCATTTTAGCAGAGATACAGACCAGCAATATGGAGGGTGAAGTAGATGAGACTGTATGCCTGCTGAATCAGGAGACCTTTATCAGAATGGTCAAGGAGCACCCCTGTCTCTATGATACAAGAGATCCTACTTATAAGCTCAGAGCAAGCAAGAGGAGGGCATGGAACCAGATTGCCATGAAAGTGTTCTCAGACTGGGCAGACCTAACTGGCCATGTTAAGGATGGTAAAGGTAAGATAAACCCCTGCAAACATTAGTACATTATTATGCTTAACCACTTCACACCCGGGGCCAATTATGACATTTCTCTCCTACATGTAAAATCCATAATTTCTTGGCTAGAAAATGACAGAACCCCCAAACATTATATATGTTTTTTTAGAAAAGAACCTAGAGAATACAATGGCGGTTGTTGCAACTTTTTATCTCGCACGGTATTTTTGCAGCAATTATTCCAACACGTTTTTTTTCAGAAAAAAAACAGTTTCATGCTTTAAAAAAAAAAAACAGTAAAGTTAGCCCAATTTAGTTGCATAATGTGAAAGATGAAGATACAGCGAGTAAATAGATACCCAACATGTGAAAAAGTCCTGCAAGCCGCATCTTTGGAGCGCTGTAGGAGCGGCGTATTTACCGCTCCTAAAGCGCCCCTTCCCATTGAAAACAATGGGGCAGCGCTCCAAACCCGCCTGCAAAGAGCCTCTGCAGCGGCGATTTGCGTGCCTTTCTAACCCTTTTTTGGCCGCTAGCGGGGCAGTTTTAACCCCCCGCTAGCGGCCGAAAAAGGGTTAAAACCGGCGGCTGCCCCATTGATTTTGATTGAATACACCGCTCCTTCACCGCTCCAAAGATGCTGCTAGCAGGACTTTTTCTTACCGTCCTGCTAGCGCACCGTTCCAGTGTGAAAGCCGAGTGAAAGGAGTCGCTTTTGTCAGGCGCTATACAGGCGCCTGAAAAACGCCTCAGGGGCCTATGCATAGGAGTATGAGTATAGTATAGTCAGCATGTCACAATACATGATGGCACACTCTGACCCCTAGTGTGTATTGTATGGATACTGCACACAAAGATAAATATATATTTAAAAAAAAACATGGGACTTCTTCACAATAAATCAAGCAATTTTATTAAGTATTCACAAAGCATAGTATACGGTTTTATTATTATAACAAAGAAATAAAGACTTAAATTTATTTAATTGCCTCAAGCTGCCATGGGACCTGTCCTGCTGGAGACATGAAGTAGGACGCAAATTGATCCCTGACATGTGTCCCTTGTCTGCTTCCACGAACACCGGTCCAATGCGCTCTTTCCATACTCTCAAGTACTGGCTCCTCAAAATCATATCCATCCCGCTGCCTTACAAAATTATGCAATGCACATGAAGCCTTTACAGCAGAGACTGCATTTTGCATATTGAGAACAATCGGAGTGTGCAGTAACCGCCATTTATTTGACAATATGCCAAATGCACATTCTACCACACGACGTGCTCGTGTTAGACGGTAATTGAACACACTCTTCTGTTCATTTAGATTGTGCCCTGAGTAAGGCCGTAGTAGATGCTCACTCAGAGCAAAGGCCTCATCTCCAAACACACTGGGTAGGGGAGGGCCATTTGTGGTCGTGAGTGGCCTGCTTGCCGGAAGGTCCAGACAATCGGTACGTAGGAGGTGTCCAAATGAGGAATTGGTAAAAATAGCAGAGTCAGCGCTGCTGCCATACGAACCAATGTCAATGTACCAGAAGCAATAATTGGCATCCGCAACCGCCATCAAAACAAAGGAAAAATATTTCTTATAGTTGAAATATTGGCTTCCGCTTCCCATGGGCTTAATGATCCTGATATGTTTCCCATCGATCGCTCCGACACAATTAGGGAAATTGCAGCTTTGCAGGAAAACCTCCGATATCTGGGACCACTCTTCTGATGTAGGTTTTTTAAACACCATATCCTTCAAAATCTCCCAAATTGCAGAGCAGGTGTCACGGACTATATAACTGGCTGTTGATTTCCCAACCCGAAAGCTATAGTGCAGACTTGATATAGATTGTCCAGTTGCTAGGTACCTACAAAGAAATAAATATATATATTTTAATTTGTGTTTTGACAGTTAAAATGCTAAAATTAAAGTGGAAAAGTATACGGGATGCCTACACTCGACATCTACGACTGACCAGAGAATGTAGGAGTGGATCTGCGGCATGTGCTCCGAGAGAGTACATGTATGCAAAAGCACTGGCGTTCCTTCAGCCATTGCTGGCTTTGGGGCGGTAAGCTATCATCTGTATGAATGTCATTAAACAAAATGTAAAGAGAAAGTTCTAATAATTAATTTCTATTTTCAGTACTGAAAACAGCTGGGAGGACAGTTCCCAAAATAATGCTTTGGACACACAAGAAAGCCAAGCATCAGGTGGTGATCAAGAAGGACAAGATCTGGAGAGCCAATCGTCTACTCCAGCACGCTCTACATCAGCAACACCTCTGGGAGACGACGAGTCCACACCACCGATTGCTGTACGTGTACCAGCTAGAGGAACACGAAGGAGGGCTCCGGAACCTGATTTTAACCGAATGCTGGACATTATGGCCGGTATGTCGGACAGGATGACCAGCAATAGGTCCCATGTTCAGGTGTCTGCTAGATGTCTGGAAGGTCTGATGGAGAAGGTACCATCAGAGCTCCAGGCAGACATGTTGTCAGGTACCTTCCGCTACATTGCGACCTTTATCCCGCCAACCACCACATATAGGTCCTCAGAACCTCCGCCACCGTATGGTCCTTATGCAAATCCCCCCGCCCCATCTGCCAGCACCACATTCTTTACCCCTTCCTCGGTTTTCAGCACCACCTCCTAATTTCCCTCCTCTGCCTACACCGCCACCAACTAATTACTATCCTCTGCCAACACCACCACCACCTTCTAATAGGCAGCTTAATGATCATCCATCTACCTCCACCTGGTCACAATATGGCCATGCAATGGATGTGGTCAATGCACCTAACGAGGGAGTCAACTACTCCCAAACCTATCAACACCTCTGAATTTTTTTTGTTTTATGAGCTACGTTAGCTCTATTTCTTTGTTTATGGTTGAGCTGTATATTTTCCCCCAAAAAAAAAAAAAAGAGAAAGTAATCGTTCGTTAATATTTTATATTAACAAATAAAGTTTTTGTTTAGCATTAAAATTGTGTGATTGGATGTTTATTTTTCCCTCAATTCTTTACAAAAGTAGGATTTTTATTATAATAATCATTGTAATATGTTATTTTTCGCACATGAAATGTGTATACCACAAATAACGCACCAAAATACATACATTGCACTGATGACACGGGACACTGACAGGTGGTACTGATACGTGGCACTGGGGACACGTGGCACTGGGGACACGTGGCACTAACAGGTTGCAATGATGACACGTGACACTGACAGGTGGTACTGATACGTGGCACTGGGGAAACGTGGCACTGGGGACAGGTGGCACTAACAGGTTGCAATGATGACACGTGACACTGACAGGTGGTATTGATACGTGGCACTGGGGACAGGTGCCACTGGGGACAGGTGGCACTAATAGGTGGCAATGATGACACGTGACACTGACAGGTGGTATTGATACGTGGCACTGATGATACGTGGCACTGGGGACAAAAGGAAATAAGAAGAATTTACCTCAGTGTGATGATTGGTCGTTCCACTGGGGGTATACTGTTCCGGAAATAGGTGTCCATTCTTTGCAACCGGCTACTGAGTAAACCCAGTAACTCATCAAAGCTGTGAGCAACAATAAGAAATATGGGGTTTATTAGTGGACATTATAAGACAGGAACAATGTCAAACATCATGAATCCAAATTACTTTGACTAACCTTTTTATGGACATCCTTGTGTAGTCCAAGAATGTATCATCATGCTCACGTAGATCACTATACATGACCCAAAATTGGCCTCTCTCTTCTCGTTCGGCAATTACTGGGTGGATCCAATATCTGCGTGCCCTCTTCTTTCTCCTCTCTCTTTCATGTAGAAAGTATGAGGTAACAGTGGCTGCTGCCAGAAAACACGCCATCTCATTGTCACTCATCTTTGTGCAGAAGATAGTACAAAGATGGAGCAGGAAGCACAATGATGAACCGGTAGTACAGTATTCACCCAGGAAGCAGATGAACAAAATCTAAAAACATAGCAACAAATGATGACAGTGATGATCATTTTTCCTATTGGCTATCAAGAAAAACACCGAAGTTGAAAAACGCCTGAAAACGCCATATGCAAATGTACAAAAACGACCCTATTCGCGCGACAAAACGCAGATAAAAACGCTCGAAGCGCTACGCTCAGGTGTGAATGCAGCCTTATTAGTCACCAGCTGCATCCAAGACTATCAAAGCTTCCACTCAAATAGAACAGTGCAATAACTAATTGCTATATGCAATTAATATGAAGAAAACATTTGCATAAGTCACTTTGCAAACACGCAATAAATTTACAATAATATAAAGTGCAACTGTGCCAAAACAAACCATATTAATCGCTGTCAAACATTCTAAAAATGCAAATGAAAAATGTAGAGTGCTTGCTGTGCAACTACTGTGCAAATACTGTGCAACAAATATTAAATAGTACAGGAAAAGTGACCATTCAATATACATAAAGTGCAACAAAGTCCATAAGTGCTAGCGAAATACTGTGCCACTTTCTTGAGAAAACAGACCAGGGGATATATCATAGCATAACCGTTTAATGGTTAAAAGAATTGCTCTTTTATAAAAAAGTATTGCACCTTGGCGCAACAATTGATCCAATTGCCAGCATTTTTTTTTTACTTTCAGCTGTCAGCGGGTAAGCTCGCTGACAGCTGATGACTCATCGGTTGTTAAGGACGTAGCAAATACCCGCTCCTTAACAACCAGCTAGTGACAGCTACCCACGGGGGAAACTATCACAGGCTTTAACTACTAAAATACTGCAAGACTTCATAAAATAACACATGCAGTATTTTAGTAGCATTTTTTAGTGAATACTAAAAAATGTATTGAAAAACGCTATGCGGTATCTTACTGCATACTCGGATGCGGTAAGATACCGCTTTGTGAATGGAGCCCAACCCTTTACCCTGTTGTGAAAAATGCTCATAATGCTGTTCTAGAGATATACAACAATCTGCGCCCATGTGACATTATCCACATTGTGCAATTCTAGATGTGTAAATAAAATATTTATCTAGAAGAGTTTTGTAATCATAATGATTTATAAACGTACAGATATAATCATAAGGGTATACAAACCTGTAGATGAATGACCCGAAGGCTTTCAGGCAGATGTGGTGGCACACTGTCCAGCTGATTGTTAGCAAAATAGAGATAAGCTAAGTTTGTCAGCTTCTGTGGGAACAAAACAAAATAAAACGATAGTTTATTTCTTTGCATTGAAAAGTTATTATTAGCACGTGAAACATGTCCATAGTAGAGATGGGCTGAACACCCCCCAGTTTGGTTGTGCCAGAACGTTTGAACATCGCAAAAGTTTGTAACCGAACAATGAACCCTATTGAAGTCTATGGGACCCAAACTTGAAAAATATAAAGTACCCGTTTTGAAGGCTTATATGCAAGTTATTGGGTATACAAAGTGTATGGGGGTAAGGGGCCGGGGGACATATATCTTTTTTTTTTTCCAATTTAATATTTTTATTTATTTAAACGAAAAGAGAAAAAGAAAGCTTACACTTTACCACATCAAATACAACCTATTATACATATCTATATATTAATCTAACATACAAATAAATTAGTTTTCTTCTGGGGCATAAGGTCATATACTCTAAATACAACAAAATCAACTATCTCTGTTTAGTCCCCCGGTTACATCATACCAAAAGTCACCTCCCATCCCGGGGTAAAAATATATATCTCAGACCCCCCCCCCAGGGGGTTCTCCCTATGTATTCCTAAAGTGTTAGGCCCCATTCACACGGTAGGGATCCGTGAAGACTGGCCCCGTGAACCTCCGCTTGCTCAGCGGGGACCGCCCTGTCAGATCTTCGCTCTGCCCTATGGGGGGATCGGATGAACACGGACCATCTGTCCGTGTTCATCCGATCCGCTCTGCAGATGGATAGAAAAATAGGATTTGCCTTCGTCTGCAGAATCGGTGGATTGCGGACCCGGATGAGATCAGGTGTCAGCGGATATTCATCCGCTGACACCCGTGATCTTATAGGGACTGTTATGGGTTTCCTTAATAGTAATATTAATAATAATAATAATTTTAATATTTACGGGCAGAGACTTGAAAGTTCACTTAGGCCTCAAAAGCTGATGAACACGTTTTTCCCATAACAATTGGGCTAGCCATCTCTAACATTTACAAACCTGGTTTGAAAGTTAAAACAATGACAACTTTCCTCAGGACAAATTAGAGATGTTTAAGAAGTCAACACTGCCATTTAAAATACTCTACAGATAGTTAACCAAATTACAAACCTTCCAACTAGAGCAAACAAATCCTTTGTAAGAGAAAGACTTTAGTAAACAGAGATGCTAATACTAGCTGTGTAGAGACAAAGGAATGTGTTGTAAGGTATATGGCAACCAAAAAACTGGACAATCATATGTATGGACATGGCCAGAGCTATATTGACTAAGAAGTATTGATAAGAAGGATCTGTTTGGACAGCTGAACCATTCACCAAATTCTCAGTTTAAAGTCCAGGGCTGACCACCAAGAGGAACTTTCATACATATATATTTTTCATTTCTTTTCCTTTACCTCATATATATGTGGACATAAATATCCTAATCATAAGTGATGCATATGCCACTTCTCAGACATTTTAAGAAAACACCTGGATACATTATAAATATACATGATATTCAAAGTAAGAACATATATTGATATGTAATAAATAAGAATGATGTTTAGATTATCAATGACATTTTAGGTCATAGGGAAAAATATGATTTTAGTATCTGTTGACCTAGGGACTTCGTTAGAAAAATGAAGATAGATATCAGTGTAATTTTATAGATAGAAATGTTTTAAAGAGTTAATTAGCCTTACGAAATACGTCGAATTATGATTATAGAATACAAAAGGAGTCTACGTTTAGAAATGACCACATATTCAAAAGATATAGATAAATATTGAATGTTATATTGATTGACATATAATCTGTACCCTGTTTAGAAAAACCAGCTTATAGATATATTTTTAGACAGGAATATAAAACAAATTATGTTATGTGAATGAATCAAGAAGTATATTAGAAGTATGTTATATATACCGGATTACAAGAAGATTAAAATCCATATATTCTTCCCACAATATACAAATTACACACATTCTGAGAATAGAATATATCAACTTAAAGAATTGATGCCCTAGTGGCTGAAAGTGGTATTACTTGAGGTTCCCAAAAATTCAGGGAACAGTTAATTATTAAATTACCAACCTATAGAAACCAGAGATCCTTGGACAGTAACGCCCCTAACTGCAGCCACCAATGAGTGGAAGAACCACCTCCTTTGGGAAGAACTTAGGATAATTTTTATAATCTTATTGTCCAGAGACAATATTTAAGGGAAGAAAAATTAGATGAGAGAGACGGAGACAGGAGGACTGACCACACACTGACATCACTCACCAAGGACTCCCTGACAGCCAGTCACTCCCACCGGCCGGGTAGAGACACTCAGGGACCCACCCTGAGGGGCACACTGGGAGATCCACACTCTCAGACAGACTGACACCCATGCACCAAGCATGAAGACATATTCTTTTTTTTGTTCAATATTATTTATTAAGTATAATAAGAATATAACAAACATACATTCATTACACACAGTGCGCATTTGTTGTTCGGGTATAACAAGTACAAATACAACATGTTTAAGAAAGCTAAGTTGTCCACTATAAGCTGTATATAGCAAGAAACATTTAGACGCTATGAGCTGAACAAAGCAAGAAACAATTAATAGATTTTGTATTTATCAGTCCACAATCTCCAGTTAGAGTCAAAATTGTTACACTTCAGGGATTTAATAGCCAATAGGCGTTCGAATGTGTGGTTTCTGTTAACTAGTTTGATCACTTCCGAGAGGTTGATGGCCAATGAGTTTTTCCAGTTTCTAAGAATAAGGGTACGTGAGGCTAACAGTATATGGGTGACGATTGGTCTGAGTTCCTGTGGATATTGATCTGCACCAATGTGAAGAATTGCTAATGCAGGGTTTGGGGTCGTTAGTATTCCAGTGATTGATGAAATCAACTTGAACACTTTGTTCCATAGACCTGTTATACTAGGACATGTCCATAAGGTGTGCAATAGGTTGCCTATGTGACCACATTTCCTCCAGCATAGAGGCGATGAAGCCGGATAAAAGGTTGCTAACCTATAGGGCGTGTAGTGCCATCTGTTAGTAAGTTTAAGCGTCATTTCCCAATGTGATACACAGTGGGAATGTTTGTGTATTTCCTTGAAGGCGCGTGTCCATTGTTCTTCAGAGAAAGTTTTGTTGAGGTCAATTTCCCACTTCCTAAGTGCAGCTGATTTCTTGAAAGTATGTTTATCATGGATGAGGTTATAAAATATTGAAATGCCTTTAGCAGATTGAGGAGCTTTTGTATAAAAACGCCATGCTATAGCAGATAGTTTTATTTTTGGTATAGAATGTGCCCTTAAGAAGTGGGAGATGCGTATGCAGGAGAATAACATATTGCTGGGTAAGTGGTGGTCAGTCACTATTTGCTTTATTGATTTTGGTGTTTGTCCAGTATATAAATCTTGTACATGTTGAATTCCTAGTGCGTGGAGTCTCGTGGTTGGAAGCATAGGTATTTTTGCCCCTAAGAGTGCAATAGGGAAGTCGTACTGTATTTCCTGCAGATCATCACTATCTAATGTCTGTAGGAATCGCCATGCCTGTAAAGACACTTGTACGGATGGTGATAGCCCCTTAGTTGCCCATGGTTCCCATATGTCGCCCATGAGGAAAGTGGTCGTATTCCTGGTCGGGATATCCGAACGTTCTATTTCCACCCATAGGGGGCTGTCAGTGGCGTGAAACCAGTGTTTAAGTTGGTCAAGTCTCGTAGCCCACAGGTAGTCTTGGATGTCTGTGAATCCCGCCCCCCCCACTTCCTATGTGGAAGAAGGTTGTTCCGTGGACACCTAGCTTTTTTACCTCCCCATGTGAATTTCCATACAATTTTTGATAATGTGTTTAGGTAGCGGGACGGTATGGGAATCAATAGGGAGCGGAAAATAGAGAATTTGTGGTAGTATGGACATTTTAAATGCCGCTATTTTACCTAACCAGGATATCTCCCTCTTGGATATGTCCATTAATTGTAGTTCAATTTTGCCTATTAGCGGTTTAAAGTTGGCCTCTGCTAAGGATGCAGTATTGTCAGTTAGGGTGATGCCTAGGTACGAAATGCCCTTTGCGCTCCATGAGTAGGGTAGGGATTTTTGCAGATATTTTTTTGAAGTATGTGAAACTCCTAAGTTAAGAATCTGGGACTTCGTAAAGTTGACCTTATAATAAGATACTGCGCCAAAGTCGGATAGAACTTGGTGGGCCTGCGGGAGGGAGGAGTTCGGGTGTGTCAGTAGGAGGATAACGTCATCAGCGAATAAGTTTATGACGTGTTTGTCAGATCCGAAAGTGAAGCCTGTGATGCCAGTGTGTGCTCTAATGGATTCGGCCAGGGGTTCAATCATAAGATTGAATATTGTGGGGGAGAGAGGGCAACCCTGGCGTGTGCCATTTGATATGCAGAACTGTTTGGATTGGAGACCTGAGGTATAAACTTGTGCCGATGGGCAGGAATATAAAGCCAGTATTGCCTTGAGGATCGGGCCTGTAAAGCCAAATTTAGCCAACACCATTTCCATGTATGTCCAGTGGACCCTATCGAACGCCTTCTCTGCGTCTATAGATAGCAGCAGAGAAGGCGTTCTCATTTGGACAGCGTGGTGAATAATATTAATGTTACGTCTAGTAGCGTCTGAGGTCTGTCTCCCCCTCACAAATCCCATCTGATCACGTTTTATGAGTAGAGGAATAATATCTGACAGTCTCTTGGCTAGCAATTTTGAATACATTTTTATGTCGGTATTAAGAAGAGATATCGGCCTAAAGTTTGCTGGTGTAGTAGGATCTTTCCCCGGTTTTGGTAAAGTGACAATGTGGGCTCTCAGCATCTCTTGTGGGAAAGCAGAAGTTTCTTCCGCCTTTGTGAATACCCGTTGTAAGTGAGGAGCAATGATTTCTTTAAATGTTTTAAAATACTCGTTTGCGAAACCATCCGGTCCCGGTGACTTGCCATTAGGCAATGTCGATGTAATCTGTTCGATTTCCTGAGGGGAGAAAGGTGTGTTCAACTTCCTAAGTTGGTCCTCTGTCAGTGACGGGAGTTGTATTTTCTGTAAGAAGCGTTGTATGGTGTCTGTGGTTGGTTGTTGTGTGGCCGTATTATCACGTAAGTTGTACAGTGCCCCATAATAGTCTGCAAATTGATTTGCTATGTCTTGTGGGTTAGTGATTTTGTGGTGTAAGGTGTCATGAAGGAGGTATGCTATTCTCGATTTTGTGCGAGCAGCCTTAATTCTGTTAGCCAGGTACTTTCCTGCTCTATTTGCATTAGCGTAGGAATTCACTTGTAAGCGTCTGAGATGCTTGTCGTGTTGTTGTGCGAGAATCTCTCTCAGACTTTCTCTAAGCATAGATAGTGTATTTGCCACTGCCGTTGTTGGAGACTTTTTATTGTGGGTTTCTAATCTATTAATGTCAGACATTACTTGATTGAGTTTGGCAGCATGTTGTTTCTTTTCCCTAGCCCCTAACTGTATTAATATGCCTCTCATATACGCCTTATGAGCGTTCCATAACGTGAAGGGATCTATCATTGGTGTGCAATTGTATTGGAAAAAATCTTGGAGATGCTGAGAGATCACAGGGAGAATTCGGGGTTCTTGTAAGAGCCTAACATTACAACGCCAGACATGGGATGAGGGGGAGACACCCTTTTCAGCAATAGTCATAGATACTGCTGCGTGGTCTGACCACGTAATATCCCATATTTGTGTGGCCTGAACACGTTGTAAAAGCCACTGGTCAGTGATAAACATATCTATTCGTGAATATGAACAGTGTCTAGCAGAAAAAAAAGTATAATCTCTTTCGTTGGCATGGAGGCACCTCCATGCATCGAACAGTTCCTGTGTATGTAGCAGATTGCGGAGGTGAGCAGATCTCTTCGGTTTATCCGTAGTAGTGTCCAAAATGGGATCTGTTATTAGGTTAAAGTCGCCTCCTATGATGATATTACTGTATTGCATGGACTTAGTCCTTTTAATCACTTTCCTTAGGAAGCGGATTTGGTGGGTGTTCGGGGCGTATAAAGTAACCAATGTGTACGGATTAGAGTTGATGTCTCCAGTTACTATAATATACCTGCCCCCTTCATCAATATAAGAGTCTTTGAGTTGGAAAGATAGAGAGTTCCTTAAGGCTAGCATCACTCCTCCTTTTTTGCTATCCGGTGTACCTGCCAAAAACACGTGGGGATATTCCCTGTGAGTGCATTTAGGGGTTTTTTGTTTCTGAAAGTGTGTCTCCTGTATGCATAGAATGTCAGCCCGGTGCTTACAGGCCTCCTTCCATACCGAGAATCTCTTGGCCGGGTGATTCAGGCCTTTTGCGTTAATTGATAGACATGTGATAGTCATTTGTGGTGTTGTAGAGTATGGTGACTGGTATCGTGGTGCAAGTACTCACTGTGTCCCTGGGCGTGATACGCAACATCTTTTCCATTTAGGCCTGAGGCTGTAGGAGACTCATCTTCTGTACGTAGTGGAAGTTCCTTGCTATGAAGATTGCTGTGTGCAAAAAACAGGTAACGTAGAAAACAAAAAAGAAAAAGAAAAAACAAGAAATACCAAAAAACTTAAGAAAGTATCTTTGAATGTGTAAAAAGGGATCTTACAACGGATCCGCGTGCAGACATAACTGCTGAACTCGTTAACGGGGGTTATAGGAGGATATTTTTAAACTCCTTTTTACCGGAGAGATAAAATAATAATTTTGCGGTTTTGTTATGAGCCTCCGCTGGCTTGTTTCTTATTGGTGCGTTTGTGTGACACCACCTGCCATTCGTTTTGGAGCATCTGCGGTTGTGAAGTAGGGTTGAATTGTGAGGCCTGGTCTGGGAGTATTCCCCATTGGCGCAGGGTTGTAAGGCCTTCCTCCAATGTGTTTACGGAAGTTGTGGTCCCATTGTGGGTGATGGAAAGAGTGGCAGGATACTTCCATTTGTGCAGGATTTTGTGGTTCCTCAGGGCCTTGGTTATGGTCGCCAGGTTGCGACGCCTCTGTAGTGTGTGCCTGGATAGGTCTGGCAACAATTGGAGGGTTGCGTACTGCGGAGGGACAGTGTCAGGTCTGCGGGCTGCTTGTAGGATTTATTCCTTTACATGGAAGAAGTGGACCCTCATTAGTATGTCCCTTGGGGTGCCTTCTGGCAGGAAGGACGGTTTAGGAATCCTGTGGATTCTGTCTATTATGAGGTCCTGCGCATTCAGTGCTGGGACCAGGGTGGAGAACAAAGCGTGGACATACTGTAGGAGTTGGGTGGCTGGAATAGATTCTGGTACTCCTCGCAGCTTTAGATTGTTCCTCCTTGACCTGTCCTCAAGGTCAGCGACCTTGTCCTTTAGCCACGCTATATCCTCTCCCTGGGCCGCATGTGCGTCCACCATATTATTGTATGTAGCAGTATACTTGTCCATCCTCTGTTCTACTCTATCCACTCTGACCCCAATAGCCTGCACCTCCTTGTGACACTGGTTAATCCCTCTGACTAAATCTGTTTGGAGGGAGGATCTGAGCGATAGCAGCATCTCCTTCAGCATAGTGTCTGAAATAGGCCTGTCGGCAGTAGGAAAGTCCGCTATGAGGTCAGCTGTGTGTTGGGCCTGAGCAGCGGTGGTGCCTGGTGTCCCGCTTACCTCCATGTCCTGTGTGCATAACCGCCTGACGGGGGAGTCCATCCTCGGCTTTGACTTAGCTGGGCTCCGAGTGGATGGGCTGGATGAGCCTGAGGACGATCCGCTGTGCAGTGGGTCACGAGAGGACTGTACACGGGGCCCTCCGTGTCCGTTGCCTTGGATCGCGGCCTTCGCCTGTTGTTGTGCAGACGAGCCGCCGCCATTTTGATGGAGCCCGCGGGGCTGCATCGCAAAGATGCTTGTCAGTTTTTGTGGCATCGGCGGGTTCTTTCTGCGCCTCGTCATTCCCCTGTCCTCTGGCAGTCCGGCTGTGTTGTTTCTAGCCGCGGATGTGCCTTGGAGGCTCTGATGTGTCTGGATCTCTCCGGCGGCCGAGCGGAGCTCTCAGCTAGGCTTCCATCTTGGAGCTCGGTCGCCACGCCCCATCCATGAAGACATATTCTTACACTCATGAAGATTCCTAGACACCCGAATCCTGAAAACCACGGCAGCCATCTTAACTCTGGTCAGGAGATTGCCATTATGGAATGGGTAGATATGCCATTTTTGATTTTATCTTGAATTCATTGTTGTTCTCAAAATTGTTGAAGTATTGAACATTCTGCAATTATGATTTATTCTCATTAACCAACAACTGGTAGATGTTTTTGTAAAGATTCAATTTTTCAATATATTTTTCTTTTTTGCATAGTTCCAATCTTAGTGACAAAACAAATGTCCAATTATTTCACATTGTTAACCACTTACTTACCTGCAGTATAGTAACGGTTGGATGTGTGAAATACAGACGTTCTGTTTCATTGTCAATTATACAAGGTTGTTGAACCTATTGAGAATTTATCATGACAGCATTATGTCTAAGGGACTGTATGCCCATTTGGCGGGTAATTTTATTGATTTTGTAGTCATTCATGTAACGCAATTGGTATTTTAATTTCATGTAAATATTTGCTTTTTGTCAACCAATAAATGTAGCTATTTTGTATGATCACACGTCTCCGTGAATAAGTTTCATATTATAGACTGTATCATATAGATTGACTTGTATTTAAAAATATCCTTCGTTAAAAAGAACTTAAAATTAATATATTGTGCGGACAAAACTGTCCCTTAAAAGCACAACATATATTATGGAGGCACTGAGCTGAGATAACGTCGATGTTTTGTACAAGATCAATCATAGTTATGGTGGTGACATTAATATTATTTTGCATGAAATTATTAATTATTAATTTAAAAAAAATATTTTTTTGTGTTTGCCTAAAAATGTCTGGTCAAAGTAAATTGTATGTTGATAGGGATTATCAAGAGTCAGACCTTAGTGGTAATATGAGTACTCAGAAAAAGTTGGTACATGTACAGGAAATGTTGGAAATTTCTAAAATTGAAATGGCGGATCATGTCAGAAAAAGATTGTCTGATGAGACTGATCTAAAAGCATACAATAAAGACTGTAATAACCGCACCCGTCATTTAGTAAAAGACGTATGGAACGCGGAAGGTCAAATCTGTGCACTAAAAGACAGCTCCTCTGAGACAAAGGAAATAGAAAGTCTTGATCACATTAATTTTGAATTATGCATTGTCCAAACGTATCTTCATAGAGAGTTTAAACGTCAAAATACCGAACAGGAAAGTGATATCTTCAAATCCCAGCCACATTTAACAGAAAGGGAATGTGAGCTCACTAGAAATAAAAAGGAGACCAATGAAAAGGCAGATCAATATCATGAGTCTAAAATGACAGTGCAAAATGAAATAGAACAGTTACTAGAGAACATTACAATTAATCTGGACAAATGTCACAAGGTAAATAAAGAGTGGAAACAAGTAATAGAAGAAAGGGAGAGTTTTCTGCAGGAAAATGAGTCTCCTGACAAAAGTTGCAGAGTAATATGCAGTGGAAATTTAGAAAGTTGCCGAGCAATAAGCAGTGGAAATTTAAAAGAAGAAACAAATCAGCTTAGGTCAGGACAGGAATCCCTAATTAAGCAATCAGAAGAATTAAAAGAACAAGTGAAGTTTGTGCCCCAGGGTAATGCTCAAATGCCTAACCCTGAAAGTATAAAATCTGATCAAAATTTAATATCTGACTCTCAATCTGAAATGTGGGAGTTAGACCATGGAGAGGGATCAAGAAAAGAACCCTCATCCTACCCCAAGCCATCTGTAGAGCAAAAGGGGGTAAAAAGTGAACCACTACATGAAAATAGGTCTAATCAGTTTTCCCTGGGATCAGAGGAAAAGTCAGGTACCCCTAAACAGGACGCCTCAGAAATAATAAAATTTTTAAATGATGCTTTTCCAGTCTTTGAGGAAGAGGGAGCTATGTGCGTCATTGACCACATTGAGGCCTATGAAAATACCTTATCAGCTTTAGGCCTAGATGATGACCAGTGTAGGATTAATTTCTTACCGTGGGTATTTGAAACCAAACACCGTAGATTCTGCGAATCTGTAACAGGTCTGTCTGGTACTTCATGGCAAGAAATTAAACACTGCTGTCTTCTAGAATTTGGCCAGCACAAAAATGTTACAGTGGCCAGTGTAGCTATACAAAATCTGAGATGTGCCAGTAATCAAAGCCCCACAGAATTTTTGGCTGTGCTCAAAAGTGCTTACCACTTAGCAGAAAATGAGCCAGATTACAATCACCCTGAGTTTAAATCCATGTTCTTTGAGGCCCTACCTACCCACATAAAAGTGAGTTTAGCAAAAGACTACAAAGGGGGGTGCCCACTGGAGTACTTGGTAAAAGAGGGTAACAATTTGTACTCTATCCAGCAAACTGGTGAATACAAAGAAAGGCCTCAACCCATAACTCAAATGGTGGATGAAATTAATGTATCTCCTCAATTATCACAGTTTGAAACCCAGAAAATGACATGTGCTGATATAGTCAGAGGAGATATGCCACAGAGTTTCCCCAGCAAGGGACCAGATACCCCACCAATTAGAAGGGGGGAACGGAGACCACCCTTTAGAGGGGTGTCCCAAAGACCACCTCAGGAGTATCTCCCAAGGGAACCAGACCCGAGGTTTAAGAGAAACTATAGGGTGTATCTCCAACGGGTCAAATTTAAACTTAAAGGTAGAAACCTGCACTATTACCGGTCTAATTCGCCCCAGGGACCTACACAGGTAAATAGGGAGCACTCACAGGGTAAGACACCCCAAAATCCTCAGAAAAATAGGGAGAAATTAAGGCCTAGACAACTATCCCAGAATCAGGACAGTGGTTCTGATGGGGATATGTCTGATCAAACTGAGCCAATAGTCCCCAGGAAATTCAGAAACTGGGTCCGAAAACCCTATTCTGATCAGCCTGTAGGCAATGCAGAAACCAAAATAAATCAAATTATGGATATGTTGCACAGCTTCATTGCTGTACGGAACGTGAGTAACATTTTTTCAAAGGGCAAATACTGTGGCCAGCCAAGGGCCACGGAACCTTTGAAGCGCCTGTGTTAAAATAAATCAGAGGAATTCACTGGAAAGGTATAGGAGACAGAGGTTCTAACACCATGTTTTTCCCCCAGGTTACAGTAGTAGGATCCTGAAATCCCTAACTGGGATTTTGGTCGTTAGATATTAACTATTCTCCTATCTTTCAGTGGTCACTTCATTCCTCTGACATAAACAGGTCGCTCCAGACAGCTTAATTTCAAGAAGTCGCAGAAGACGATAATTACAGAGGATGACCGAATCCTAAAGACATTAATATCAGAAGGCCTAAAATGGTTTGATATTTTGGTAAAAGATGAGTCACCCGAATAAGGTAGTTTGATTGCCTCAAATGAGTTGTATTGACACCCCAAAGGGGGGAGATTTTATTTGTTTATTCCTTCCAAGTAGAAGGTTGACTATCGTGTCAAATATTTTGTTACTGACAGTAAATGTCACGTGTCACACTGAAATGTTTTTCATTTTTATCATTCCAGAACCGCTACAATTAAGCTAAAAAAAAAAAATGGTTCTGAAGATGTCAGTTAGTTATTAATGTCTGGTATCCACAGCTATAAACTAATGTCCTCATGTAATGAGCCCTAGAGCTTTGTCTCCCATAGCAAATATTGAGACATTGTCTTGCCAGCCAGAGTGTTTAGTTAAAGGACTGGTGACACAATGGGCTAAAGGGGGGGCTCTGAGGAAGCCAGGACACCAGCCTGACACTGAGATCTCAAAACGCAGGTCATGTAAAAAAAGAAGAAAACATTGTCGTTTTCTCATGGAATCCATTTTCCTTACAGGACTAAGATGTCCATAAGCCGGTCAACAGAACCGAGAGTCCGACATGTGTGAAACATCCAGAGAAGGAACCGTATGGAGAATCCAGAGACACCACTGATGGCTAGTCTGCACGGACAAGACTCACCAGGATGGCCAAGCCCACAGGTGCCCGGAGTGATCCATTTCCCGCCAACCGACGAATGACGGCCTCGAGATGCACACATCAATCACATACCCATCTTTTTCTCAATGAATTACTCCCATCTGCAGATGTCAACACCCCTAAACACTATATTCAGTACCCACAGTTTGGATACAAGGCCGAATGAAGCCAGCTCTCCTCAACCTTTTCGCGTTTTGAAGTCTCCCAAATGACTTACGGCATTTGCTGACTTCAAAAAGGGGGATTATGTTATGGGTTTCCTTAATAATAATATTAATAATAATAATAATTTTAATATTTACGGGCAGAGACTTGAAAGTTCACTTAGGCCTCAAAAGCTGATGAACATGTTTTTCCCATAACAATTGGGCTAGCCATCTCTAACATTTACAAACCTGGTTTGAAAGTTAAAACAATGACAACTTTCCTCAGGACAAATTAGAGATGTTTAAGAAGTCAACACTGCCATTGAAAATACTCTACAGATAGTTAACCAAATTACAAACCTTCCAACTAGAGCAAACAAATCCTTTGTAAGAGAAAGACTTTAGTAAACAGAGATGCTAATACTAGCCGTGTAGAGACAAAGGAATGTGTTGTAAGGTATATGGCAACCAAAAAACTGGACAATCATATGTATGGACATGGTCAGAGCTATATTGACTAAGAAGTATTGATAAGAAGGATCTGTTTGGACAGCTGAACCATTCACCCAATTCTCAGTTTAAAGTCCAGGGCTGACCCCCAAGAGGAACTTTCATACATATATATTTTTCATTTCTTTTCCTTTACCTCATATATATGTGGGCATAAATATCCTAATCATAAGTGATGCATATGCCACTTCTCAGACATTTTAAGAAAACACCTGGATACATTATAAATATACATGATATTCAAAGTAAGAACATATATTGATATGTAATAAATAAGAATGATGTTTAGATTATCAATGACATTTAAGGTCATAGGGAAAAATATGATTTCAGTATCTGTTGACCTAGGGACTTCGTTAGAAAAATGAAGATAGATATCAGTGTAATTTTATAGATAGAAATGTTTTAAAGAGTTAATTAGCCTTACGAAATACGTCGAATTATGATTATAGAATACAAAAAGGAGTCTACGTTTAGAAATGACCACATATTCAAAAGATATAGATAAATATTGAATGTTATATTGATTGACATATAATCTGTACCCTGTTTAGAAAAACCAGCTTATAGATATATTTTTAGACAGGAATATAAAACAAATTATGTTATGTGAATGAATCAAGAAGTATATTAGAAGTATGTTATATATACCGGATTACCAGAAGATTAAAATCCATATATTCTTCCCACAATATACAAATTACACACATTCTGAGAATAGAATATATCAACTTAAAGAATTGATGTCCTAGTGGCTGAAAGTGGTATTACTTGAGGTTCCCAAAAATACAGAGAACAGTTAATTATTAAATTACCAACCTATAGAAACCAGAGATTTTTGTACAGTAACTCCCCTAACTGCAGCCACCAATAAGTGGAAGAACCACCTCCTTTGGGAAGGACTTAGGATAATTTTTATAATCTTATTGTCCAGAGACAATATTTAAGGGAAGAAAAATTAGATGAGAGGAACGGAGACAGGAGGACTGACCACACACTGACATCACTCACGGAGGACTCCCTGACAGCCAGTCACTCCCACCGGCCGGGGAGAGACACTCAGGAGCCCACCCTGAGGGGCACACTGGAAGATCCACACTCAGACAGACTGACACCCATGCACCAAGCATGAAGACATATTCTTACACTCATGAAGATTCCTAGACACCCGAATCCTGAAAACCACGGCAGCCATCTTAACTCTGGTCAGGAGATTGCCATTATGGAATGGGTAGATATGCCATTTTTGATTTTATCTTGAATTCATTGTTGTTCTCAAAATTGTTGAAGTATTGAACATTCTGCAATTATGATTTATTCTCATTAACCAACAACTGGTAGATGTTTTTGTAAAGATTCAATTTTTCAATATATTTTTCTTTTTTGCATAGTTCCAATCTTAGTGACAAAACAAATGTCCAATTTATTTCACATTGTTAACCACTTACTTACCTGCAGTATAGTAACGGTTGGATGTGTGAAATACAGACAGACATTCTGTTTCATTGTCAATTATACAAGGTTGTTGAACCTATTGAGAATTTATCATGACAGCATTATGTCTAAGGGACTGTATGCCCATTTGGCGGGTAATTTTATTGATTTTGTAGTCATTCATGTAACGCAATTGGTATTTTAATTTCATGTAAATATTTGCTTTTTGTCAACCAATAAATGTAGCTATTTTGTATGATCACACGTCTCCGTGAATAAGTTTCATATTATAGACTGTATCATATAGATTGACTTGTATTTAAAAATATCCTTCGTTAAAAAGAACTTAAAATTAATATATTGTGCGGACAAAACTGTCCCTTAAAAGCACAACAGGACCAATGTATGTCCCTTTTTCCTCCGTAAACGGATGGATGAAAAAGCGGACATACGGTCTGCATGTGTGAAAGGGGCCTTAGGCTCTCTCTTCCTTCTGAATTTATAAACTAAACAAAATCAAACAAAACAAAAAAAAAACAAAAAGGAAAGGAAAGGTTTAGAAAAAGAAGAAAAGGGGGGGCAGGACAGAGTCCGTCTCACACCCCCCTCTCCCCTCCCCCCGCCCCTTCTCCCGATTAACCACTCCACCCCCTGGGGCTCTAATACCAACCTCTTTATTTTTCAATCATTAAAATTCACATCTATTAAGCCCTGTACACACGATCGGATTTCCTATGGATTTTAAACCAATGGATTTTTCCATCGGAAATCCGATGAAGCTGACTTCCATCAGTCTTGCCTACACACCATCAGTCAAAAAACTGATCGTCCCAAACGCTGTGACGTAAAACACTCCGACGAGCCAAGAAAAATGAAGTTCTATGCTTCTGAGCATGCGTCGACTTCATTCTGAGCATGCGTGGGTTTTTTATCCGATGGAGTTCCCCACAGACGATAGTAATTTGCTATTGTTTTTTTTCCATTGGATACATTTAAAACATGTTCTATTTTTTAACACCGATGGAAAAAAGACCGATGGGGCCCATACACGATCGGTTTGTCCGATGGAAAAGGTCCATCGGACTCTTTTCATCCGTAAAACCGATCATGCGTACAGGGCTTAAGGGTTCTACCCTCTTCTGTGTTAATAAAAAGATTCCATGAAGACCATGTTTTCAGATATATCCCTCGTTTTTGCCAGGATGACCAAACTAAATCCTCCATAAGGTTCAACTGTTCTACTCTTTTAAACCACATTCCTACCGATGGTGGTTGTGTCTGCTTCCATTTAAGTGGAATACATGATTTGGCTATGTTCAGCAGGTGACATAAAATAGATTGCTTATATGCTTTAACTGAACTTTTAGTGTCCTGCAGTAGGAAGGACGGGTCCTCCTGGATCTCCTGGTCGCTAAATTTTTGAGCGATTCTCAGAACTTCTTTCCAGAAGTTCTCTATTCTAGGGCAGGACCAAAAAATATGTATTAGCATCCCCTCCCTCTCCCCGCAGTGCCAACAGTTATCTGATACCTCCGGGAAGCATCTGTTTAAGAATTCTGGAGTGCGGTACCACCGGGACAAGATCTAAAAGTTTGTCTCCTGCATTCTTATGCAGATTGAGGACTCAAATGTGTTGTATATTATGTTGGTACACTGCTCTCCCCTAAAGGTACGATCCAAATCCCTCTCCCACCCGCTAAAAAAGGGCAGCCGAAAGTCCACCGAGGGTGCGACCAATAATGCATGCCTTTTAGAGAGGGTTTGGTGAAATACTCCGCTTCCCTTACAATATCCCTCAAAAGTTGTTAAAGTGCGCTCGTAACTGCTCGATGGGGTTAAGGTATTTAGAAAGTGTCAGCTGTACTGCATGTCATAAATCCAATTGGTATGTTGTTGTTCCTGTTGTCATTAAATGTATCGTAGGCCATGTTCTCTCTATTAAAAAATGAGTGGCTTGGAAGATCCCCTGGTCTATCAATACTGCAAAATTTAAAAGTAACAGGTGTGGAAAAATTGGGCTTTGGCTGTTGGTCGTGCATTCACACCGTAACTCTATAGAGGTACTCTTGATGAAAGTAAGGATTGGCCATCAAAAGTTGAAATGATATTCACCTGTCAAACAGGTGCAGAAAAATTTGGTCCTTGGGTGTACAGTAAATTGTGCTCATAAAACCTATAACAAAAAAATTATTTCAGATAAATTTAACACCCGCAAAGCTAGGATGCATAGATGGTCTTACGGAGATTCCAGATCCACAAAACACTTAATCGGCGAGAACGGCATCAGGGGCTTGATAGCTGCTGCTAATCCTGGACCGATTAATTTTGATAAATGTCAGCTGATTTACTCGGCGTAACATCATCTTTCATATTTTACAAAAAAATTGGGCTAACTAAAAAAGTTATATAAAAAGGCAGTGCAGCGCAAACATAAAAAACACACATATGATTAGAGACTACAAAGGATAGAGATAGTCCAAGAGTCTTTCTTTGAGGAGCAATAACCTAAAAAACACCAATGAGTGTTCAGTAGGTGACTTCTAGATTCTTTATAGTGACTTGTGTGACGACCTCCACCACTAGTAATGGTTAGCAGCTCACCTCAGCGAGTGGACCCCTGAGCTAGTCAGTCAGGTCACTTAAGCAGTTCCCCCTCCGGGAGAAAAACAGACATCCAGGCTATACTGAATCCACATCAGGTAGACAAAGTGTAATTAGAGCGCTGATCAGTCTCACAGCCAGTAATCCAGACAATCAGATCCAGGAGGCCAGATATAAAATGAAAAGCAAAGAAATCTAGTGCTCTCTGTGTAAAAGGATTTAATGATCATAAAAACAAGAAATAAACTTACAAAATTAGCACTGTGCCTCAGTGCAGAGGATGTGCAGCATGTCAAAGTATATCCTACGGATGTCAGCATGGGACGCGGGTGACGTCACACAGGATCATGTCGTTCCACACACGTTACATCCAGGGGGCGGGACTTCATCAGCGGTAACATGACGACGTGAGTCGTCCGCTATTTTTACCTAAGGGAAAGCTGACGTCCGCCCAATCATGGAGAGGTAAACAATCCAACTCCATGGCAACCTGCTAAACAAGTATGCAAACAACCGGAACTCAAAGGGGAATGAAGTATCGGCATTGCATTCATACCGAACGCAGCCCAATAATAGTAAAAGGACGTACCGACTATTAAAATACATTCAAATATAACATTTTAAGAGCATTATGCAAATGAGATTAAATATTCCCACAGGGAACTAGAAAGCGTGTAATAGGACACCCGCATCACAGCTGACACCCTTACAGCATATGGAAAACATGAACACAGTATCATTAAGAAAAAACAGACAATAACTCAAAACATATTGTAATATATATAATCAATATAAAAAGACCGCAGGATACACATACTAAAAACTAACGATCAGAAATAAAGCAGTTTACGTCAAAATCAATGTTTAAGCCAGCAGGTACTAAAACTTTTGTCTCATGAATCCAATGAGATTCTCTGCGACTTAATTGACGTATAAAACTGCCACCTCTCCAATGCTTATTAACCCTCTCGATGCCCCAGAATTTTAACCCCTTTGGGTTTTGGTTGTGCATTAATTTAAAATGCCTTGACACATTATGTGTCTTAAGGCCCCTCTTGATGTTGTTCACATGCTCTCCAAATCTAACGTGAAGTGGTCTAGAGGTCCTCCCAATATATTGGAGACCACATTCACATTCAAGCATGTAAACAACACCAACGGTGGTACACGTGATTCATTTTTCAATCTTATATCGCTTATTGGTGGCCGTAGCAAGGAATTATTTTCGCTTTTTAATATTACATTTAGAGTGTTTACAAGCAGTGCAGCGTCCGCATGCGTAAAAACCCGAAAGGAAAGAAAAAAGCCTATTCTCAGACTGGACCGGTGGATCAACTACACCTGGTGCTAGTTTGTCACGTAATGACGGGGCCTTCTTGTAAATAAAAGATGGTCGTTCAGGCAATAAGGGTCCCAACACTTTATCTTGTTTTAACACGGACCAGTTCTTGGACACAAGCTTCTCAAATTTCTTATGCTGAATGTTGTAATCTAATACCATCTTATAATTGGAAATGCTAATATTGGTTTGTTTAATCTTATTAGCAACCAGCAGACCCCTGTCCATGTTGCGTACCATCTCAATTTCCTTATCAAGAGTGTTTTTGTCATAACCTTTCTGTTGAAATCTAGATGATAATACCTGTGACTGAGATAGGAAATCATTTTCTCGTGTGCAATTTCTCCTAAGCCTAATGAACTGACCCTTGGGGATGTTGCACAACCACGACTTGTGGTGGCAACTCCCCAGAGGTATATAGAAATTACGGTCAGTAGGTTTCAAATAATTGCACAAACGGAAATGCTCATCATCTTTCCAGATTTCCAGATCCAAAAATACAATCTGCTCCGTGCTAATCGTCCAAGATAACTTGATGTTCCTAGTGTTATCATTCATGGTCTGGATAAACCGATCAAGGCCTGATCGATCACCCTCCCACACCAGGATAAGATCATCGATGTATCTTTTGTAGCAGACCAGTTCAGGGGGCGACACTTGAAAACCACATACTCCTCCCAGTGGGCCATAAATAAATTGGCCACACTGGTAGCAAAACGGGCTCCCATTGCAACCCCCCTTGTCTGCAAGAAGAACTTTCTGTTGTACCAGAAATAGTTTCTGGACAAACAGAAACTGTGGCTCTGCAGAAGGAACTTCTTATGCTTGGATGGAAGGTCTGATGAAGATAGAGCCCACTGTACAGAGGATAAAGCATCTTCATGCCCAATAATGGTGTACAGTGAGCTAACATCTGCGGTTACAATGATGCTAGATGGAGAGCAGGTGACAGATTCCAAAAGCTGGATAATATGTTTGGTGTCCTTAAGGAAGGCATCAGTTTTGGAGACTAATGGTTGCAGGAATGTATCAATATACTGTCCAACCCTCGATGAAATCGAGTCAATACCATTTACGATAGGTCTCCCAGGAGGGTTGACACTATCTTTATGGACCTTTGGTAGGCAGTATGTAATCGGTGTCCTACAAAACAGAGGATCCAAATACAGTGCCTCCTTTTTATTTAAAACACCACTAGCCTTCCCAGATTCAACCAATAGATGTAGTTCATCCTTATACACCAACATTGGATCCTTATTAAGGACTTTATATGTGTCACGATCACTCAACAGTCTGTTCATCTCTGCTGTATAGTAAGCCTTGTCCAAAAAACCCAGCCCTCCTCCTTTATCAGCCGGACAAATAATTATATCTTTTCTTTTTTCCAAAGATTCCATACCATTTCTGATGTATTGGGCATCCACCACCTTTCTAATCCTCATTTTATCCAAATCATTGAACATCATATGTTTGAATACTTCCAAATATTTGTTATCAGTGTTCAAAGGATTAAAAGTGGACTTATTACGAAGGTTAGAGTGGACAGCATCATCCACAATGGATGATCTAGTGGGGTTAGGCAGGAAGTATTTTTTCATTTTAAGGTTTCTGACAAACTTATGAATATTAACATAGGTCTGGAATTTATTAAGGTTCTTAGTAGGGGCAAATTTTAGGCCCCTATCCAGAACCCGTAATTCATCATTATTTAATGAGCAACTGCCCAGATTGTAAATACCAGTGCCTATTGGGGTTTTGGCCTTTTGTATTCTCCTACCCCCTCTCCTTCCTCTCTTTCCTTTCTTTTTCGTGGATGGCCACTTCCCTGTGGGGTTTCCTGTGATTGGTGCCTCCACCAATCGTCTGGATTGGTCTGGTATGCAGGGGGACCCTTATTGCTTGATTCTGCAAAGGTGCAAATCTGTTAGAGATAGGTATTTGTCCTCCAAGTGGAAAGTGGGGTTTCCCTCTACCCTGGGTATAAGTATAGGGACCCTGATCCTGTCTGTGATGATCCCAGCCATGGGGGGACTCATAGTAATCTTGGTATTGGGGGTATCTAGAGGGAGACTGATATGAACCCCCTCCCCCCTTCTTCCCCTACCCCTTCCTTTTTTACCCCTTTGGTTATTCCCTCTATATGACTGGCCTTCCCTTTGAGGTAAGGGACCCTGTTCAGGATAGTCATAACTGTGAATAGGGTTCCTTATTGAAGTGGGTATAGGTAAAGGGGTGGTGATATGACTGGGAATGTTATCTGGATTTGACTGATTAGGGGTACTGACAATTTGCCATTTAAAAATATTCCCACTATTAAAATCGTCAGAATCCCTAATATACTTTTTTCTTTTTCTTTTTCTTATTTTGGACTTCTAGGTCCCATTTGGTAAGTTTGTTTTTCAATTCCAATGATAGTCTTAAGAATTTAAATAGCAAATTGTCAGTACCCCTAATCAGTCAAATCCAGATAATATTCCCAGTCATATCACCACCCCTTTACCTATACCCACTTCAATAAGGAACCCTATTCACAGTTATGACTATCCTGAACAGGGTCCCTTACCTCAAAGGGAAGGCCAGTCATATAGAGGGAATAACCAAAGGGGTAAAAAAGGAAGGGGTAGGGGAAGAAGGGGGGGAGGGGGTTCATATCAGTCTCCCTCTAGATACCCCCAATACCAAGATTACTATGAGTCCCCCCGTGTCTTAAGTCCCCTCTTGATGTTGTTCACATGCTCTCCCAATCTAACGTGAAGTAGTCTAGAGGTCCTCCCAATATATTGGAGACCACATTCACATTCAAGCATGTAAACAACACCAACGGTGGTACACGTGATAAATTTTTCAATCTTATATAGTTTATTGGTGGCCGTAGCAAGGAATTATTTTCGCTTTTTAATATTACATTTAGAGTGTTTACAAGCAGTGCAGCGTCCGCATGCGTAAAAACCCGAAAGGAAAGAAAAAAGCCTATTCTCAGACTGGACCGGTGGATCAACTACACCTGGTGCTAGTTTGTCACGTAATGACGGGGCCTTCTTGTAAATAAAAGATGGTTGTTCAGGCAATAAGGGTCCCAACACTTTATCTTGTTTTAACACGGACCAGTTCTTTGACACAATCTGGAAATATTATCTGGATTTGACTGATTAGGGGTACTGACAATTTGCTATTTAAATTCTTAAGACTATCATTGGAATTGAAAAACAAACTTACCAAATGGGACCTAGAAGTCCAAAATAAGAAAAAGAAAAAGTATATTAGGGATTCTGACGATTTTAATGGTGGGAATATTTTTAAATGGCAAATTGTCAGTACCCCTAATCAGTCAAATCCAGATAATATTCCCAGTCATATCGCCACCCGCTTTACCTATAACCACTTCAATAAGGAACCCTATTCACAGTTATGACTATCCTGAACAGGGTCCCTTACCTCAAAGGGAAGGCCAGTCATATAGAGGGAATAACCAAAGGGGTAAAAAAGGAAGCGGTAGGGGAAGAAGGGGGGAGGGGGTTCATATCAGTCTCCCTCTAGATACCCCCAATACCAAGATTACTATGAGTCCCCCCGTGGCTGGGATCATCACAGACAGGATCAGGGTCCCTATACTTATACCCAGGGTAGAGGGAAACCCCACTTTCCACTTGGAGGACAAATACCTATCTCTAACAGATTTTCACCTTTGCAGAATCAAGCAATAAGGGAGCGGGGGGATTTTTCTGGAGCCCAGAGTGGACCAGGGAGAGGTCCCCCTGCATACCAGACCAATCCAGACGATTGGTGGAGGCACCAATCACAGGAAACCCCACAGGGAAGTGGCCATCCACGAAAAAGAAAGGAAAGAGAGGAAGCAGAGGGGGTAGGAGAATACAAAAGGCCAAAACCCCAATAGGCACTGGTATTTACAATCTGAGCAGTTGCTCATTAAATAATGATGAATTACGGGTTCTGGATAGGGGCCTAAAATTTGCCCCTACTAAGAACCTTAATAAATTCCAGACCTATGTTAATATTCATAAGTTTGTCAGAAACCTTAACATGAAAAAATACTTCCTGCCTAACCCCACTAGATCCTCCATTGTGGATGATGGTGTCCACTCTAACCTTCGTAATAAGTCCACTTTTAATCCTTTGAACACTGATAACAAATATTTGGAAGTATTCAAACATATGATGTTCAATGATTTGGATAAAATGAGGATTAGAAAGGTGGTGGATCCCCAATACATCAGAAATGGTATGGAATCTTTGGAAAAAAGAAAATATATAATTATTCGTCCGGCTGATAAAGGAGGAGGGCTGGTTATTTTGGACAAGGCTTACTATACAGCAGAGATGAACAGACTGTTGAGTGATCGTGACACATATAAAGTCCTTAATAAGGATCCAATGTTGGTGTATAAGGATGAACTACATCTATTGGTTGAATCTGGGAAGGCTAGTGGTGTTTTAAATAAAAAGGAGGCACTGTATTTGGATCCTCTGTTTTGTAGGACACCGATTATATACTGCCTACCAAAGGTCCATAAAGATAGGTCTCCCAGGAGGGTTGACACTATCGTAAATGGTATTGACTCGATTTCATCGAGGGTTTGACAGTATATTGATACATTCCTGCAACTGTTAAGCCCTGTACACACGATCGGATAACCTATGGATTTTCGTCCGATGGATTTGACCATCGGAAATCCGATGAAACTGTTTTTCATCAGTCTTGGCCACACACCATCAGTTTAAAAACCGACGGCAAGAAAACGACGGCACGTACAAAACGTACGACGCGCTATAAAAGGGCCGAACAAATCTAATGGCGCCACCCCTTGGGCTGCTTTTGCTGATTTCGTGTTACCGCGTGTTAGTAAAAGTTTGGTGAGAGCCGATTCGCGCTTTTCAGTCTCCGTGCTTTGCAGATCGTTTCCTGGTGTTCAGTTTGTGCTTGTGGGTTTGTATTTGTGATTCAGTGCGTGCAGTCAGGTCGTTACTGCCTTGCAGTGCCTTCTTGGCCATTCGTTTACTGTTTTTCAGGACGTTCTTCTCAGGCCTTGCTGTTCCACGGTGCGTTCTGTTTGAGTGCGTTCTGACCAGCCGACCGGTTTAAAACCATGTTTGAAGTGCGTTCTCACTCTCGAGCTCGTGCTGGCTTTGGGCTTGGTGTTGCAGTTAACACTGTAACCCGAGTTCAGTCTGAACAGGGTGAGGAGGAGTTCATGGACTAAGAATTGGTTGCTCCAGCGGGACCAATTCTCTCATATGCATCTGCTGCGGGAAATCCATGAGAATAATCCTGATGATTTCAGGAGTTATCTTAGGATGACGGACCCCGTTTTTCACCGTCTGTTGGATTTGCTGTCTCCCTATATAACGAGGCAGGACACTGTGATGCGCCAGGCCATCACTGCCGAGCAGAGGCTTATTGCCACGTTGAGATACCTGGCGACTGGGAGAAGCTTGCAGGACCTCAAGTTCTCAACAGGCATCTCCCCCCAGGCTCTCGGGATTATTATCCCTGAGACGTGTTCGGCCATCATTCAGGTCCTGCAGAAGGACTATATGAAGGTAATTTTGCTCCTTTAACCTCACATTATATGTTTTGATTGTTTTAGAATCTTCTTATTGTTTCCCTCCTAACCCAAATTTGCCTGTTTGTAATATCCTGGTAATGTCCCCATTTTCCCCATGCATGTTTTTACCTGTAAAGGCCTTTTTGGGCCCTACATGCCTACTTCCCTTCACTAACCTCTCCAGCATGCTATCGTGGGCGCAAACCCAGCTAGCCTTCTATTTTCCTTTTCCTTTTTTTGGGGTCATTGCCCGTGTAGTTTGACAACCCTCCCTCCCCCCCCTAAAGATGTAAATAATTTTTTAGTTCTCAATCAAGCTCAGCAGAGTGGTAGAGCCTTTTTTTGGATCCCCCACAATCACCTTAGGCCCCCCCTTAGATTATTTTAGAATGTCCACTCAGCGGGGGTGAGGCATCGGCTAAGTGGGCCTTTGTTTATTGGTAGGAAATACTCCCCTAAATAATAATGTTAGAATGATGTTGGTCAACAATGTTTTTGCGTGTAATCTGCTTGCACTGTAAACATAAACCGTACTAATGTCTTCTTTTTGTTTGACTCCACAGTTCCCTAGCACACCACAGGAATGGCTGACTGTGGCCTCCCAATTTGCCCAGCGGTGGGATTTCCCCAACTGCGGAGGGGCAATTGATGGGAAGCACGTCCACATAGTGCCGCCACCCCATTCGGGGTCATACTATTTTAACTATAAAGGTTTTAATAGCACAGTGTTAATGGCGGTGGTGTCGGCACGGTACGAGTTCCTGTATGTGGACGTGGGGAAGAACGGCCGGATGTCCGATGGCGGAGTATTCGCTGAGACGGAGTTCGCTCACCGTCTGCAGGCTGGGGGTCTTGCACTGCCTCCAGATGCAGAGAACGTGGAAGGGCTACCGTTCGTTTTCATTGCGGATGAAGCTTTTGGACTAGGACCACACCTCATGCGGCCGTTTCCCCAACGCACCCTCACCCCGGAGAGGAGGGTTTTTAATTACCGGCTGGCCAGAGCCTGGAGAGTTGTGGAGAATGCCTTCGGGATAATGGCCAGCCGGTTCCGCCTGTTCCAGACAGCTATAAATTTGGCGGATTATAAACTCATTGTGTACTGCTGCTGCTTGTTGCACAATTTTTTACGAAAATTCTCCACAAATTATGTGTCATCAGTTGGGTCTGAGGCCGGTCCCTCTGAACTGATAAATCTGACCGGCCTCAGCACTGCCCGTACTGGCTTGGCCCCCCAAAGTGCCCGTGAAGTACGTCAGAAATACGTAGAGTACTTCACGGGTAGGGGGGCCATCGCAATGCCAGACCACATCTGACCTTTGATTTTACCTTTTTTAAATAAACAAAAATATTTGATTTACTACAAACTTGTGTTGTCATTCTTTTATTTGTGGTTTATGTGTCTCCCAGGTTCTAGTAGTACCAAGTGTATTTCTCCTTAGTAAATAGCCTCCAATCTCAGAGGTAAAAACACTCATTTTGCATCTTCAGAACTGCTATTGAGCATAGAAACAACAAGGCACACCTTTTTTCGACTTCCCAAATGTTTTTATTGATTGCAACACAGTTTTTTTTTTTTTTTCGAAATATTTTTTTGGGGGTTTTTGTGCGCCTTTTTTAGCAGAAACATGCATGGGTCAAAAGCCAAATTTTTTTTCATTAAAAAGTAATAAAATAACACAGTGAAAAATACAAACAGGAGATGGGGTGATGTTACCCCTGATCCATCCCAAATGTGAAGAACCACACTTTCTTTTTGGGGCTCAAATGGGTATCTTCAACATGATCCCATGGCTAGGGTAAACATGTGCTATCTGCCATCATGGGGGATCAATGGACGTGCTTTGGGGGTGAAAACCCTTCCTCTCCCCTACTTGAGGAGGGAGGAAGTGGTTGCACCCCCAAAACAGGGACATAGATATCCTGTGACGGCAGATAGCACATGTTGAGTCTTCAGTGTGTGCATCCTCACATTTGGGCTGGTGGAAATCCCATAGAAAAATTCAGACACATAACAAAACACACAAAAAGGGGGGGGGTCACACTATTCTCCCCAAAATATCGATCATGTTTTTATATTTTTGCTCAATCACAATCATTCTCTTTCTCATAATGTCCATTTCGCTACTGCATTCCATGATTTCCTGAATGATTATTTTGGCGCTGGCACTCGAGAATGGAGGATTTGGACTTCCTGACACACCCCCACATTTAGTCCCTAAAAAGAAACAAATATTTTAAAACTATGCAGGCCTACATCTGTATTTCCCTTGAAGTTGTGGTGACAGACACTGACCTGTTGTGCTGATAAGCTCCACCTCTCCTTCCTCCACCTCCCCTTCCTCCACCTCCACTTTCTCCCCCTCCGCTTCCTGAACCTGCTGAACTTTGTCTGCTTTGGGATCTTCGGGGAGTTTCTGTGGTGTTGGGTTCCTCATCTCATGAGCATGGTGTCCTCCCACTCTCCTCTCCCCTATGGGAATAGCAAAAAAAATGTATCCTTTAGCACACAAACTTTTTAGGCCTGAAAATGGATTCTCAATGTTTTAAAGTGGGGTCCAATTGATATTTGGCCCTGAGTTTCAAGATGAACATATGAGATCTTGCAAACTCAACAAAGCAACATGTTATTTTGGAGGACACTCACAAATACACTTGGATAACCACCAAGGTATCCACTGGACCACCTGTGTGTGACACCGTTAAGAAATTTGGTCATGTGGCCCAGAGTATAGTATCTTGATGAAGAACAAAAAAGAGTACACAACTGCTGGAGTGTCATCTTCTTTACCCAGAATACAGTTTATTCTTTCATTCACATTCTAAATTTCCTTACAACACATCATCTAGCCAACAATGTGTAGATAAACATTGTTGAAGTAAAATGAGGCATGCCCACATGTAGTTTACGTGAATATGTGGCAAACATGTTTGGGGGAAGAGCAGCAATTATTTTTTCAACACATTTAGCAAATAAGTGGACTCTCCACTTAACATAAAAGTTGAGATTTTAAAATGTGAAACCAGTCAAGCCAAGCACATGGTGCAAAACATGGAAGAATACATATTACAATGTGAAAGAACACAGTAAAATAAACTTACTTTTTTCAATGCTTTTTATAAGCTTCCTATACTGCTCCGGCTCCCTGAGCTTCAGGTCTGACCACCTTTTACGGAGTTGTTCCTTGGATCTCCTGACCCCATATTTTTTATAGAGAGTCTTCGCCACTTTGTCCATAATTTGTGACTTCCGGAGATTAAGGGTGTCGTATGGGCCATGCTTGCCGTCGTAATCCTTCCTCCGCAGAATGTCCACCATCTCCGCCATCTCAGAAAAAGACATATTAGTCGCCTTGTATCTTTTTTTACTGGATCGGGATGTTTCCGCCTCCGGGCTTTCCTCGTTGGTAATTTCTAATAAAGAAGCCACCTGTGTCTGCGACATGTCGCCGTCTCACACTGTGCGCCGATCGTTAAGGGGCGGGGAAATGCTGAAAAAGTCCGTCATGGGCGGGCGACGAGGGCGGAGTTACACGCATGCGCAGGGTATAAAAAGGGGAAAGAAGTTATTAGGGATGCGCGGAGTAAGGACGACCGGAAGTGAACTAAGGTAAGAAGGGAACTCGGGCCTGCAGTGGCCTATAATGGTTCATGATTGTAAAGGGCAATATTGTGATAAGTTGAGGAGAATCAATTCTGATCCTTTTCTTTTTTTTACTTTTTTTTTACTTGATGATCCAAAAAGATGCATAAACTACGAGAGCCGGAGGTGATGCTGATTTTTATAGAAAAATATAAGGAACAGCGCAACCTGTGGGAACTGAAACACCCTGCGTACCACAAAAGTGATGTACGTCGGGCAACTATTACCAAATTAGCAGAGGATATGAAGCCATGGATCCCAGATGCAGACTACACTATGATCAATAATAAAATCAACAACCTGCGTAATTCGTATAAAAAAAAATACAAGGAAGTGCGCCAGTCAAAGAGATCAAGAGCAGCAGCCGACTATGTAGTAAAGCCCAAGCTGTGGTACTACAGACATCTTCAATTTCTGGATGACCAGATCGAGGCCAGGGAATCTATTTCCAGCCTTCCCTCAACCCTTCCTTCCACCCTTCCCTCCAGCGTTCCTTCCACCCTTCCCTCCACCCCTGCAGAGGCGGAGGAGGAGCCTCCTGAGCTAGAAGAGCTAGATCTTCGCATCTTCAGCCAGGTATAGTATTTTTGATCATAATTATTGTCCACTAAGTAATATTTTGTGGAACTGTTTGGATTAGCCATAAATGATATCATCCCCCCCCCAAAAAAAAAAAAAAAACAGTAATGAGATCAAAATTGTGTGTGATAGATTCCCGAAATAATCCTATTTTTTCATTTTATTTTAAAAACAGGATGAGGCAAGCCAGGAGGAAGAGGGTCAGGAGTGTGGCAGGCAGGAGGAGGCAAAGGTGAGTGTCAGCCAGGAGGAGGCAGGGCCAAGTGGGACTCAGCAGGTCCCCAGGCCTAGTGGCAGCACCGTCTCCCAAGTGGCTCCCCTCCACGTCAGACCGCCAAAACAATGGCGGATGACACAAGTGGAGGAGGAGTCACTAAAGATGATTCAGGAGGCTGCTGCCATTATGAGGGCCCCCTCAACCCTGCAGAGGGCTTTAGCACCTATCTTGCGGATAAATTGCTCAGAATGGAGGCGGGACAACGGGCCCTTTGTGAGCACCTCATATATATGGCCGTACACATGGGGCGAGGGGGCTGCTGACTGAGGCCACCCATATCTCGCAGCAGGCCAATCCCTCTCCTCCTTCTCCTCCTCCTCCTGCCACATCACCACCCACAGTGGCCCAGCCTGCAAGGGTGTGTGGACGGGGCCGTGGAGAGAACGCTGCAGAGAGGCGTGGAAGGAAGGCTACAGGGAAGAGCAGGAGGTGATTCCCTGACCTCGAGCTGCTCATCCAGAAATTGAAGGTTGATGGAGTACCACAGCTTGGGATGATATATATCTTTGGCTGCTGCTCCTGATTTCATGCTGTTGTTGATTTTATTATTGATCATAGTCAGGTCTGCATTTGGGATCTAATGACTTCATATTCTCTGCTAATGTCTGAATAGTTGCCCTTCGGTTTTTGTTTTGTTTTTTTCCAAAATAAAGGGACATTTGATTTCAGCCAACATACATGCCTGATGTGTTTTTTTTTGAAGTAGCAATAAGATTTCATAAATACAATGTGTAATTAATAACAAGGGACACCAACCTCCATGAGTCAAACATAAAAAAAAATATGTTGTTCGGAGAAATTGACACACCAAAAAATGCACCACAAATTTTAAGACAAAAACCAAAAAAAAGGTGTAATTTGTGAGGTCGGCCTTGAAGAATTAAACTAATTATTCCTAAGATCACAAGAAAGAAGAAAGACATACGTTTCTCCGAACTCATGAGAAAGATCTGCTGCCGAAATGACATTTTAAAGACCGTTCTAAAGCAACAAAACATGCGCTGCATTAAACGAAGCAATAACTTGCAGAATGACGAATGTGCTCTCTCCATTAGGAACGCTAGTTTTACCAGAACGAGCGCTCCCGTCTCCTAATTCAGTCTGAGCATGCGTGGGTATTTTAACCGATGGACTTGCCCATAGACGATCGGAAATTCCCATCGGTTTTTTATCCATCGGAAAAATTTAAAACAAGTTCTATTTTTTCCAACCGATGGAAAAAAAACGATGGGTACCATACACGATCGGTTGGTCTGATGAAAACCATCCATCGGACGGTTTTCATCAGTCAAACCGATCGTGTGTACGTGGCTTTAGTCTTCAAAACTGACGCCTTCCTTAAGGACACCAAACATATTATCCAGCTTTTGGAATCTGTCACCTGCTCTCCATCTAGCATCCTTGTAACCACAGATGTTAGCTCACTGTACACCATTATTGGGCAAGAAGATGCTTTATCCTCTGTACAGTGGGCTCTATCTTCATCAGACCTTCCATCCAAGCATAAGAAGTTCCTTCTGCAGAGCCACAGTTTCTGTTTGTCCAGAAACTATTTCTGGTACAACAGAGAGTTCTTCTTGCAGACAAGGGGGGTTGCAATGGGAGCCCGTTTTGCTACCAGTGTGGCCAATTTATTTATGGCCCACTGGGAGGAGTATGTGGTTTTCAAGTGTCGCCCCCCTGAACTGGTCTGCTACAAAAGATACATCGATGATCTTATCCTGGTGTGGGAGGGTGATCGATCAGGCCTTGATCGGTTTATCCAGACCATGAATGATAACACTAGGAACATCGAGTTATCTTGGACGATTAGCACGGCGCAGATTGTATTTTTGGATCTGGAAAGATGATGAGCATTTCCGTTTGTGCAATTATTTGAAACCTACTGACCGTAATTCCTATATACCTCTGGGGAGTTGCCACCACAAGTCGTGGTTGTGCAACATCCCCAAGGGTCAGTTCATTAGGCTTAGGAGAAATTGCACACGAGAAAATGATTTCCTATCTCAGTCACAGGTATTATCATCTAGATTTCAACAGAAAGGTTATGACAAAAACACTCTTGATAAGGAAATTGAGATGGTACGCAACATGGACAGGAGTCTGCTGGTTGCTAATAAGATTAAACAAACCAATATTAGCATTTCCAATTATAAGATGGTATTAGACTACAACATTCAGCATAAGAAATTTGAGAAGCTTGTGTCAAAGAACTGGTCCGTGTTAAAACAAGATAAAGTGTTGGGACCCTTATTGCATGAACGACCATCTTTTATTTACAAGAAGGCCCCGTCATTACGTGACAAACTAGCACCAGGTGTAGTTGATCCACCGGTCCAGTCTGAGAATAGGCTTTTTTCTTTCCTTTCGGGTTTTTACGCATGCGGACGCTGCACTGCTTGTAAACACTCTAAATGTAATATTAAAAAGCGAAAATAATTCCTTGCTACGGCCACCAATAAACGATATAAGATTGAAAAATGAATCACGTGTACCACCGTTGGTGTTGTTTACATGCTTGAATGTGAATGTGGTCTCCAATATATTGGGAGGACCTCTAGACCACTTCACGTTAGATTGGGAGAGCATGTGAACAACATCAAGAGGGGACTTAAGACACATAATGTGTCAAGGCATTTTAATTTTTTTTTTTTTTTGTGCAATACAATGGCCAGGCCCTCCGGCCAGGAATAAAACATTCCTCCGGTCCCAACCAAAAGGCCCGGCCCAGGAGGCAGGTGCTAAAAAGTGTGTTATGGTGCAGTGACCGCGGTGCCATATATCAGTGCGACCCTCACTCGCAGTGATCGTCTGGCACCCTTGGACTGCCACTCCAAGGGCACATACACCATGGGCTTTTCGGTTCCTATCCGACCCTCCGACCGGTCAGTGCAGCCCTCTGTCCTGCTGATAGAGAGCCCTTCAAGGTTTTCTCAGGGAGAGCTGCTCCACTCATACAGCCTCCACCGATACTAGCCCTTCCAGACTCCCATCAACCCGGCGGATTTGCATGGCCGCACCCCGCCTCAGATACAGGGATTAGCCAGCTCCTCCCTCCGGATCGCCAACAAGGACAGCACTTACACCATCCAGGCCAGAAGGCCAGAATAAGACTCGGCAAAAAGACCAGACCAAATGCAGCATTCCATCCTCACCAGGAGCACCCTTCCAGACGGCTCAGACTCAACCACTACCGGCCCCCAGTTTACGGTCGGGCAGCACGGCGTGGCCCCTACCGAAACCATCCTTCCAGGTGCTAATGAAACCGTTGAGTTTGCATCAGCCCTCCCCAGATAGGAGGTGCTTCAGCGCACCCTCTGGCAACTGATAAGAACAGATACTACACTTGATCTTAGCCAAAAGGCCGAGAAGAAACTGGTCCGTGTTAAAACAAGATAAAGTGTTGGGACCCTTATTGCCTGAACGACCATCTTTTATTTACAAGAAGGCCCCGTCATTACATGACAAACTAGCACCAGGTGTAGTTGATCCACCGGTCCAGTCTGAGAATAGGCTTTTTTCTTTCCTTTCGGGTTTTTACGCATGCGGACGCTGCACTGCTTGTAAACACTCTAAATGTAATATTAAAAAGCGAAAAGAATTCCACCAATAAACTATGTAAAATCGAAAAATGAATCATGTGTACCACCGTTGGTGTTGTTTACATGCTTGAATGTGAATGTGGTCTCCAATATATTGGGAGGACCTCTAGACCACTTCACGTTAGATTGGGAGAGCATGTGAACAACATCAAGAGGGGACTTAAGACACATAATGTGTCAAGGCATTTTAAATTAATGCACAACCAAAACCCAAAGGGGTTAAAATTCTGGGGCATCGAGGGGGTTAATAAGCATTGGAGAGGTGGCAGTTTTATACGTCAATTAAGTCGCAGAGAATCTCATTGGATTCATGAGACAAAAGTTTTAGTACCTGCTGGCTTAAACGTTGATTTTGACGTAAACTGCTTTATTTCTGATCGTTAGTTTTTAGTATGTGTATCCTGCAGTCTTTTTATATTTTTTATATATATTACAATATGTTTCGAGTTATTGTCTGTTTTTTCTTAATGATACTGTGTTCATGTTTTCCATATGCTGTAAGGGTGTCAGCTGTGATGCGGGTGTCCTATTACACGCTTTCTAGTTCCCTGTGGGAATTTGTAATCTCATTTGCATAATGCTCTTAAAATGTTATATTTGAATGTATTTTAATAGTTGGTACGTCCTTTTACTATTATTGGGCTGCATTCGGTATGAATGCAATGCCGATACTTCATCCCCCTTTGAGTTCTGGTTGTTTGCATACTTGTTTAGCAGGTTGCCATGGAGTTGGATTGTTTACCTCTCCATGACTGGACGTCAGCTTTCCCTTTGGTAAAAATAGCGGGTGACTCACGTCGTCACGTTACCGCTGATGAAGTCCTGCCCTGCGTGACGTCACCCGCGTCCCATGCTGATATCCGTTGGATATACTTTGACATGCTGCACATCCTTTGCACTGAGGCACAGTGCTAATTACCTGATGTGGATTCAGTATAGCCTGGATGTCTGTTTTTCTCCCGGAGGGGGAACTGCTTAAGTGACCTGACTGACTAGCTCAGGGGTCCACTCGCTGAGGTGAGCTGCTAACCATTACTAGTGGTGGAGGTCGTCACACAAGTCACTATAAAGAATCTAGAAGTCACCTACTGAACACATATTGGTGTTTTTTAGTTTATTGCTCCTCAAAGAAAGACTCTTGGACTATCTCTATCCTTTGTAGTCTCTAATCATATGTGTGTTTTTTTATGTTTTTGCTGCACTGCCTTTTTATATTTTCTGATGGGGATTTGTTATTTTGAACCTCAGTGTTTCAGCTGCTCTATGTTTAGGGTTATTTGCGCTGATTGATTTTACTTTTTATTAACTAAAAATATTGCAATGACCGTCATTTTATTCCCTGGGGTGTCTGCTAAAAAAACATATATAATGTTTGGGGGTTCCGAGTAATTTTCTAGCAAAAGAATGATGATTTGTACATGTAGGAGAGAAGTGCCAGAATATGCCCAGTATTGAGGTGGTATAAAAGCCCTGTATTGAAGTGGTTAAATGCCTGTCCGTGTGGTCGCGCACGCCGCCGGTGGCGCGCTCGCGACCCTGCCGCCATCCCCGTCAGTCGGACCGCGGCTCCCGCAGACTCGAACGCCGCGGGGATACTCGCGATCGTCTCACAGAGGTATAGAGCGGGGAGATGCTTGTGTAAACAAGCATCTCCCCGCTCTGACTAGTGACAATGACACTGATCTCGGCTCCATGTGCTCGGAGCGGAGATCAGTGTCATGTGACACAGAGCCCATACCCCCTACAGTAAGAAACACTATGCAACACTAGGGAACACTTAACCCCTACAGCGCCATCTAGTGGTTAACCCCTTCACTGTCAGTGTCATTTTCACAGTAATCAGTGCATTTTTATAGCACTTATCACTGTGAAAATGACAATGGTCCCAAAAAATGTGTCAAAAGTGTCCGATGTGTCTGCCATAATGTCGCAGTCACGAAACAAATCACTGATCGCCACCATTACTAGTAAAAAAAATAAATTAATAAAAAATTGCATAAAACTATCCCCTATATTGTAAACGCTATAACTTTTGCACAAACCAATCAATAAACGCTGATTGCGATTTTTTTTTTTTACCAAAACTATGTAGAAGAATACATATCGGCCTAAACTGAGGAAAAAAAATGTTTTTTAATATATTTTTTGGGGATATTTATTATAGCAAAAAGTAAAAAATAGGGAATTTTTTTCAAAATTGTCCCTCTATTTTTGTTTATAGCGCAAATAATAAAAAGAGGTGATCAAATACCACCAAAAGAAAGCTTTATTTGTGGGAATAAAAGGACGTCAATTTTGTTTGGGAGCCACGTTGCACGACCGCGCAATTGTCAGTTAAAGCGACGCAGTGCGGAATCGCAAAAAGGGGCCTGGTCTTTAACCAGCCAAAATGGTCCGGAGCTGAAGTGGTTAAGGTGTCCAAGATATTTCATCCTCTGCTCCCTCTATGGGGACGGGATGAGTTCCCAGACTTTTCCCTTGTAACGGTGGTCAAGCAGGGTTGCCAACCAATAGTGATCCTTTGCCTTGATGCCACAAATTCTTGGGTCCTTTCGCAGGCATTGAAGAATGAGGGAACAAGTTTACAGAGGCATGAGAAGCAGAGTCCTTGGGGTCACTAAGGATTACAGTATCTGGAATAGCCTCCTCACAGCCACGTACTACTCCCAAGGGTTCTGGGGACAGAAAACCATCTCTTAAAGTGGTTCTAAAGGAGCTGACAAATCTTGCTTCACCACCAGCTGCATGGTGACGTGGCGGCAAAACAAGCTGCAGCACTAAATCCTGTCCTGCATCCTTCCAAGCTGCAAGCAGAGTTATCCAGTGTGCTGTGAATGAAATATATCATCCCTGATAATGGTTGCTGGACCTCGTGTCAGCAGTAACGTGGACCTTGCGGCTGACTGCATTGCCAAACAATGCCACAACATTGCCTTTCACGTGATGGTACAGAGCTGGGATGGCCTTGTGTGAAAAGAAATAGCAACTGGGAACCTGCTGTGGTACAGCACCTTCTGAAAATTCACGGAAGGATCCACCAGGCGGAAGGGCAGGAGTTGTAAAGCCATCCACAAGCTAGAAGTTACACATGTGGGCGGCAGCGACGGTATTATTTTTCTGCTGCAGCAGCTGGGGCAGAGAAATTTGCCTGCTATACTCTACAGCTGGTGGTGTGCTGCTGGAAGGTATGCTGCAGGGACATGTGACACCCTTTGATATGCCACCATCCCTGTCAGTGGAGGCTGCTGAAAAGGCCATGAGATATAGCGGGGGTAGACCTGAAAGGTGAGGAGTGAGGAGAAGCAGAATTGCATTCCTTTTGAATGGCTTTCAGGTGCTCTTGCCAACTTACTGAGTGGTGGGAGATAGACATGTGCATTTTGTTTAGTTCCGAATGAAATATAATCATATATTATATTTTATTCTATTCAGTTCTATTGTATACTCTTATTTTTTATTCTACTATTTTCTAATCTATTCTAATATTTTCTAGTCGAATTTGAATTCATCCTTTATGAAATTAAAATTTTCGTATAGAATGAATTTGAATAGAAAAGATTAGAACAGAATAGAAAAGAAAAGAATAGAATATATAACCATCCTTTTCTGAAATTCTAATTTTGTATAGAATGAATTCGAATTTGAATAGAAAAGATTTGAAAATAATAGAAAAGAATAGCATAGAAAAAGAATAGAACAGAATAGAATAAAGTATAATATATATAATTTGTTTTTATATTATGTTCTATTTTTCTATGCTATTCTTTTTTATTATTTTCTATTCTATTCTAATCTTTTCTATTCAAATTCATTCTATACGAAATTTGAATTTCGGAAGGTGGCGTTTGAAATTCGAATTTCATATAGAATGAATTTGAATTAGAATAGAAAAGATAAAATAGAAAATAATAGAAAATAATTGAATAGAAAAACAATAGAACAGAATAGAATAAAATATTATATATTTTATTCTATTCTGTTCTATTGTTTTTCTATTCTATTCTGTTGTAATCTTTTCTATTCAAATTCATTCTATACGAAATTCGAATTTCATAAAGGATGAATTCAAATTCGACTAGAAAATATTAGAATAGATTAGAAAATAATAGAATAAAAAATAAGAGTATACAATAGAACTGAATAGAATAAAATATAATATATATTATATTTTTTCTATTCTGTTCTATTGTTTTTCTATGCTATTCTTTTCTATTATTTTCTATTCTGTTCTAATTCAAAATTATTCCATACAAAATTTGAATTTCGGAAGATGGCTTCCGAAATTCGAATATCGTATAGAATGAATTTTAATAGAAAAGATTAGAATAGAAAAGAATAGAATAGAAAAACAATAAAACAGAATAGAATAAAATAATTTTCGGAAGATGGATATTTTTCGAGTTCGGTAGATTTTTTTCGAATGTGGTCGATTTTTTTTACGAATTTGATCAAAGTTTTTTTTCGAACTCGGTCAAATTTTTTTGAATACGAAACTAAATGAATCCCGAAAACGAATGTAACAATTGCAACAAATTTAACTAAACTAATTTAGTTAAATAACGAAAAAAAAAATGAAACTTAACAAATTTTTTCATCCTGCCCATGTCTAATGGGAGGTTGTCAAGCATGTGTTACCCAAATGGCTGGTGTTTTTGCCATGCTTGATCTGCCTGAGGCAAAATTTACAAATTGCAACAGTGTAATCAACTGCACATGTGCCAAAAAAAGACCCAGATAGCTGAGCTGTGGGAAGTGGGCCGGGAGATAACAGCTCCACAATGTGATGCAATAGGGTGGCTGCTCTCTACTATTCCATGAGGGCTGCCTGGTTGGGGTTGTGCCTCACCTTAACTTTCCTCCTCTTCTATATCTGGCACCCGAGTCGCGTCAGTGACCTCATCATCATCCCCTCCATCCTCTTCTTCACTGGAGCCAACATGGCAATACGCTGCGGCTGGGAGAACATGACTGCCAATTTGTTGTTCTCCCCGCTTTGTAGGCTCATGTTCCTACCTTCCTCAACCCCAGAACCAATATCAGAATCAAGTAATGCCTGTGCATCATCAAGGCGCAAGTGGCTGATGCGGTGTTAAATTAACTCAGCTGACTCCTCCATGCATGATACTGGGGCTATGGCAGAAGTAGCTGTGGACAAGGAGACAGAATAAGCTGCTCTGGCAGCTGTGGTGGACTGCCCACTAGTCTCTGCTTGGTTGATAGAGAATATGGAGGGTGAGGATGGTTTAGTAAGCCAGTCCACCTCCCCCTTTGCATGCTGTGGCTGGATAGCACTGGCAACATCACTAAACAGAGAAAACTGTGCCCTGTCTGAGGTCTGTCCACTTTTGCCTGTGGACACAGATGCACCTGGCCCCTCACAGTGCCGAGGGAACATCTGCCTCTCCTTGTTGGTCTCCCATACATTATGGGGGGCCTTATTACCGAAATGTAATAGAGACAGGGAAATGTGTACTTGGATCCACTTTAATCAATGGAACGTGGTGTTTGGTGCACTTTAACTTGAGTTCTCACTACACATACACACTCCACTGACACACTCCAACATACTGAAGTAAAATTGCACTGATGCACTTCAATATATTGCAGTAGAAGTGCACTAACACACTTCAATATACTGTAGTAAAAGTGCACTAACACACTTCAATATATTGCAGTAAAAGTGTGCTGACAGACTTCAATATACTGCAGTAGAAGTTCCATGATGCACTTCAATATACTGCAGATACAAGGAATTATGGGCTATATTGGTACCTCATCCCTTTTTTTTTTACTCAAAATTTTGTAGAGAACAGCTGAACAGACTGTAACGGTACTAGAGAGGACGATAACCAACAATTTATATAATGAAAAAAAGATTTTGAATAACCCAAAATAGTAGCGCTATGTGTTAAAAACACAAATCTAAATAATATATATGCAATTAAACATACACCCTGTAAAAAAGAATGTGCACAAACACACACACACATATATATATATATATATATATATATATATATATATATATATATATACTAATATACACCCTGTGAAAATGTGTAAAACGTGAATATTAAGTGTCCATAGCATTCAATCAATGCTTCAAAAAGAATGAAGTTGCTATAAAGTGATTTCTGTAACAAAGGTCCATAAGTGATACTGATCAATCCAAGTATAATAACTTCCAAAAAACTAAATATATAATTTCTTCTTGTGATATCTTGAATGAAACCACCTTCACCACACCAACGTGCTCAGTGTTTCCACTCCCTTAGGACTTGCACTCACCAATAGGATATGCCTCGCACTCTCATGCTTGGCTTTACAGCTTAATTACCCCCCAGGGTATCAAACGATTCCAATGATGTATTAAGATCAGTCAAGTCTCCCACATGAAAAAACAAATATCTCCAATAGTGAAGCATATCAAAACTTTATTAAAACAGCACAGCACAAGTAACCTTCAATGGTTGCACTCACATTTGAAAACTCAAAATCAAGCACTTCAACAGAAAAATATCTTCAAACGCCAGGCAAGTAAACAATGGCAGCCGTGATGTATTACGGTCTCGGCGGACCCAAACTGCTGACTGTGTCTCACCCTCCTCCACGTATGCTTGCCTCTCCACTCCAAATCAAAAGCACTGCAGATTCATGCCCAAACACCGAACTGTGTATAGGGTGAGCGGCCGGGAAATCAGAACGCTATACACCACAAGCGACGATCGTGTAGCTCCTCCCAGACTAGTTTTGTCACTCAGGATTTCTTCCAATGGGATTAGCTACACGAACTAGCCCCACCGTTTTTATAATCCGTCCATGACCATTGGTCATGGACGTTTCCCTTAGTGCGCCTGCGCGCATCCACAGTCCCAAATGACCCGCAATACATCAGGCGTGACCCCATATACCGCGGATATGGAAAATAAATGCAAGTAAATAATGCAATCTACATCTAATCTAACTCTATGCAGGTTTGTTCATATAGGAAATTTAAATGCCGTTCACTAAAAGCTATTACTATAATATATGTATAATATAAACCATAAATTTTAAAATAAAATTAAAATAAATAAATTTATCCAAAAACTGCATTGTATAAATTTGCAATTTGGGACAATTCTATTCTTATTAACATCTAAATGAAAAATACCCAAATGCACAGCAATTATACAAAGAGACATCCTCTAGTTAATATGGTCAAGAATAACTGTGTAATAACCTTACAGTATAAACTAATGTTACTAGAGATCCTGAATATAAAAAGTATGAAAGAATATATAAGTAAAATCTCTTTCATACATATTATCTAATTATTAAAATTCTCTTAAAATTAAAAATTGCTAATAAAAAACAGTTCAAATCGAGTTCAATATTTAACCCCCTCGGGTGGAGACTCTTCAGGAGAAATATCCACTTAGTTTCTCTCTGTGAGAGCTCTCTGACTCGATTTGAACCCCTCCAAGCAGGATATGTGCAATCAATTCCACAGAATTGCAGGACAGTTGGATCCTGATTACCGTATTTTTCGGACCATAAGACGCATATTTTTCCCCCAAAAATATGGCGGAAAATGTCTCTGTGTCTTATGGAGCGAATATACATTAGGCCCCGCCCCCCCACCAACGCTGCCATGAGAAGTAAGTGAGGGGTGGAGAAATTGGTTCCTGTCCACAGAAAACCCATCCACCTGCTCCTCTCCTCCCTCCTCTGATGGCGCTCTGCTCTCTGTCACTGTGTGCACTGTGCAGACAGTGCAGCTGATGGCTCAGGAAGTGTAGCTGTTCTACGTGGAGAGGATCCAATCCTCACACTGCTCCATCCAACTCCACCTCCAGCATGCCTGCAGCCTGTCCCGACTGAGCAGCTTAACACATCTCTTCTCTCACCCCTCCCTCCCTGCTCGTGTGTTCTGTCTGTGAAGGAGAGGTGGGCAGGAAGATTAAAAAAGAAGCAGCCAACAAACACACTGATTTACTACTGAATGAGCTAGAGAGGAGCCGCCAGGAGTATTCCAAGTGAGTGTGTGCTCTTCTCACTAGCCTCTCTCTCTTCCTAACCCCAGCTCAGCATAAAGAACATCTTTTAGAAAATCACCCTTTACAGGGATAACAAAGTTGGCTCTCATTTCCAGGAGCACATATTCAGGGACAATCTCTCCTTCCTTCCTTTTTGCACGTTTCCTCCCTTTTCCTCCACTCTTCATCACTGAGGAGGAGTAGCACAGTTTTACCTTGAAATCATTTAAAACAATGAATTTCCCTGTGCTGTGCAGAGCTGTACAGAGTACACTGATCAATAATATATAATTTCTCTTCCTGAAAGCAGCCAGTGACTATCTTTGCAGCAAAGTGGACTGTGTTTTTAATTTAATGTCATTTTATTCATTAATGGCAATGGTCAGGCTGCATTAATTACTATATGTAAAGGGTGCATTAATGGCAATATCCAGGCTGCATTAGTGGCAATGGTCAGGCTGCAATAATGGCACAGGTCAGGCTGCATTTCATGGGCATTGGTAAATACTTTAGTACAGCATTTGGTTCAGAATATTTTTTTTCTGGTTTTCCTCCTCCAAAACCTAGGTGCGTCTTATGGTCAGGTGCGTCTTATGGAGCGAAAAATATGGTATGTTTCTCTTTGAAATGTAGGGAGACACTATGGTATCGGAAACCTTTCCTGATATTGGCTAGGTGTTCCGATATTCGTACTCGTAAGACTCGTTTGGTCCTCCCCACATAGTACAACCCACATGGGCACCATAATAAGTACACCACAAATGATGAATTACATGTGATCAATTGATCAATTTCAAAAATATCACCCTCTTTATTGGTGAAACTAGTAGTGCCTCTGTTGTCAACTTTGACTGTTCTACAACAGATACATTTACGGCAAGAGTAAAATCCTTTAAAGTTCTTATTCAAACTTTGGCGATTTGGTGGATCAAGTATTTTCTGTACCACCCGATCTTCAAAGTTGGGTGCCCTCCTATAGATGAATTTAGGGTTCTCCGATAGGATTTCGCAGAGATGCCTGTCTCTGCACACAATATGCCAATATTTTTTAAAAATCTCTTCCACCTCTTTATATTGATAATGAAAATCAGATATAAATCCTATTGGATATGTCTTATTAGTGATTTCATCCTCTTTCTTTCTCAAACATTGATCCCTCGGTAATTGTGCTATCTCACTGATAGTGTTCTTAATAGTATCTTCCTTGTAGCCCTTTTGTAGGAACTTATTACCAAGGAAATTGGCCTGCGTGTAATAGTCAGTAATTGTTTGTTCTTTTGGAATATTTCTGATCCAAGATGGATGATGTCCACTTCCGATTGACAAATAGCTGTTCCGATCAGTCGGCTTAAAAAAAGCCTTTGTACTGATCGTGGTGTCAGATTTCATAATGGTTAAATCCAGGAAGTTGACTTCTTCCTCACTAATAACATGGTCCAAAACTATATTATTGGTATTGTGATTAAGATGTTTTATGAATTCCTTAACTGATTGTCTGGAACCTTCCCACACAAACAGGAGATCATCAATAAATCTCCGGTAGAGTTTTAATTCCGGTCTGGCTATGTTAAAGACATGTCTATCCTCCCATTCCGCCATAAATAAGTTGGCGAGGCTAGGGGCAAACTTTGCTCCCATAGCCACGCCAACCTGTTGGGAAAAAAACTGATCATGATAGCAAAAATAGTTGTGAGCCATGCAAAAGTCCAAAACCTTGCCCAAAATTTTTTTTTCGCAGATGCGGTATGTCATCCCGTTTGCATAACGCCCAATTGAGCGCCAATAAGGCGTCATCATGTTGTATGATGGTGTACAATGAACTTACGTCAGCAGTCACCAAAAAAGTGGTGACAGCTGGTTTCAGTTCCACTCCATCAAGTAATCGCAAAAGATCACTTGTATCCTTAAGGTAAGCCTTCGTTACTTTAACACTTGGCTGGAGAAACCGATCAAGGTATTCTCCCAGCCTCGCAGTGATCGAGCCTTTACCATTAACGATTCTCTACATTCTTGTGAATTTTCGGCAAAGTATAGATCACCGGTATTCTGCATGACATTGGGTTCAAATACTGATTTACTTTACCATTAATTGCACCATTTCTAAAACCCCATTCTACCAACAGATTAAGTTGATTCTTATAGGCTTCTGTTGGGTCCTAAAGGTAATTTTCTATATGTGGTTTGATCGTTTAGAAGTTCCATTAATTGGTTGTGATTGGCTGGAGAAACCGATCAAGGTATTCTCCCAGCCTCGCAGTGATCGAGCCTATACCATTAACGATCGGGCGTGTCGGGGGATTCTCTACATTCTTGTGAATTTTCGGCAAAGTATAGATCACCGGTATTCTGCATGACATTGGGTTCAAATACTGATTTTCTTTACCATTAATTGCATCATTTCTAAAACCCCATTCTACCAACAGATTAAGTTGATTCTTATAGGCTTCTGTTGGGTCCTGAGGTAATTTTCTATATGTGGTTTGATCGTTTAGAAGTTCCATTAATTGGTTGTGATAGAAGGATTTCTCCATCAACACAACCCCCCCCCCCCTTTATCCGCTGGTCGGATAATAATTCCCTTTCTGTCCTCCAGGGATTTGATACCCTCTCGGATATATTCAGGGTTAATGAGTTTTTTCACGGGGAGTTCTTCAATGTCTTTTAGTACCATATTCTTAAATACCTCAACAAAATGATTATTTGTATTTTGGGGATTGAAAACTGACTTATTACGTAGGCCACTATCAATGTAGTTTAAGGCTTGATTTGTTTTTTTTGGATGAATCACTAGGATGACTTAAAAAATATTTTTTCATATTTAATGTGCGAATGAACTTGTGTGTGTCAATGTATACATCAAATTTGTTCATTCTTTTTTTAGGTGCACACTTAAGTCCCAAATTTAAGACATTTTTTTCATTATCATTCAATACTACTTTACTAAGATTATAAATTCCTGTTTTTAATTGGCCCTCCTTTTTTGGGATTGTACTCGTTTCCCTGCCCTACAACCTCTCCCTCTCTTCGTGGTGGCAGCATATTTCTGTTGGGGTACTGGGTTCCAGGATTCCTCCCTCCCGCTTGTTGTTTCCAAACTGGGGGGTAATGGTACGACGTCCCATGTCCCCTCTCCCCCCCACGCTGATCTAAAAAAGACTGTTGATACCCACCATTTCTCCCATAATCCTCATACTCCAGGGCTTGGTACCGATTCTGAACTGGAACTGGATATCTATTCTCCATATATTGGTTGTAAGGTATTAAGGTGTGAGAAAATCATGAACCAATATATTCAGGATCGGAAATTCTTCTTAGGTGTATATGTTGTAATATATATTTTAGTACAGAATATTTTACTCTGAAGAATAAAGCAGGATGTGACCTTGTGGTCAAGCCTATCTTTCTTCTGTTTTAACTGCCAGGCATATATTTAGGTTGACATGTGGCTCTGTGGTTAAGCTTACTCCGAGAAAAAGTTCTTATCTCTCTTCTGCTTTAACTGCCAGGTTGACCGCATTGACGTATGGTGTTCTTATCTTCCTGTTACAAATGTCAGACACATGTTTAGACTGACCGCAATGACGTATGTTAAATGACCACTTCTGCAAAAAAACTAAAACCTGTTAGAATCTATTTTTGTTTAACTCATGATGTATTTGCTTATTGCTGATTGGTCCATACGAGGGAGGCAACCTTCCTTGTTATGCATAAAAAGACATGTTGCCAATAAACCAGGTTATATTCTTGTATATCCATTCACTGTGTATTGGTGTCTTGAATATCCGACCAGTCAGAGAGTCACTTCCACAGATCCTGAGTCCAGCTCGAGCCAAGAGGGTCCAACAGAACCAAACAGAACCAGCACCTTTCAGTGGTGTCAGAAGTGGGATGATCCAATTGAACAGGTAAGACCCCCTTTAATTACTATTTGGAACAACAGTCTTGCCTTGTCAATTGATTCACCATAAAGTAGACTCTCGAGAAAACTACAAGTTTTCTGGGACTCTGTTAAGATTGAAAGGTAGATTTAGAATAGATACAGAGGGTCTCGCTAGGTTGGCCAGACCAGGTTAGAAGGTTGAGAAAGAATCTTAAATTCTTCTCTACATAGGACGGATCTGTGGAAACTTTACATTTAAAGTTGTACACAAAAAGAGTTATTTTTTTAAATGTCAACTGTATATTGTTGTCCTGAATGTAAAACTGGTTTATTGTTTGCTTACAAAGGGAAGACCACGTCATTAGTGGTAAATGTTCCAGGGGGGTATCATGTCAAAATTGGCAAGGGTCCTATGTTCCAGGGATCAAAACAACATATGTTAAGATTTAATATACACAACATACTACCCCCCAGTCCGGTGTTCGAGGGACTAAGTGTAGCAGAAATACAGTGTCTGGTTGTATTTAAAAAAGGAGAACACTGGGTTCCTTGTCATAAATCTATAAATTGTCATAAGGTTGAGGACATTTTCCGCCCCTGGAACGAAATAGAGAAAGCAAGACAGAAATTTTTTAATTTTAAAGTATAAGAATAAAAAAATTATTGTTTGTTAAAATGGTTAATCAAGCAGGAAAGGAAGCTGAAGGTAAGCAGCACCAACCCTCTCTGATTGATTTCATTAAAGTCAATTATGGGAAAAATTATACTGATCCTTTTTGGTCACTAGTTCTAAAAAGAGCACACCAATTTGAGGTGTCGGGGTTAAGTGAATACGGACCATGTTCCGAGGAAGAGTGGGAGGAAGTGACCAGAATATGTGGCCAACATAAACAGTATAATTGTCCCATAAAAGACTTTGACAAAGATTACATGACTAAATGTTGTAAGATTTGGGCAAAAGGTATGAAGGAATATAGAAAGAAATATACAAGTGTAAAAATGGAAAAGAAAGAGCAATTAGAAGACGCAATAGGAAGTCCATAAGCTCCCCCTAATTTTTATCAAGAAAAAACACCTCCATATGCTATGGTAAAAGATGAATCCCTTGTCCCAAAGAAAGTATACCCCTCGTTAGATCCAAATGTTATAGCAGGAGTATTAACCATAGCTAAACAAAAGGAAACTAATTGGTTACGAGAGGGGGAAGATAGAAGACAGATACAGGAACGTTTAAGTCAATTAGTAAAGGAGAAAGAACAGTGTATTAAAAAAGAGGAAGATGAAGAAAAAGTGATAGAAGGAGATAAAAGAGAGTTACAGGAACGTAGAGATAGATTAGGAGAAATAAAGGGGATAATACGTGGATTTAGAAACTCGGGCTACCCAGAAACCAATCTAGTGAAGAAGGCTGATTATATATCTGGAGATGGGTTAGTAATAGGTATACCAGAGTCAGCTGCCCCTCTTTTGATTTCTTACTTACATGGTCCAGGTCACCTAGGAAGGAAAACAGTTTTGACAATGTACAGACAGTCTTTCAGCACGGTCAATGATACACACCTCGTTGCCCAGTTGATAGACTCATGTCTTACTTGTGCACAAAACAATGTACAGTGCAAGAAGCAGGGTATACATGGAAACTTCCCCCCCTATAGGCCCCCTCCAAGATCTACAAATAGACTTTACACATATGCCAAAACAGAAAGGAAATATAAAATATCTTTTAGTTATAGTGAACAAGTTTAGTTCTTGGGTCGAGGCTATCCCAACTACAGGAGAGACAGCCAAAATAGCATCAAGAGCACTAATAAATCACTGGATTTCGAGGTATGGGTTACCAGCCAAAATCTGGTCAGACCAAGGTCCAGCTTTTACAACTGCTCTTACCCAGGATCTTGCAAAACTCCTGGGCATTCAATGGAAATTACATATTCCATATCATCCACAAAGCGCAGGAATAGTGGAAAGAATGAACAGAAATATAAAGGATAAACTTAAAAAGGCAACAGGAGGAACCATGAAAGGGTGGATTGATTACCTCCCAGCAGTTTTGTTTCAAATTAGGACAGCCCCTAATTCTAGAACAGGATTGTCACCATTTTGAAATACTTATGGGTAGGCCAGCACAGAGGAAACCTGATGAGGGAGAGGAGGTTAATCTTTATTCTTTACAGGAAGAGTACATGAAACATCTGGTAAGTAGCCTTAGTGAAACAGAGGACAAAGTTGCTGTCACTTTCCCTCCTCTCTCCACAGAGCCTACACATCCGTATATCCCAGGAGACAAAGTACTGATAAAACAACTTGCTGTCCAGAAACAACCAGGCCCTATCTTCCAAGGACCATTTGAAATTCTGAAGGTTGCCAGAACAGCTGTTCTTACAGATCAAGGACCACAATGGATCCATGCATCCAGTCTAAAGACATTTCCGAAGGGAAACGGGAAGAAGGTGAAGGAGAAGACAAAGACCTCTGTTCTGGAGAGTATTCCAGAAAAGGATCCGGAAAATGCTCCCTAGTGGACCATAAAAACAAGAAACTCAGAGTTCCATACCCATAGACATTAATGGTCCAAAAGGAGGGATCACTTCGGGGAAACTTTTTCTTTTTTCCTTAATGACCACATTGTTTATTTTAATGCTCATAATCATAGGACACTGTTGGTCAGATAATTCGAACAGACCAAAAAGAAGTATGGAAGAAAATTTTAGTGGTAAAATGCTGCTGCTTAAATTTAAATATGCTTATGCTCAAAAATCAGGATATGAAAAATATTGGATATGTAGTAAACTCCATCCTAGCACTGCTAGGATCCCCCTAATGGCAGTACCTCTAAACTTCACCCCTCTCCTAAACGGCACACCACCTGTCGTCCTTACAAATGTCACAAGAACGCTTTCAGATATTAACCTTACTTTCCAAATTATTGGTAGAAGTCATTCCCCAGACTGGTGTTTTAGGTTGGGAAACTCCACAAACGGAGCTGAAGCATGCCAACAAGCTACAATTAACGTTTCAATGACTTCAATTGAAAGCCCTTTCTTTCACACTTCAGAACCTGCCCTAAACACCACTCTAATAAACTTTCTTAACTCCAGTTCCACTTCCACAGTAGGAAAATTATTGTCAAGTTTAACCTTTTCTGTTTTTTCTGATGAAATGATGATAATATTCAACAAACGAACTTTAGCTCTAGGAAACAGTTTTTATATATGTTGTGGAAAAAGTTGTCACCCTTGGATCCCCACTGAACCCCAAGGATGGTGTTATCTTGCATCCCTAGTCCCCATGATGGACATAGTAGGAGATAGCAAGGGAACACACCTTCTTGAAGCTAGCATGCATCCTAGGTACCCCCTCAAACACCAAAATAAAAGGGAGTTATTTTTAGAAAAAGATATGGCTTGGGCCTGGTTCCCTTCCTGGACAGGTTGGGGGATAGATTTAATGAAAAGGCTTAATAATTATACAAATATTATAGATGATGTATTGGTGAAGAATTCTGATGATATTACTAGTTTAAACATTGAAACTAGAGAAATCAGAAAACAAATAGAACTTTATGATCTTGCTATTGAAAGCATGAGTGCTGCACTCACTGGCCTGTGTGAAGTTACGGAGGACTATGAGTGCTGCACTTGGATCCACAACACATCTGTTGAGATTCCTGATTACTATGATGTAATTGCCCAACATAGGAAAGAGGTAAATAAATTGCAACAGGAGGCGAGGGATATCGCGAAAACATGGAGCCCCTTTGGAGAGGGAGGATTCGGGGGCACAGGTATTCTCTCATTTCTCAGACAAATGGCTATAACAGTAGTAATGGTGTTAATCTTCATTCTACTGCTATATTTAGTATTTAAATTAATTGTCTGAATAATTGGAAAGATCACTAGTAAAAAGAGACAGGGTTCTAAGGAAACAATCTTGATGATGTCCACGGTACATACTAAACAAAAATGGTATAATGAATAATCTAATGATCTATGGGCTTCAATTCTTGAAGCCATGATCAAAAAAAGGGGTTGTAAGGTATTAAGGTATGAGAAAATCATGAACCAATATATTCAGGATAGGAAATTCTTCTTAGGTGTATATGTTGTAATATATATTTTAGTACAGAATATTTTACTCTGAAGAATAAAGCAGGATGTGACTTTGTGGTCAAGCCTATCTTTCTTCTGCTTTAACTGCCAGGCATATATTTAAGTTGACATGTGGCTCTGTGGTTAAGCTTACTCCGAGAAAAAGTTCTTATCTCTCTCTTCTGCTTTAACTGCCAGGTTGACCGCATTGACGTATGGTGTTCTTATCTTCATGTTACAAATGTCAGACACATGTTTAGACTGACCGCAATGACGTATGTTAAATGACCACTTCTGCAAAAAAACTAAAACCTGTTAGAATCTATTTTTGTTTAACTCATGATGTATTTGCTTATTGCTGATTGGTCCATACGAGGGAGGCAACCTTATGCATAAAAAGACATGTTGCCAATAAACCAGGTTATATTCTTGTATATCCATTCACTGTGTATTGGTGTCTTGAATATCCGACCGGTTAGAGAGTCACTTCCACAGATCCTGAGTCCAGCTCGAGCCAAGAGGGTCCAACAGAACCAAACAGAACCAGAACCTTTCATTGGTTAGAGGGTGGTAAATCCCAGTGATGATGCTCCAATTGTGGATACGGGATAAAGTCACCTCCCCTATTGTATTGAGTGTATCCATGGGATCTGGAGTTGGTACTGATTAATAGCATAATGATTCCCCCCCTGATCCCTGGTACCACTTCTTACATTACCTTTAGGGGTATAAGTAGCATTACCTTTAGAGGAATTTTTCTTCCCTTTAATAGTCTGTGATTTATCATTCCTCGTTTGAGCCAATTTGGTAGATACCTGCTCAATGGGAGTCTCCCTACTATTGGAGCTTGAACCCCCAGCACCATTAGTTCCAATATCGTTACTGGCACCATTGGTGTTATTCACAATCACATTCTGCCATAAATATATGTTGTTACTTTTAAAATCATTTAGATCTCTACTAAACTTCTTGACCTTCTTTTTCTGTATGTCACTGTCTAATTTTTCAATTTTTTTCTGCATATTAGTATTTGAGTCCTTAATCTGGTTGGTTTCATTGTGAGGGGCTAGTATAGTCTGCAGAGCCTTAATGTTCGCATTCAGTTTTTCCAACTTAATACGTTTCCTTTTCAGAACTAATCCCTGCAGTTCCATTCCTGATCTATTAAAAAATTCTAACTACTCATCCATATATTTAGACTCAGTTAGGCCATCCCGGGGGGGCACCTCCCATCTCAAACTCCTGAAGATAAGCCCTTCCTTCTTATAGTGTTCAAATGTAAAAATGTCCCACCAGGTTTTGACCTGTTTTTCCAAAAGAGTCTCGAGTGTTTTTAAAGAGCCTGTAATATCTTCTTCACATTCTGACATTTCCTGATTAGAGGAAAAAATGCATTCGGGATCCATCTGTCTACCAGATAGAAAATTGATGGCTTCCATAGCTGCACGTGGTAAAAATTAAACTCAATGAAATAACAGTGTACAAAAGAAAATAACCGCCTCTCTTCTTCCCTTATACACTCCACTGCGCTTTGGAGCGAGTCTGATTGAACAGACTAAAACACCCTAACAGCTGCCACTTTAAAAATTAAAGAATGAAAAAAGATTTTGAATAACCCAAAATAGTAGCGCTATGTGTTAAAAACACAAATCTAAATAATATATATGCAATTAAACATACACCCTGTAAAAAAGAATGTGCACAAACATATTTATATATATATATATACACTAATATACACCCTGTGAAAATCTGTAAAAAGTGAATATTAAGTGTCCATAGCATTCAATCAATGCTTCAAAAAGAATAAAGTTGCTATAAAGTGATTTCTGTAACAAAGGTCCATAATATAGTATATAATATTGTCTTTATTACAAAAGTTCAAATCTATACATAACATATTATTCATAAAACCACAAAAACACTGGCTCAATACAGATATTATAGGCCAATTGGTTACTGTAATATTGACTCTATTGTTACTGTGTCAAGAGGTCAATGCATTTTACAAAATTTGCTTTTTCAGGACCTTAATGTCTTGACCACAATTAGAGGTGGCCTATCCAAAAGAAAGCATAGCTATTAATTATACTTCATTAGACATGAACATAACATGTATATCAGTCTCTATTGTCACCCCCCCCCCCCCCCCTGTACAGTATATATACAGAGAAGGACCATTTAAATATGTCTAAGGTGAACCAGTAGAAAAATAAGAAGGAAAGAAGGAACGGTGTCACATGTCATCCGGAAAGTGGTTTAGTATGTGATGCCGTTAAGTCATACAGGAAGATTTAACTAGGTAGTCCTATTATAAAGAAAAATGAGCAGCACACTGGTTGGCTAGATGTAAACAACTAGGTAGGTATATTACAACACAAATCAGCCAAAGAAACACTTACTAGATATTTAATCACTAGAGCATGAGGCCCAAGGCCCAGACTAAGCGATAGCTGCGAGTATCACGGAATTCAGTTCCATATAGGTGTCAGATAAGTACTTACCGAGGCCGAGATGCCGAGAGCTGTTCGCCCTTGCGACTAGGCACACTCTGCCCCCTGGAGGTAATACAGGAAGTGGATGGCACGAAGAGGCACAGGCAGGACAAGACTTGCATAGTGGTCCTTGTAGAGTTGGGCAGCTGTGCGGTGACTGGCGGATAGGATGGCCCGCAGGAAGGAAACCCAACAGGAATTTCCCAACAGGCTGAGGGTCAAACACTGGAGGATGAGGTAATTTCCAGATCACTGGCTGAGACGCAGGGTTCAGAAGACACAAGGAAAATCCAGGTCACAAGCAGGGGTCAAGGCAAGGAGACAGGAGGCAGGTCTGGGTCACAGGCAGAGGGTAAAGCACTGGAGACAAGAGGCAGATCCGGGTCACAGTCAGAGGGTCAAACACTGGAGGCAAGGCAGAGTCCATTTAAACAGGCCAAGGGTCAGGTCCAGGAGAAGAGCAGAGTACTCAGGGTCAATCTGGGTCACAACGAGTAATAAGATGCAGGAAACAGGAACCAAACTCAGACAGGAAGCTGAAGACAAACCAGCAACTTGGCCATCGGGCCACGAACGCGCATGCGCCAGAGCGCAGTTCTGCCGCGCATGCGTGCAGGGATACGGCTGATGCGGCTGGATTGATTGTTTCTCTGACAATAGGACAGCATGACATATAATATCCAATCAATACACATTACAAATGTATATGGTATTCCTTTGCTCATAAGAAAAAATAAAAATAAAATTCCTTTGACCTTTAACATCTGAAAACAATATACAATGCTTTGAAAAAGTATTCATACCCCTTGACATTTTCCAAATTTTGTCATGTTACAACCAAAAATGTTAATGTATTTTATTGGGATTTTATGTAATAGACCAACACAAAGTGGCAAATAATTGTGAAGTGGAAGGAAAATGATAAATGGTTTTCCAAATTTTTTCCAAATAAATATGTGAAAAGTGTGGCGTGCATTTGTATTCAGCCTCCCTGAGTCAATACGTTGTAGAACCACATTTTTGGGGATGTCTCTACTAGCTTTCCACATCTAGAGAGTGACATTTTTGCCCATTCTTCTTTGCAAAATAGCTTAAGCTCTGTCAGATTGGATGGAGAGCGTCTGTGAGCAGCAATTTTCAAGTCTTGCCACAGATTCTCAATTAGATTTAGGTCTGGACTTTGCCTGGGTCATTCTAAAACAAGAATATGCTTTGTTCTAAACCATTCCATTGTAGATCTGGCTGTATGTTTAGGGTCGTTGTCCTGCTGGAAGGTGAACCTCTGCCCCAGTCTCAAATCTTTGGCAGACACTAATGCCCTGTACACACGATCAGTTTTACCGATGAAAACAGTCCGATGGACTTTTTTCAATCGGACAAACCGATCGTGTATGGGCCCCATCGGTCTTTTTTCCATCGGTGAGAAAAAATAGAACATGTTTTAAATTTATCTGATGGAAAAAAAAACGATAACAAATTCCGATCGTCTGTGTGGAACTCCATCGGAGAAAAAACCCACGCATGCTCAGAATCAAGTCGACGCATGCTCAGAAGCATTGAACTTAATTTTTCTCGGCTCGTCGGAGTGTTTTAAGTCACAGCGTTTGGGACGGTTGGATTTTTGACTGATGGTGTGTAGGCAAGACAGATGGAAGTCAGCTTCATCGGAATTCCGATGGAAAAATACATCGGATTTGAATCCATAGAAGATCCGATCATGTGTACAGGGCTTTACAGGTTTTCTTCTAGGATTGCCCTCTATTTGGCTCCATCCATCTTTCCATCAACTCTGACCAGCTTCCTTGTCCCTGCTGAAGATAAGCATCTCCACAACATGATGCTGCCACCACCATGTTGCACTGTGGGGATGGTGTGTTCAGGGTGATGTGCAGTGTTAGTTTTCCCCCACACATAGCGTTTGTGTCATGAATGTCACGTCTATCCCAACTCAGGTGGTCAGACACTATAGCTGGCTACTGTGCACTTCACCTATAGCAGCCCCCTTTCCCTTAAGGTAAGCAAGCCTACCGGTACTTGGTTGCCCCCAGGACTTAAACACAATGCTATAGTGTCTGGCCAGCCCACCCGGGCACGTGCGAACAGAGCAAACAACAGAATATTTGCAGTTAGCAAACAGCGTGGTTCAAAGACAGTTCAGGTAGAGGCAGGCTGAGTTCAGGGGATAATCCAGTATCTGTTCCAGGTAGAAGTGCCGGCTGAGTTCAGGGGATAATACAGTCCAATCCGGGTCAAACACAGGGGATCCAACAACAAACAAGGCAGATTAACAGGGGGCTAGGAACAATACAGGTAAATCTGTCTCTATCTGTCTCTATCACAAGTGTTCGGTTTGCTTATATCAGGTGACTGACCAGATCAATCAGTCAACAGGTGAACACAGACAGGGAGGAAAAGCAACAGCCAACACCCGGGTGCTGGAATGAGGAACAGGGGCACTAAGTGATCATGACATTACCCCCCCTCTGAGGAGGGGCCCCCGGACCCTCAAAGACCAGTTGGACATCCAGCACAGGACCAGCAGACTGGGCAGAGGTCCGTGAATCCACGAGGTCAGGCAGGGAATGTGTCACAGGGGTCAAGCCGGACAGCTAAAATACGAGCGGGGTGCAGAAAGCCCTGAAAAAAGGATTGAAAGCCCCACCTGGTCGAATGAGGCAGTTTATCCAAAGGGTGGATCAAACCTCTTAGAGAGGTTAGAGAAATAGGGTGAGGCCAGGTTATAGAAAGTCCTGAATAAGAAAAAGCAGGAAGTTCAATGGGCATGGGCTGGACTGGCATACTAGATACAGTGGCCGACTGGGCTTCATCGCCAAGTGTAGCGACTGCCTGAATCGCTTTACTAGTAAGTCCAGAATAGATATGTATCGAGGTGCTAAATTTAGAGGAAGTGTTTGGGTGGTAGTTATGCCCAAACACCCTAATTATTAGAGTTCTTGCAACCATTTTTGTCCGCCCTGGGCACCTTTGGCCCAGGGGCGGGTCTGCGGTTCGTTGTCAAGGGTCCCAGGCACCTTTAGCCCTGGGACTGCAACAAAGGTCTGGGCCCAGCACCTTCGGCTGGAGCCCACCGGGGATCGAGGAATCTCAGGGTACCGCCTTGCGAGGGGACCCATCTCCTAGATGAGGAGGCCGGGGTAGAAACAGTTCCAAAGGACTGGTGCGGAAGTCACAGTGAAGGAAGGGTCCCAGTAACTCTCTGGAGGGATGTCTTCTCCTTGAACAGAGACCAAGTTCACCAGGTCTGTGGCAGAGACCAAGTTCACCAGGTCTGTGGCAGAGACCAAGTTCACCGGGTCTGTGGCAGAGACCAAGTGTAAAGTTCGAGCATCATTTCGGCTGCTAGTCCTGAGTTAGAGAGACTATCCGAATGGGCCGAGTCTGCTTGAGAATCGGAGCAGGGAATTGTGTAACGTTTGTGCCTGGACCTCATCCACATCTTAAGCTGTCCTGTTCTCCCTCCAACCTTTTCTGTCAGAGACTGTGTTTTATAAGAAATAAACCTCTACGTTGGAGTGCAGCTGGTGTGGACATTCAAGTTACTGTGGGGATACAAGGACTTGTCTTTACTCAAAATAGAGGTGAGAGACATTCTCTGGTTGTCTCACTGTGGAAGACCCATCAACAACACCGCTCAACCTCCTCACATAGGAGGGTACGGGCATGTGGTGTGGTGTGCCTCTCTCTTCCTGCGAGGAGCCAAAGTTACTGCAGGTAAAGAAAGGGGTCTATGTGCTACAGACAGAAGCAGGAAGCTCAATGGGCAGGGATAACTGATGCAGTGGCCGACTGAGCCGCATTGCCAGGCATAGCGACTGTCTTTTTGATTAGAATTCCACGCTTAGGTGTGTGCTAAGCTGCTGCCTCCCTATAGAAAACGTAACAATAGTGAAGTCCAATAATTGCAAATAAGTAGAATTATATACTGCGTCAACCAAAATATAAAGAATGATATAAGCTGCCAACACGACAACTAGACAAAATTGTCAACAAAACATAAAATTTAAATTGTGGCGCTGATGATATGTTGAGTGGATGGTACCACTCAAAAATTGAGCAATGAAACTTAACCCAAAAACACCAGTGAAGTAAATGAATGAAAATACAAACAGGTGAACGCCACACCTGGGTGGAGTGTAACAACCTGCGGAGATGAGCTATGAAAAAAAGGGCTATATCAAAATGTATACAAAACATCACATACATGTGACTAAAAAATCCTGTGAAGATAAACAGTACACCTGTAAGTGAAAATTCTAAAATATAAAAATGTGTCTCAGAAGTGATTAGCTTCCAATAGGTAATTTAGCTAGGTTGGCAGTCCCAAGACTACTATAGATGGTAACTAGGTAGTCCATATAGATAAGGTCACAGTCCATAAAATGGGAAGATGACACACCACGATTATCAAAACCCCAAATTCTTGCAAAATAGGTGAGATGTACAGCATAGATGGTCACCCGGGAGTGCTATCAACCTTTGGATAATGGCGGGAGAAATTAATACTCTTACCCGCAGATGTGGACCCAACTCACCGTACGGTGGTGGGTCTATCAGGCTTGTATCCACCGATAGTGGAACCAGAAATGAAGATCCTCTGGTAATCTCCTCCTTCTGCTGACAGTACGTCTAAAGGGGCCAATAACTGGATGTTGAGCGATCCGATATCCAAACCGTGGCTCCACCAAGGGTTCGTTTGTAAAAAGGAAAAAAAGAGAGGGCCTCCACATAGTGAAAATAAAAATAGTAGTTTGGGTATTTATTGAAAACCTAAAAAATATTCAAACAAATAAATATGTTTAGAAGAGATTGCAATCAAATGATAAAAAAGCGCAGTGTGGGGCAGCTCAGGCCAGCATGTAGACCCGACGGCATTTCGTCTACAAAGACTTTGACTGGGGTACATGCTAGCCCACCACCCCAGGCGCTTATATAGGAGAAGAGATAACTTAATGGTAAGCATGTGTGTCCTGTCACAAATCCCGCTTCTGGGGTCTGGTTGCATGTTAGGGCCGAAGTGACGTCAATATGGGTCACATGTGCGTATCAGCCAATGAACATATGCATACTAGGGATGAGCCGAACCCCCCCCTGTTCGGTTCGCACCAGAACCTGCAAACAGACCTAAAGTTTGTGTGAACTTTAGAACCCTATTAAATACAATGGACTCGAATATTCAAAATCAAAAGTGCTAATTATAAAGGCTAATATGCAAGTTATTGTCCTAAAAAGGGTTTGGGGACCCTGGTCTTGCCCCAGGGGACATGTATCAATGCAAAAAAAAGGTTTAAAAACGGCAGTTTTTTTGGGAGCAGTGATTTTAATAATGCTTAATGTGAAACAATAAAAGTGAAATATTCCTTTAAATTTCGTACCGGGGGGGGGGGGGTGTATAGTATGCCTGTAAAGCAGCGCTTGTTTCACTTGCTTAGAACTGTCCCTGCACAAAATGTCATTTCTGAAGGAAAAAAAGTCATTTAAAAGCACTCGCGAATATAATAATGAATTGTGGGCTCCCGGCAATACAGAGAAAAGTCATTGATAAAAAAAAAATGCGTGGGGTCCCCCCAAATTCAATTACAAGGCCCTTCAGGTCTGGTATGGATATTAAGGGGAATCCTGCGTCAAATTAAAAAAAAAATGATGTGGGGTTCCCCCCAAATATCCATACTAGACATTTCAGGTCTGTTATGGATTTTAAGGGGAACCCCACCCCAAATAAAATAAAAAATGGCATGGAGTTCCCCCAAAAATCCATACCAGACCCTTTATCCGAGCACACAACCTGGCAGGCGGCAGGAAAAGAGGGGGGGACGAGAGAGCGGCCCCCCTCCTGAACCATACCAGGCCACATGCCCTCAACATGGGGAGGATGTCCCCATGTTGATGGGGACAAGGGCCTCATCCCCACAACCCTTGCCCGGTGGTTGTGGGGGTCTGTGGGCAGGGGGCTTATTGGAATCTGGAAGACCCCTTTAACAAAGGGGACCCCCAGATCCCGGCCCCCCCTATGTAAATTGGTAAGGGGTAAAAAAAAAACAGACACCTTGGAAAAGTCCTTTATTAAAAATAAAACGTCATTGGCTGAGCGGACCTACACTGCGGAGGAAGTTCCCCATCCGGTCCTCTCAGCCAATGACGTAGGCGGGGTCTGAGGTCCGAGGGGGCGGGGCAACCTCGTATCTCAGACCCCGCCTACGTCAATGGCTGAGGGGACCTGATGGGGAACTTCCTCTGCAGTGTAAAAAATGAATAGACCCGCCCCTTCTCACGTTCCCCATCAGGTCCGCTCAGCCAATGACGTAGGTGTTAGGCTGAGCGGACCTGATGGGGAACGTGAGCAGGAGCGGGTCTATTCGTACCTCAGACCCCGCCTACGTCATTGGCGTAGGAGTGGAGTGGAGTGGAGACTGCAGCGCTGGACATCGGATCGCCGCGGTACACTAGATTTCATCGATGGAATGGGTTTTTTATTTTTAATAAAGGACTTTTCCAAGGTGTCTGTGTGTTTTTTTTACATTTTTTTTACACTTTCTTCGTGAAATGGTAGGGGTACAATGTACCCCTTACCAATTCACATGGGGGGCGGGATCTGGGGGTCTCCTTTGTTAAAGGGGTCTTCCAGACTCCGATAAGCCCCCTGCTTGCAGACCCCCACAACCACCGGGCAAGGGTTGTGGGGATGAGGCCCTTGTCCCCATCAACATGGGGACATCCTCCCCATGTTGAGGGCATGTGGCCTGGTACAGTTCAGGAGGGGGGGGCGCTCTCTCGTCCCCCCCTCTTTTCCTGCGGCCTGCCAGGTTGCGTGCTCAGATAAAGGGTCTGGTATGGATTTTTGGGGGAACTCCACGCTATTTTTTTTACATTTGGGGTGGAGTTCCCCTTAAAATCCATACCAGACCTGAAGGGTCTAGTATGGATATTTGGGGGGAACCCCACGTCATTTTTTTTTTAAATTTGACGCAGGGTTCCCCTTAATATCCATACCAGACCTGAAGGGCCTGGTAATTGAATTTGGGGGGACCCCCACGCATTTTTTTTTTTTATCAATGACTTTTTTCTGTATTGCCGGGAGCCGACAATTCATTATAGCCACGAGTGCTTTTAAATGACTTTTTTTCCTTCAGAAATTACACTTTGTGCAGGGACAGTTCTAAGCAAGTGAAACAAGCGCTGCTTTACAGGCATACTATACACCCCCCCAGGTACGAAATTTAAAGGAATATTTCACTTTTATTGTTTCACTTTAAGCATTATTAAAATCACTGCTCCCAAAAAAACTGCAGTTTTTAAAACTTTTTTTTGCATTGAAACATGTCCCCTGGGGCAGGACCCGGGTCTCCAAACACTTTTTATGATAATAACTTGAATAAAAGCCTTTAAAATTAGCACTTTAGATTTCTCCCATAGACTTTTACAGGGTGTTCCGAGGCTTTTCGAATTTGCCGCGAACACCCCAAATTGTTCGCTGTTCGGCGAACGTGCGAACAGGCAATGTTCGAGTCGAACATGAGTTTGACTCAAACTCGAAGCTCATCCCTAATGCATACTAAATCTTAATCGTAAAACAGAACATTATCTACTAAATGTGGACGGACATAATAATCCGCCCTAATCACTACCAAGTCTCAACTTGGGGCACCAATCAGCGCTCAACTGAAATATCACGTGACCATCGGGATAGCCCGCAAAGCATGCTGGGGTGCGTAGTTTTGGAATATACTGTGCAGGCTAGATTCCAGGGTTCCGCCTCCCAGCGCGACGGTGCGTATCTCAAAGCTCAACTGCAGTGCCCCGTGACCATTGGGATAGCCCGCGAGGCACGCTGGGGCGCGTAGTTCCAGAATATGCCGTGCAGGCTAAATTCCAAGGTTCCGCCTTCCAGCGTGATGACGCGTATCGTCTGAACATCATGTGACCACAGGGATGGGACGCAAAGAATGCTGGGGCACGTAGTTCTGAAGTATGCCGTACGGACTAGAACACCAGAACAGTGCCATCCAACACATTAACTTTGCGTCATACGTGCAGATCAGAGCAAGGAAAATAAAATTAGAATAATAGATAGTGAGATTATGTGAAAGGCAACACAGACTTTTACAGAGTATTGTAATATGCAAAACAATCCCTTCTCATATGAAACAATATCTATGCATAAAGGCAGATGTAGATAGACCTGAAATGATTAGTAAAAATGTTAAAACTATAGACAAAAATAAAAATAAAAGAAATATCATGAGGGGTGACAACGCCTCACAAATGTAGGAAAAAGTACATAGACCATAGTAGACCAAATGGTCTACACATGATGTAGTATGAAACATAGGAAAAAGAGGAGATATTACCCGCAAAAGGCACCCATGCATGTATGGACTGATTCTAATAATGCCTCAAAAAAATGTAAAAATGTGTATTACAATATGAACCAAAAGTACATAATATAAACAGACTTAACTATAAAGCCAGGGTACCAAGGACCCGGGATACGTGCGATAAATGTAGCATTAATGATGTTAAGCTTGAGTGATAAAGGCATTAATATCCCAATCTATATTAAGGCCATACAGCCTGTAACACTTAAGCTGGTAGATCCAAAAAGTTTCTAACCTAGACACCTCCTTTAGACGGGATTCACCCCTCCAATTGGGGACAAATCTGTCTATAATTTGAAATTTCGTGCCAATGGGATTTTTGTTGTGAAACCGTAAATAGTGTCTTGGGACACTGATTGGTTTTTCCTTGTCTAATGCTGGTTAGATGTTCACCTACCCTTGTGGAAAAGGTCCTGATGGTACGACCCACGTATTGTTTCCCACAAGGGCAGGTAATCAGGTACACGATATATCGAGTAGTGCAAGTCGTGAACTGTTTCATGGCATATTCAACTCCTGTGGACGTGGACTTATGTCTCTGTCTTACTTCGTCCACAGGTGTTAACCACACATACCTTACACTTACGGCAGGGGTAATAGGCTTTAGGTGTGGAAAGAAGATAGGGGCTACTGGGGGATCAGAAACGTTGGGTGCAATCTGGCCTTTCAAAGAGGGTGCACCCCTGTATGTAACACCTGCTTTATCGGGAAGTGTGGAGCCTAAAATTTGATCATTTTTTAAAACTTTCCAATGTTTTTGGAAAATGTCCTTGATCTGCTTGTGTTGGACGGAAAATGTTGTGAAAAAAGACCATTTGTATTTCGAATCCTGGGCACGCTTTGATTGTTCCACCATTAGAGAATTCCTGTTGACAGATGAGATTTTGCAAATTTCTTCATCTATTATGGAGGGCTGATATCCCTTTTCTATGAATCTGGATTTCAGTATGTTAGCCTGATGGTAGAAGTCTGAGAGATTGGTACAATTGCACCTAATCCGCAACAACTGGCTGCGTGGCACCGACTTTAACCAGGCTGAGTGGTGACAGCTGTCGACCAGGATGTAACCATTCCGGTCGGTAGTTTTAAAGAATGTTTTTGTCTCCAATTGATCACCAACTGTAAAGATCTCTAAATCAAGGAAGTGTATACTTGAAAAACTTGCCTTATAAGATAGTTTGATGCCAATATCATTGTTGTTCAAAGAAGACATAAAAATCTCCAAAGAATTTATCCCCCATTGCCGCCCCCTTTTGTTGCAAGAAAAAATCTCCATTGTACCAAAAATAGTTATGTTTGGTGGCAAAGTGTAACAAATCCATGATGTATCTCTTTTGGGTACCCGGAAGCTTGTTATTTCTGGACAGAAACAAACGAACGGCAGATAAACCCAATTCATGTGAGATACACGTATACAATGAAGCAACGTTGGCCGTGACCAACAGTATGTCTTTGCTATAGTTCACTTGTTGCAACAAGGAGATGGTATGTCTGGTGTCCTTAAGATAGGATGGGATAGATTGGACAATCGGTTGTAAGTGGAAATCTATATACCTGCCTATCCTTGAGGTTACCAAGTCTATCCCGCTAATGATTGGGCGACCCGGAGGACAGTTTGCATCTTTATGTACTTTTGGCAGGTAATAAATCACAGGGATACGCGGGGCCACTGGTACAAGATAACTCTTCTCCTTGTCCAAAATTCCTAACTGTGCTCCAGAATCTATGAGATCAACTAGAGTATTCTTGAAATCTGATGTGGGATTTTTTGGCAAACGGACATACGTTTCAGTGTCACTTAGTATTTTAGTCATTTCCAGATGGTAATCTTTTTTGTCAAGAATGACTATACTGCCACCCTTATCTGCGGGACGTATGATAAGGTCCTTACGTTCGCAGAGTGATTTCAGACCCACCTTGATGTTAGGGTCGTTGTAGATTCTTTTACGTAGAAGTGTCTCTAAATCCCTAAGAACCAGGTGCCTTAACACTTGGATGGAAGGTGCTGAGGGACATGGGGGATTTAAAAGGGACGGATTTGAAAGACCTGAGTGTACTGTATGAGTAGTAACCTCAGGTAAAGATGGTCTTGTAGGATTGGAAATTAAGTATATTTCAGTCCTTTATTTAATAATGTTTTTTTTCTGCTTCTTTAAAAGTAACTGAACTTAAATTAAAAATACCATCGTCCTTTACATGCATTTTCTTTTTCTTGGCGCGCCGTCCACCTCTGGAGCCGCGCTTGGTTCTTGGTTTCTGTTGTGTCCCCCTTGTTCCTTGTGGAATCCCCCTGAATATGATGGTCCCTGGTGATTCTGGTTATAGTTATATGGGGATCTATTAGAATGATGATATTCTTCTCTATCCATATAAGCATATTGGGACTGGTATGCTCTTCTTTCTTCTCTTAGTGGTGAGAATCTATTGCGTGTTTGTATTGGTGTTCTCTGGGACTGGTATGCGTAGTAATCATTTTGGTTGTTTCTACCGCGTGGAGAATCATATCTCCAGTGTTCGTGGGAATTATCCCTTTTACCTCTTTTGTTACCACAAGCTCCTCTAACTCTACCTCCATGTGTGGGGAACGACCCCTGATACTGAGTAGTGGGGGTACATATACCGGGTTGTCTATAGTTGGATTCATTAGCACCCTGTGAAGGGCTAGTATTACTTGGAGCGTAGGTTGCAGTTAATTGATGAGGCCTAACATCATTACTGGGAGGAACAGACATTTCCATGGTGTTCTGTTCATTATCTCCTGTTCCTAGTATAGTGGGGTCTTAAAATTTAGGGGAATGTTTGAGTGGTAGTTGTACTCAAACACCTTATTTGATAGGGCTTTGCTAAACCATTTTATACCGCAGTTGGGATACTGGTGTATCCTGTGGCCTGTGGATGGCACAGCCATCAGGGGCTAGGGTTGAACCGCTGGTATAGTGCTGTGCCTTGGATGTCCCCTCTCGACGGTGGTATGGTGGGCGTGGTCGGCCTGCTGTGCATGCCGGGAGAGGATATAAAATGGGCGGACGCTGCCTGTGGTTGGGTTGATTCCCGGGGGTCCTACCCCGTGGAGTGTGTTGTTCTGTTCATTGGCCACCCTGGGCACCTTTAGCCCTGGGGTGGGGTTCCTGGCCCGGTACACTGGCGGATCAGTCCCAGGCATCTTTAGCCCTGGGGCTGCAACTGAAGGCCTTGGGTCCAGCACCTTTGGCTGGGGCCCACGGAGAGAAGAGGAATCCCAGGGTGCTGCCTTGCGAGGAGACCCGTATCTAGAAGAGGAGGCTGGGGGAGGACCATTCCGAGGGACTGGTGAGAGATCACAGTGTAGGAAGGGGCCCGGTAACTCTCTGGAGGGATGTCATCTCACTGAAAGAGGCCTAATACCACAAGCAAAGTTCACCAGGTCTGTGGCAGAGACCCAAAGTTCACCAGGTCTGTGGCAGAGACCCAAATTCACCTGTAACAGTTTGTGCAGAGACTGTGTGTAATCTAATATGAGCATCACTCCGGCTGCTAGGATCCACTCTAATGGGAGACTATCCGGGTGAGCTGAGCCTACTTGAAGAGACAGGTAGTGAGTCATACATTCGTTTGTGCCTGGACCTATGCCAACACCTTTTGCTGTCTTGTTCTCCATCCACCCTTTCCTATCTAGTGCATATGAGAAAATAAACTATGTTGGAGTTGCAACTGGTGTGGACCTTGGAGTTATTGGGGGAAATAGAGACTTGTCTTTATTGCAGTAGAGATGAGAACCATTCTCTGGAGAACCTAGCCGTGGAGACCCAGTTACATTACACCGCTCAACCTCTTCACACAGGAGGGTACGGGCATATGCTACGGTATCCCCCTTTTCCTAGAAGTGAGCCTAGGGAAGGGAAGAGGGGTCTGTGTGCTACACTAGTTTGCTCTCTTTTGGTTGCCAACTGAATACGCACCCATTTTTATAATCATTAACATCCCTTGTATATTTCTTTTGTTTCTTTGTTTTCTGTTCTCGTTCTTCCTTTTCCAAATTATTTTTTAAATTTGTGGATAAAGTGTTATATTCAGATGCGTTCTGGTGTTTTTGGATTAAGTTTCATTACTCAATTTTTGAGTGGTACCATCCACTCAACATATCATCAGCGCCACACTTTAAATTTTATGTTTTGTTCACAATTTTGTCTAGTTGTTGTGTTGGCAGCTTATATTATTCTTTATATTTTGGTTGGCGCAGTATATTATTCTACTTATTTGCTGTTTTCTTTTGACTGTTTATATTGCTGCCTTCCTCACAGTATATTTTAGATATCCAATTCTTTGGTCATTCCAATATGGATGTTTTTGAATATCGTAGCAGTCGCACTTTTAATAGTGAGGGCGTGTTTGTTTCCATAAATACTGACTCAGAAATGGGAGTTCTATTTTTAAGGTTAAAAAACCTCATGACAACTGAGGTGCACCTCCAATGGGACATTGCGTTCCTTGAGCAATACTCTGGGGAGTGCATGGTCCCGAGGGGTTTAAGGTGGGATGTACATCCCCAGCAGGGTGACCTGGATTTAGATCAATGGTTTTGTTATTTTAATGAAGCAGGGATTTCATTTATAGTGTTCCTGTTAGAAAGGAAAAGAGCCAGAATGACTCATATTGAACAAAAATTAAGGATATTAGAGAGAAGCTCCTGCCACATAAATCCACATCTGAATATAACACTTTATCCACAAATTTAAAAAATCATTTGGAAAAGGAAGACCGGGAACAGAAAACAAAGAAACAAAAGAAATATACAAGGAATGTTAATGATTATAAAAATGGGTGCGTATTCAGTTGGCAACAAAAAGATTTCCATGGTGTTCTGTTCATTATCTCCTGTTCCTAGTGTGCTCTGTCTGTTCCTCCCAGTAATGATGTTAGGCCTCATCAATTAACTGCAACCCACACTCCAAGCAATACTAGCCGTTCACAGGGTGCTAATGAATCCAACTATAGACAACCCGGTATACGTACCCCCACTACTCAGTAGCGGGGGTCGTTCTCCACACATGGAGGTAGAGGGAGAGGAGCTCGTAGTAACAACAGAGGTAAAAGGGATAATTCCCACGAACACTGGAGATATGATTCTCCACGTGGCAGAAACAACCAAAATGATTACTACGCATACCAGTCCCAGAGAACACCAATACAAACCCGCAATAGATTCTCACCACTAAGAGAAGAAAGAGTCCCAATATGCTTATATGGATAGAGAAGAATATCATCATTCTAATCGATCCCAATATAACTATAACCAGAATCACCCCGGACCATCATATTCAGGGGGTTTTCACAAGGAACAAGGGGGACACAACAGAAACCAAGAACCAAGCCTGGCTCCAGAGGTGGACGGCGCACCAAAAAAGAAAATGCATGTAAAGGACGATGGTATTTTTAATTTAAGTTCAGTTACTTTTACAGAAGCAGAAAAAACAGTATTAAATAAAGGACTGAAATATGTTCCTCCCAAACAATTTAATAAATTTGCCACATTCATAGATGTGCATAAATATGTAAGGAAACTTAACATACAAAGATACTTCATTTCCAAACCTACAAGACCATCTTTACCTGAGGTTACTACTCATATAGTACACTCAGGTCTTTCAAATCCTTCCCTTTTCAATCCCCCATGTCCCACAGCACCTTCCATCCAAGTGTTTAGGGTCCTGGTTCTTAGGGATTTAGAGACACTTCCACGCAAAAGAATCTACAACGACCCTAACATCAAGGTGGGTCTGAAATCACTCTGCGAACGTAAGGACCTTATCATACATCCCGCAGATAAGGGTGGTGGTATCAGGGCCGGCCCTATGATGGGACCGGGTGGTACCATGGTACCAGGCGGCACTGTTAGGGAGGAGGCAACCTGACGCCCACCAGCCAGCCGCTCCGCTGCCTGTGAGGACACTCACAGGCGGGGGGGCAGTCAGCGAGTGAGCAGGCACAGGCAGGCGCCGCTCCCTGTGAGGAGCCTGGCGCCTCTTCTGTTGGTGACAGGGGCGGGCAGAGCACTCGCAGCCCGGGGGGGGGTTGGGAGCAGTCAGCGAGTGAGCGGGCAGTGGAGCAGAGAGATGATGTCATCTCTCCCCGCCGCCCTGCATCACCACAGTTTCACCCTCACTGTGCAGCCGTGGGCAGCAGAGAGATTATATCATCTCTCTGCTGCCTGCCTTCACTCTGGGACACAGCAAGTGACAACACGCAACGTGTGTCAGGTGACGTCGTGACAATACGCAACGTGTGGCAAGTGACAATATGCAACGTGTGGCAGGTGACAATACGCAACGTGTGGCAGGTGACAATATGCAACGTGTAGCAGGTGACAATCCGCACCGTGTGGCAGGTGACAATCCGCAACGTGTGGCAGGTGACAATCCGCAACGTGTGGCAGGTGACAATCCGCAACATGTGGCAGATGACAATCCGCAACGTGTGGCAGGTGACGTAAGTGACCATGCGTAACATGTGGCAGCCGACAATCCGCAACGTGTGGCAGGTGACAACCTGCAACGTGTGGCAGGTGACAACCCGCAACGTGTGGCAGGCGACAACCCGCTACATGTGGCAGGTGACAACCCGCATCTGGTGGTGGAGTTCAAAGCAAAACTGTAAGTACAAACACACATCACAAGTTGTATGAGACATGAGAGCCTGAGAGGGACTTGCCTTGCCCAGCCCTGATTAACCACTTAAGGACCGAAAGGATTTGCCCACTTAAAGCGGCTGTATGGCTTTGTTTTAAATTTTTTCTAAATAACAAACATGTTATACTTACCTCCACTATGCAGTTCGTTTGGAAAAGAGTGGCCCCGATCCTCTGGTTCTCGGGTCCCTCGGTGGCTGTCTCGGCTCCTCCCTGCATCAGCTAACCCCCTTCTGGTAAGCGCTCTCCCAAGGGGGTTAGCTTGCGGGCGCGCTCCCTGTCATACACGCTGCGTCCATAGACACAGCGTGTATGACTCATTCCCGCCCCCCATGGGCCGGGTCATTGGATGTGATTGACAGCAGCGCGAGCCAATGGCTGCACTGCTATCAATCTATCCAATCTAGCCAATTAACGGCCAGACTCCATGGAGAAGAGGACGCCGGGGACGCGCACAGCAAGTGATCGGGCCCAGGTAAGTAAAACAGGGGGCTGGGGGGCAGTCATTGCCAGGTGTTTTTTCACCTTAATGCATAGGATGCATTAAGGTGAAAAAACACGAACCTTTACAAACCCTTTAATGACCAGGCCATTTTTTGCGATACGGCACTTTGACAATTGCGCGGTAATGCGACACTGTACCCAAATAAAATTGATGTCCTTTTTTTCCCACAAATAGAGCTTTTTTTTCGTGATATTTGATCACCTCTGCGGTTTTTATTTTTTGCACTATAAACAACAAAAGAGCGACAATTTAAAAAAAATATATATATTTTTTACTTTTTGCTATAATAAATATCCAAAAAATTAATAAAAAAATATTATTTCTTCATCAGTTTAGGCCGATATGTATTCTTCTACATATTTTTGGTACCAAAAAACACAATTAGCGTACATTGATTAGTTTGCGCAAAAGACATTGCGGCCGCCCGCCATGCACAGGTCCCTTTATACTCCTATATACATGTATAGAGCCCTGACAGGCCCTGACAGGTCCATTTATACGCCTATATGCACGTATAGAGCCATGACAGGTCCTCTTTATACTCCTTTATACATGTATAGAGCCATGACAGGTCCTCTTTATTGTCCTTTATACATGTATAGAGCCATGACAGGTCCTCTTTATACTCCTTTATACATGTATAGAGCCATGACAGGTCCTCTTTATACATGTATAGAGCCACAACAGGTCCTCTTTATTATCCTTTATACATGTATAGAGCCATGACAGGTCCTCTTTATACTCCTTTATACATGTATAGAGCCACAACAGGTCCTCTTTTTACTCCTATACATGTATAGAGCCATGACGGGTCCCCTTTAGTTATCATGATATAAAAAAATTAATGTGGGGGCCTTTTGGTGGGCGGGATTTTTTTTTTGGGGGGGCAGCATTTCATTCTTGGTCCCAGGCAGCACAATGTCTTGGGCCGGCCCTGGGTGGTATAGTCATTCTTGACAAAGATTACCATCTGGAAATGACTAAAATACTAAGTGACACTAAAACGTATGTCCGTTTGCCAAAAAATCCCACATCAGATTTCAAGAATGCTCTAGTTGATCTCATAGATACTGGAGCACAGTTAGGAATTTTGGACAAGAAGGAGAAGAGTTATCTTGTACCAGTGGCCCTGCGTATCCCTGTGATTTATTACCTGCCAAAGGTACATAAAGATGCCAACTGTCCTCCGGGTCGCCGAATCATTAGCGGGATAGACTTGGTAACCTCCAGGATAGGCAGGTATATAGATTTCCACTTACAACCGATTGTCCAATCTATCCCGTCCTATCTTAAGGACACCAGACATACCATCTCTTTGTTGCAACAAGTGAACTATAGCAAAGACATACTGTTGGTCACGGGCAACGTTGCTTCATTGTATACGTGTATGTCACAAGAATTGGGTTTATCTGCCGTTCATTTGTTTCTGTCCAGAGATAACAAGCTTCCGGGTACCCAAAATAGATACATCATGGATTTGTTACAATTTGCCACCAAACATAACAATTTTTGGTACAATGGAGATTTTTTTCTTGCAACAAAAGGGGGTGGCAATGGGGGCTAAATTTGCTCCCAGCCTGGCCAATATTTTTATAGCCAAATGGGAGGAGGACGTCGTCTTTGCTCTTAATCGACCTGAGATATTCTCTGGGCTCGATACATAGACAACATCCTCCTCCTATGGAAGGGTGATCAAAATTATTTGGAGATTTTCATGTCTACTTTGAACAACAATGATATTGGCATAAAACTATCTTATGAGGCAAGTTTTTCAAGTATACACTTCCTTGATTTAGAGATCTTTACAGTTGGTGATCAATTGGAGACAAAAACATTCTTTAAAACTACCGACTGGAATGGTTACATTCCAGTCGACCGCTGTCACCACTCAGCCTGGTTAAAGTTGGTGCCACGCAGCCAGGTGCAATTGTACCAATCTCTCAGACTTCTACCATCAGGCTAACCTACTGAAATCCAGATTAATAGACAAGGGATATCAGCCCTCCATAATAGATGAAGAAATTTGCAAAATCTCATCTGTCAACAGGAATACTCTAATGGTGGAACAATCAAAGTGTGTCTAGGATTTGAAACACAAATAGTCTTTTTTCACAACATTTTCCATCCAACACAAGCAGATCAAGGACATTTTCCAAAAACACTGGAAAGTTTTAAAAAATTATAAAATTTTAGGCTCCACACTTCCCGATAAAGCAGGTGTTACATACAGGGGTGCACCCTCTTTGAAAGGCCAGATTGCACCCAACGTTTCTGATCCCCCAGTAGCCCCTATCTTCTTTCCACATCTAAAAGCCTATTACCCCTGCTGTAAGTGTAAGGTATGTGTGGTTAACACCTGTGGACGAAGTAAGACAGAGACTTTTATGTCCACATCCACAGGAGTTGAATATGCCATGAAACAGTTCACGACTTGCGCTACTCGATATATTGTGTACCTGATTACCTGCCCTTGTGGGAAACAATACGTGGGTTGTACCATCAGGACCTTTTCCACAAGGGTAGGTGAACATCTAACCAGCATTAGACAAGGGAAAACCAATCACAGTGTCCCAAGACACTATTTACGGTTTCACAACAAAAATCCCATTGGCACAAAATTTCAAATTATAGACAGATTCGTCCCCAATTGGAGGGGTGGATCCCGTCTAAAGGGGGTGTCTAGGTTAGAAACTTTTTGGATCTACCAGCTTAAGTGTTACAGGCCATATGGCCTTAATATAGATTGGGATATTAATGCCTTTATCAATCAAGCTTAACATCATTAATGCTACATTTATCGCACGTATCCCGGGTCCTTGGTACCCTGGCTTTATAGTTAAGTCTGTTTATATTATGTAATTTTGATTCATATTGTAATACACATTTTTACATTTTTTTTGAGGCATTATTAGAATCATAGTCCATACTTTTGCGGGTATTATCGCTCCTTTTTCCTATGTTTCATACTACATCATGTGTAGACCATTTGGTCTACTATGGTCTATGTACTTCCTACATTTGTGAGGCGTTGTCACCCCTCATGATATTTATTTTATTTATTTTTTGTCTATATTTTAAAATTTTTACTAATCATTTCAGGTCTATCTACATTTGCCTTTATGCATAGATAGTTTCATATGACTAGGGATTGTTTTGCATATTACAATACTCTGTAAAAGTCTGTGTCGCCTTTCACATAATCTCACTTTAGTCTATTATTCTAATTTTATTTTCCTTGCTCTGATCTGCACGTATGACGCAAAGGTAATGTGTTGGATGGCACTGTTCTGGTGTTCTAGTCTGTACGGCATACTTCAGAACTACGTGCCCCAGCATTCTTTGCGTCCCATCCCTGTGGTCACGTGATGTTCAGACGATACGCGTCATCACGCAGGAAGGCGGAACCTTGGAATTTAGCCTGCATGGCATATTCCGGAACTACGCGCCCCGGCGTGCCTCGCGGGCTATCCCGATGGTTACGTGATATTTCAGTTGAGCGCTGATTGGTGCCCGAAGTCGAGACTTGGTAGTGATTAGGGCTGATTATTATGTCCGTCCACGTTAAGTAGATAATGTTCTGTTTTACGATTAAGATTTAGTATGCCTATGTTTTTTGGCTGATACGCACATGTGACCCATATTGATGTCATTTCGGCCCTAACGTGCAACCAGACCCCGGAATCGGGATTCGTGACAGGACACACATGCTTACCATTAAGTTATCTCTTCTCCTATATAAGCGCAGGGGGTGGTGGGCTAGCATGTACCCCAGTCAAAGTCTTTGTAGACGAAACGCCGTCGGGTCTACATGCTGGCCTAAGCTGCCCCACACTGCGCTTTTTTATCATTTGATTGCAATCTCTTTTAAACATATTCATTTGTTTGAATATTTTTTACGTTTTCAATACATACCCAAACTACTCTTTGGATTTACACATTTGGATGCCCTCTCTTTTTTTTCTTTTTACAAACTAACCCTTGGTGGAGCCACGGTTTGGATATCGGATCGCTCAACATCCAGTTATTGGCCCCTTTGGACATACTGTCAGCAGAAGGAGGAGATTACCGGAGGATCTTCATTTCTGGTTCCACTATCGGTGGATACAAGCCTGATAGACCCATCGCCGTACGGTGAGTTGGGTCCACATCTGCGGGTAAGAGTATTCATTTCTCCCCCCATTATCCAAAGGTTGAAAGCACTCCCGGGTGACCATCTATGCTGTACATCTCACCAATTTTGGAAGAATTTGGGGTTTTAATCATCGTGGTGTGTCATCTTCCCGTTTTATGGACTGTGACCTTATCTATATGGACTACCTAGTTACTGTAAGGTAAATAGAGGGTCTTTTATATATTTCTAGTATTATCAAACGAGTATATACATATTTCTATAGATTTGTAGTTAAGTATGATTTCAAAAGGCTAACAGTTAATATTACAAGTTAAAACAGGATGTCTTGTGGTTAACTGATTTGAAAACCCATCAGACTTAGCTTGGCTCAACGCCTGGATTATGGTTAGAACTTAGCACTTATATTTTTTCAGCTTTGCATCTAAGCAGAAAAGACAGATATTACTGTATAACCCATGACCTCTGTTTCTAGGCAGAATATGTTATAATAGCTATTGATAGATATGTCTTGTAACTTCATGTTTTTTGCAATATACTCTGTTCATTTGTGACTGTGGGAGGAGACTCCCCGTTGTAAGATTATAAGTATGCAGAGCTTTGAATACAACAACTGTAATCTTGATTCACCAAAATCCTGTGTGTGTGTGTGTGTCTTGATTACCCGACCAGTCAGAGAGCACATCCATACACCCATTTGGTCCTGCCTAGGCTCAAAGGGATAGAAGAGGTCTAACGCGCTAACTAACAGAGTGGTACCAGAAGCGGGGTCAATTGATTAGCAGGTAAGTGGAACGTTGTGAAATAAATTTTGCAAAGCTAATTTCACTTACTCTGTTACGATTGATTTTGACTATTTTGTTATATTTAAGTTGTCTCGAGGATTGCTATTCTGGCTTCCTGGGACTTATAGGAGCGCAAAGGTTATATAAGAAAGTCCGGCCAGGCGTTGGCCTGACTATAAACTAAGAAAGTCCGGCCAGGTGTTGGCCTGACTATAAACTAAGGAAGTCCGGCCAGGTGTTGGCCTGACTATAAACTAAGGAAGTCCGGCCAGGTGTTGGCCTGACTATAAACTAAGAGTCCGGCCAGGTGTTGGCCTGATTATAAACTATTATATTATAGGAATAGTATAGGATAGGAATATTATAGGGTAGCAAATATTGCTCCCGGGTTTAGAAGGACGAGTGTATGGAGCTCTAAGTTTTAATTATCCCAATTGTTTTATGGGTAATTTTTGATAAGGATATATGCATATGTAGTAGACTTGTGCACAACGGAAAAATTGGTTCCGTTTCGGTTCGTTTCTTTCCGGTCCTGTTGATTCGTAATCATTCGTAATTTTGCTAGACGGGATTTTTCGTGTTCGGACTCATTCGTATTTTTGCAAGCGACATTTTTCGTTGAATTTTTTGTTGCTTTATAATTCGTACTTTCGGTAGAGTACGTTGTTTTTCGTTGATTCTGGACACAACTCCTACTTTCGTAACTTTTTTTGGGTTCGTTGATTCGTAATTTTCCGTGTCTCTCTCACAACGACGCTGCCTATTATGCCTAATGTGCTTCGAATGGATTTGTACTTTTCTAAATACATAGCGGTTATTTGTAACGATTCGAAATCTCGTATTTTACTTTCGTTTTTTACATGCGGCTATAGGCTCCGCCCCTGTACACCATTTTGAGAGGGTTCAGCACGGTGAGGGAGAAGCAGAGAGCAGAGCAGAGTGAGTGTTATTGTGTTTCGAATGGATTTGAAATCTCGTATTTTACTTTCGTTTTTTCATGCGGCTATAGCCTCCGCCCCTGTACACCATTTTGAGAGGGAGTTCAGCATGGTGAGGGAGAAGCAGAGAGCAGAGTGAGTGTTATTGTGCTTCGAATGGATTCGTACATTCGTAACTTTTTTCATAACGAATTATGCCGAAGACCTTCGGGCATTCGCTATTTTGCGGTATAATTTATTTCGGATTCGGTTTTATTCGTAATTGCTCTGTTCGGAAATTCGAATGCTTCCGAATGTCCGAAAGTTGCTAAATTCGGACGAATTTTGATTCGTTACGAAACGAATTGCACAAGCCTAATATGTAGCAGGTACTTGAATTTAGGGGGAGCATCTGGGTGTTAGTGTAACCCAGGTGCTTTGATTGTTAGGAAATTCAAGGTTCCCTTTGTGAGTCTTGGAGGACTCTGGTGGTGTGAAGTTCTTGCCGGCCTAAAGGTGGCGTTGTTGCCTTGGACCGGGGTTAGGCTCGCACCGCAAGACTGTGCCTTTTTGTCCTCCCCTGAAGCTGGTACAGTGGGGTGGGGAACCCGCTGTGACGTAAAGGGAGAGGTCATAAAAGGGGCGGACGCCCTGACCTTGGGGTTCAGAGTTGGAGGACGCGGCCGCACCCAGGCACCTTCAGCTTGGGTGCTGGCGTTCCGGTGTTCCAGGCCTAGGTGCCCTTGGCCTAGCTGGAGCGGAGATGGAGTCCATCTCAGGCACCTTTAGCCTGGGGTGAGGTACTATGGCGGATGCCTGGGGCTCAGTACCTTCGACTGAGTTCCGCGAGGGTGGAGGAATCCGAGGGGGCCCTAACTCCTTGGATGCCCGTGTCTGAGTTCGTGAGGACTGGTGTGCAGCAACTTCTCTGAAGAGTCCGGCGCAGCATCGCTGGTGACGGAGAGGCCTCCACTTCTCCCTTGGACGGATTTCATCCTCTGACAGGGGCAAAGTGAGCAAAGATAATTCACGTTCTATATTACCTAGTCAGTGGCAGTGACTATTCACCACTGATGACAGCACAGTGGGCAGCAGCAAGAAGGGAAAGGATTGTGCCTCGATCTGTTCCCCATTTTCCAAAGAAAAGAGATTTTTATTCTTCTTGCCAAGCAATAAAACACTGAGTTGTACCTATTCACTGTGTGGAACTTGGGTTACTAAAGCAAAGGAGTCAGGGACGAAGGATTGGACTTGACTCTAGGACACCTACACAAAAGCCCAATCTTCTGGCCTTCACCTCTTAGTTACGGAGGATATGGGCCGTGGTGTGTCTCATTTCCCTCTCCCAGATACCCCTAGACAACAGCCATATAACAGATAGAGCAAGGGAGTAAGGGGTGAGACCGCTACACATGGGGGCATCGTATCTGGGATATGTGTATGGTGTCTGAAATTGAACTTTGCTGCCCGGAGGAGTTCCGAGTAGGTCGGCCATATTGGCCAATGCGCCCCGAGGCAACCCACAACTGTGTAGTTCGTGGGCGAGGCAAGGGAAAAGCCCACGAACAAGTGCAGAAGGTGGGAGGAGTCTGACCACGTGGACGTACGCACGTGGAGATTCCAGCGCAGGTGGGTCAGTGCGCAATGGAGCAGCAAAGAGAGAGGATGGCTTCAAGTGCTCCGTGGATTTCAGTTCCTTCCTTTGCGGATATGTCTTTTCTGGCTGCTCCGATTATGGATACGGGGAGAAGACTAAGGCCCCGGGGGCGATTGGCTCTGTTTACCTGCAGAGACATGGAGGCCCTCAGTGTGATCTGTCCCGGCTGTTCGGGACTGGTGGTCCAGCTGAAGCCGTTCGGGCGCTGTGAGGTCTGCAAAGAATTCCTCTTCGAGGTGGAACCATCCACAGAAAAGCTTTGCGCTTTCCACCTCAACTACCACACAGGGACTGCCACTCCGGAGGGAGAGATCGATGCTGGTGCATTCCCTGTGCGCGCTGCTCCGGGCGAAGTGACTGCCCAAGCGGAAGTGAAAAGAGAAAAATCCGAGGATGCTGCCTCGGTCACCAGCAGCTCCCTGCTCCTGCCGCCGAAGAGAAAAGTCGGCCTAGTGATGGCCTCGTGTGGTCGTGGAAGAGCTTCGCCCCACTGCTTGCCTGACCTGGATGAATTCAGTAGACAATGTCCTGGACATCCCTGCTCGTTTAAAGGTCCAGTTGAGCCAGGGGTTGGGACTGTCTGTGTGGTAGAAAGTGGCGGTAGCCCACAGTCGGTAGAGGTTGTCAAGGGGGATAGTGCCGTGACTGGGAATTATCTGCCCGCTGAGTGCTACAACACCTCTGACCTGGATTCATTGTCTGACAATGGCGATGATGGAGAGATAGACGAAATCTTCCAACAGAAGGGATGGGACAAAATGAAGCTACCCTCGGCCCGTGTCACAAGGGACCTGCCCATGTCTACTGGAGATAGTACACCTCGGGTAGAGGCCTCGGCGCCAAGGGAAGAAGCTGGTCCTCTGTCTGAAGTTCCCCTTCTGGATTCAACATCCATTCCACCTGCTCCTGTTGCGGGAGTGCAACGTCAGTCACTGCGGGCTCCTAGGCCCAGGTCTACCGAGGTGGTGAACGCACCTCGCCACCCAGAAGCGATTGTTCCACCTGGAGAAGGAGACCGAGCTACTATGCCACCTTTGTCAAGGCTGCAGCGTCTCTTTGGCCAGAAGGTTGCTCAGGAATATGGGTGGGAATACCCGTATCTGCCTCGGGAACTGCTCTATGAGGTGGAGGTCTTTCGGCAAAGATGGTATGATACATTTGTGTGGGACAAACTGAAAGTACAGCAAGCACGGCGGTACCTTTCCTGTTCACCAACGGTCACCAAGAAGTTTCAGGACTGTAAAGCTAAGTGGATGCTGGGAAGACACATTCATGCGGACAAAGTGGTGATTAGGGATGAGCCGAACACCCCCGGGTTCGGTTCGCACCAGAACCTTCGAACGGACCGAAAGTTCGCGCGAATTTTCGAACCCTATTCGTTATAATGGACGCGAACGTTCGAAATCAAAATTGCTAATTACAACGGCCAATATGCATGTTAATGTTATAAAACAGGTTTGGGGACCCGGGTCCTGCCCCAGGGGACATATATCAATGCAAAAAGAAATTTTAAAAACTAAAGTTTTTTCGGGAGCAGTCATTTTAATGATGCATAAAGTGAAAAAAAAAAAGTGAAATTTTCCTTTAAATATGGTACCTGGGGGGTGTCTAAAGTATGCCTGTGAAGTGGCATGTGTTTCCCGTGTTTAGAACTGTCCTTGCACAAAATGACATTTGTAAAGGAAAAAAAGAAGCCATTTAAAACCACTTGCGGCTTTAATGTCATGTCTTGTCCTGGCCGCCATATGGCTGAAAATCCTTGAGAAAAATGGCATGGCTACCCCATCACCCCCCCCCCACCCCAGCCCCTTTGGGTCTTGTATGGATACTAAGGGGGACCCCGCACCCAAAATAAAACCCTATACCTACAACCCTATATACTCTGAACAGCAGTATATAGGTGGTGCAAACAAGACATGGACTGTAGGTTTGTTCTTAAGTAGAATCTGAACAGGTACATTATGAAGTGTAGCTACATCCCAAAAAAATCAATTTTTAAGCTTTTTGGAGAACATAGGGAGGGGTTATCACCCCTGTAACATTTGCTGTCTTTGCACATCTGTTCAGAACATGTCACCTCACTTTCCGTCCCAATGACAAATGTTTTTGGAAAAGTGGGGTTTTAATTGAAACAAGGATTGGTGATAAAGCATCAGTAGAGAGGAGATACCTTTTTCCCAAATTAAATCTAACAGGATAGAATTTTCCTTCCTAGGGGTAGATTTCCTCTCACTTCCTGTTTTCTCTTGCCGTTTGCAAGTAGGAGTCGTTTGTAAGTTGGATGTTTGAAAGTAGGGGCCTGCCGTATATACTCTGCAGAAATTTGCCCTATTAGATGTTGGTGTAGCCACAAGACTGGTGGGCACAGGAATGGGCCCTGCTGTGAGTTAATAGATCAAGATTTGTACTTGCATGCACCTGTTGAACCGGGCAGAAAAATTGGGCCTTTGGTGGTGGTGGTGGTGGTGGTGGACGGTGTTGCCACAAGACTGTAAGCCCTCACAGTTACTCTTGGTGGGTGCAGGAATGGGCCCTGCTGTGAGTTATTAGATCAAGATTTGTAATTGCATGCACCTGTTGAACAGGGCAGAAAAATTGTGCCTTAGGCATTGGTGCTGGTGCCACAACACTGCAACCCCTCACAGATACTGTACTTGGAGCACAGCAGTCACACCTGTTGCGAAGCATCTTTTTAAAAAATTGTAATTACACGCCCCTGTTATACAGGGGCTGAAAAATTGTGCCTTAGGCACTGGTGCTGGTGCCACAACACTGCAACCCCTCACAGATACTGTACTCTGAGCACAGCAATGAGACCTGTTGCAAAGCATTGCCTAAAAATTGTAATTACACGCCCCAACAGGGGCTGAAAAATTGTGCCTTAGGCACTGGTGCTGGTGCCACAACACTGCAACCCCTCACAGATACTGTACTCTGAGCACAGCAGTCACACCTGTTGCGAAGCATCTTTTTAAAAAAAATTAATTACACGCCCCTGTTATACAGGGGCTGAAAAATTGTGCCTTAGGCACTGGTGCTGGTGCCACAACACTGCAACCCCTCACAGATACTGTACTCTGAGCACAGCAATGAGACCTGTTGCAAAGCATTGCCTAAAAATTGTAATTACACGCCCCAACAGGGGCTGAAAAATTGTGCCTTAGGCACTGGTGCTGGTGCCACAACACTGCAACCCCTCACAGATACTGTACTCTGAGCACAGCAGTCACACCTGTTGCGAAGCATCTTTTTAAAAAATTGTAATTACACGCCCCTGTTATACAGGGGCTGAAAAATTGTGCCTTAGGCACTGGTGTGGTGGCATGGATCATTGAGGAGGAGGAAGAGGATAGTCAGTGAACATAACAGGACAGTCACTCAGCATCAGCATAGGCAGTCTTGAAGGGATGTGACATTATAAATTATTCCGTTATATCCGCTTCAGGTGTCTGGTAGCTGGTGGTGATCCAAGACTGATTCATTTTTATGAAGGTCAGTCGATCAACCGAGTCGGTGGACAGGCGCACCCTATGATCGGTGACAAATCCTCCAGCAGCACTGAATGTGCGTTCGGAAAGAACGCTGGATGCAGGACAGGCCAGTAGCTCAATTGCATACTGTGCAAGCTCTGGCCAGTGATCCATCCTCAGGACCCAGTAAGCCAGAGGATTTTCGGTGGGAAAGGTGTCCAAGTCTGACCTTGCCCCTAGGTATTCCTGCACCATGTATATCAGACGCTGGCGATGGTTGCTGGAACCGATCATACCTTGGGGCTGCGGACTAAAAAATTGTCTGAACGCATCGGTCAGACGTCCACCTTCCCCACCGCTCCTTCTGCTACTGACCGAAGCCTCAGCAACTTGTCGTCCAGGACCAGGAGTTTGTAACCTCCCAGTTTCTGGGAACGCGTTGCACAGACCTTTCTGCAAGGCCTCCCTGAGATGTCTCATCCTCTGCTCCCTCTGCGACGGCAAGATAAGGTCCGCAACCTTACCCTTGTACCGTGGATCAAGGAGAGTGGCCAGCCAGTAATGGTCACTCTCCTTGATCCGAAGAACACGAGGATCCTTCCGCAGGCTTTGCAGGATCAGGGAGGCCATGCAGCGTAGGTTAGCTGAGGCATTCGGTCCGGAGTCTTCTGGGTCACTGAGGATGACATGATCGCCAGCCACCTCCTCCCAGCCACGTACAAGTCCACTGGTTTGTTGGGACTGTACATCATCCCTAAAAGACTGCTGCTGCTGATGCTGAGTGCCAGGCTCCACCTCCATGCTCACACAATCCTCCTCCTCCTCCTCCTCCTCCTCCTCTTCCTGTGTGATGGGTGGGACAGAAGGAACATTGTCTGGATAAAGGGGGCCTTGAGAGACAAGGAAGTCCTCCTCTTCCTGCCTCTGTTCTGCCTCAAGTGCCCTGTCCATTATCCCACGCAGCGTATGCTCCAACAGGTGGACAAGAGGTACAGTGTCACTGATGCATGCACTGTCACTGCTCACCATCCTCGTGGCCTCCTCAAATGGTGAGAGGACAGTGCATGCATCCCTGATCATGCTCCACTGGCGTGGGGAAAAAAAGCCAAGCTCCCCTGACCCTGTCCTGGTGCCGTAGTCGCAAAGGTACTCATTGATGGCCCTCTGCTGCGTGTGCAGTCGCTGCAGCATGGCCAACGTTGAGTTCCACCTGGTGGGCATGTCACATATTAGGCGGTTCTTGGGCAGGTTCAGCTCCTTTTGCAGCTCAGTCAGCCGAGCACTGGCATTATAAGATCGGCGGAAATGCACACAGACTTTCCTGGCCTGCCTCAGGACATCCTGTAAGCCTGGGAACCTGCCCAAGAACCGCTGCACCACCAGGTTGAGGACGTGAGCCATACAGGGCACATGGGTGAGCTGCCCCTGTCGCAGGGCGGAGAGGAGGTTGGTGCCATTATCAGAAACGACCATTCCTGGCTTAAGCTGGCGTGGCGTCAACCACCTCTCGGCCTGCCCCTGCAGAGCTGCCAGAACCTCTGGCCCAGTGTGGCTCCTGTCCCCCAAACACACCAGCGCAAGCACGGCATGGCATCTTTTTGCCTACGGAGCACCGCTGGTTCCGAGGACAGAGCACTCGAAGAGGACATGGAGGAAGAAGAAGAGGAGGGGGTGGAGGAGAGAGGTGTGTCACAACCAGTAGTAGCATTTTGGAGGCGTGGTGGCGGAACAACCTCCAACACTACTGCACCTTGTCCTGCATCCCTCCCAGCTACCAATAGAGTGACCCAATGGGCCGTGAAAGAAAGATAACGTCCCTGTCCATGCCTGCTGGACCATGAGTCAGCGGTAATATGCACCTTACCGCTGACCGCCATGTCCAGCGAGGCATGGACATTGCCTTCCACATGCCAGTAGAGAGACGGAATCGCCTTCCGTGAGAATAAGTGGCGTTTGGGAACCTGCCACTGAGGAACCGCACATTGAACAAACTCACGGAAGGGGGCCGAGTCTATCAACTGAAAAGGCAGCAGTTGAAGTGCTAGCAATTTAGCCAAGCTAGCATTCAACCGCTGGGCATGTGGATGGCTGGGAGTATACTTCTTTCGACGGTCCAGCAGCTGGGGCAGGGAAATTTGCCTGCTACAATCGGACGTCGGTGTACTGCAAGTACTTGGTTGTGACACACCTAATTCTACACCTTCAGTCCTCTCAGAGCAGCTTTCAGAGAGGACTGAAGATATAGTGGGGATGGAGATCCCAGCTGATGAGGAGCAAGGAGAGGTCCGCTTTGTTCTTTGGTGTGGGTCTTTTATGTGTGCTTGCCAACGAGCTGCATGGCAGGTCGACATATGTCTGCTCATGCTTGTGGTGCCCAAGCGGCTGATGTTTTGGCCACGCGAGATACGCTTGAGACAAATATTGCAAATAGCAGTGGTGCGATCTGATGCACTCGTCTCAAAAAAGGCCCACACCAAAGAACTTTTGTGATAACGTGCAGAGGCAGCGCCCTGCACAGGCGGAGCTCTGCGGTGTGGTACAGTTGCTGTGCTGGCCTCTAGCTGGCCTCCAGGGGGCATCCTGCCTCGTTGGACATGTGACGCTGCATCCTCCTCCTCCTCCTCCTCTCTCCCTTCAGGCACCCACGTGGAGTCAGTGACCTCATCATCCCCTCCCTCTTCACCACTAGAGCAAACCTGGCAGTAAGCTGCAGCTGGTGGAACACTACTGCCAGATTGCTGTCCTTCAGCATCCCCTCTCTCTGCGCGCACACTACTGACTTCCTCAAGCTGGGTATCATCATCCGAGCCTTCGAATCGTTGGGCATCCTCCTGGAGCATGTACCCAACACTGTGCTCAAACAGTTCGGGGGACTCCTCAGGAGGACATGGTGGGTCTAGGGAAGGGGTGGCTGATGATGCCATTGAGTACGCGTTGGCAGCTGCTCTGCCAGTACCCTGAGCCTGGGTGAGAGAGGATGAGGAGGATGAGGAGGGCTTGGTCATCCATTCTACCAAGCCTTCGGCATGATGCGGCTCCACATGTCCAGCTGCCGAAAACAAAGACAAGCGTGTCCCATGGCCACGTGCTGATGACGATGCACGACCACGTCCACGGCCAGCACTGTTGTCTCTAGAAACAGAGCCTGCCTGCCCTGTGTTCTTGCCTCGGCACGCTCTGCCTCTCCTTGGCGGTCTTCCAGCCATTGTAGTCGGTAGTGTATATAGTATAAAAAATAGAACTCCTATGTGTGCTCACAACACACTGTAGGTCCTATGGGTGCTGACACTAACACACTATAGGTACTATGTGTGCTGCTGACAAGAAAATATAGGAGCTCTGTTTGCTGCCACTAACACACTAGAAGTCCTATGGGTGCTGCTGAGAAGAAAATATAGGAGCTCTGTTTGCTGCCACTAACACACTAGAAGTCCTATGGGTGCTGCTGAGAAGAAAATATAGGAGCTCTGTTTGCTGCCACTAACACACTAGAAGTCCTATGGGTGCTGCTGAGAAGAAAATATAGGAGCTCTGTTTGCTGCCACTAACACACTAGAAGTCCTATGGGTGCTGCTGAGAAGAAAATATAGGAGCTCTGTTTGCTGCCACTAACACACTAGAAGTCCTATGGGTGCTGCTGAGAAGAAAATATAGGAGCTCTGTGTGATGCCACTAACACACTAGAAGTCCTATGGGTGCTGCTGAGAAGAAAATATAGGAGCTCTGTTTGCTGCCACTAACACACTAGAAGTCCTATGGGTGCTGCTGAGAAGAAAATATAGGAGCTCTGTTTGCTGCCACTAACACACTAGAAGTCCTATGGGTGCTGCTGAGAAGAAAATATAGGAGCTCTGTTTGCTGCCACTAACACACTAGAAGTCCTATGGGTGCTGCTGAGAAGAAAATATAGGAGCTCTGTTTGCTGCCACTAACACACTAGAAGTCCTATGGGTGCTGCTGAGAAGAAAATATAGGAGCTCTGTTTGCTGCCACTAACACACTAGAAGTCCTATGGGTGCTGCTGAGAAGAAAATATAGGAGCTCTGTGTGATGCCACTAACACACTAGAAGTCCTATGGGTGCTGCTGAGAAGAAAATATAGGAGCTCTGTTTGCTGCCACTAACACACTAGAAGTCCTATGGGTGCTGCTGAGAAGAAAATATAGGAGCTCTGTTTGCTGCCACTAACACACTAGAAGTCCTATGGGTGCTGCTGAGAAGAAAATATAGGAGCTCTGTTTGCTGCCACTAACACACTAGAAGTCCTATGGGTGCTGCTGAGAAGAAAATATAGGAGCTCTGTGTGATGCCACTAACACACTAGAAGTCCTATGGGTGCTGCTGAGAAGAAAATATAGGAGCTCTGTTTGCTGCCACTAACACACTAGAAGTCCTATGGGTGCTGCTGAGAAGAAAATATAGGAGCTCTGTGTGATGCCACTAACACACTAGAAGTCCTATGGGTGCTGCTGAGAAGAAAATATAGGAGCTCTGTTTGCTGCCACTAACACACTAGAAGTCCTATGGGTGCTGCTGAGAAGAAAATATAGGAGCTCTGTTTGCTGCCACTAACACACTAGAAGTCCTATGGGTGCTGCTGAGAAGAAAATATAGGAGCTCTGTTTGCTGCCACTAACACACTAGAAGTCCTATGGGTGCTGCTGAGAAGAAAATATAGGAGCTCTGTGTGATGCCACTAACACACTAGAAGTCCTATGGGTGCTGCTGAGAAGAAAATATAGGAGCTCTGTTTGCTGCCACTAACACACTAGAAGTCCTATGGGTGCTGCTGAGAAGAAAATATAGGAGCTCTGTTTGCTGCCACTAACACACTAGAAGTCCTATGGGTGCTGCTGAGAAGAAAATATAGGAGGTCTGTTTGCTGCCACTAACACACTAGAAGTCCTATGGGTGCTGCTGAGAAGAAAATATAGGAGCTCTGTTTGCTGCCACTAACACACTAGAAGTCCTATGGGTGCTGCTGAGAAGAAAATATAGGAGCTCTGTTTGCTGCCACTAACACACTAGAAGTCCTATGGGTGCTGCTGAGAAGAAAATATAGGAGCTCTGTGTGATGCCACTAACACACTAGAAGTCCTATGGGTGCTGCTGAGAAGAAAATATAGGAGCTCTGTTTGCTGCCACTAACACACTAGAAGTCCTATGGGTGCTGCTGAGAAGAAAATATAGGAGCTCTGTTTGCTGCCACTAACACACTAGAAGTCCTATGGGTGCTGCTGAGAAGAAAATATAGGAGCTCTGTGTGATGCCACTAACACACTAGAAGTCCTATGGGTGCTGCTGAGATGAAAATATAGGAACTCTGTGTGATGCCACTAACACATTAGAAGTCCTATGGGTGCTGCTGAGAAGAAAATATAGGAGCTCTGTTTGCTGCCACTAACACACTAGAAGTCCTATGGGTGCTGCTGAGAAGAAAATATAGGAGCTCTGTGTGATGCCACTAACACACTAGAAGTCCTATGGGTGCTGCTGAGAAGAAAATATAGGAGCTCTGTTTGCTGCCACTAACACACTAGAAGTCCTATGGGTGCTGCTGAGAAGAAAATATAGGAGCTCTGTTTGCTGCCACTAACACACTAGAAGTCCTATGGGTGCTGCTGAGAAGAAAATATAGGAGCTCTGTTTGCTGCCACTAACACACTAGAAGTCCTATGGGTGCTGCTGAGAAGAAAATATAGGAGCTCTGTTTGCTGCCACTAACACACTAGAAGTCCTATGGGTGCTGCTGAGAAGAAAATATAGGAGCTCTGTTTGCTGCCACTAACACACTAGAAGTCCTATGGGTGCTGCTGAGAAGAAAATATAGGAGCTCTGTGTGATGCCACTAACACACTAGAAGTCCTATGGGTGCTGCTGAGAAGAAAATATAGGAGCTCTGTTTGCTGCCACTAACACACTAGAAGTCCTATGGGTGCTGTTGGGGTGCAATGCTGTGCTAACAGCACTGCGGTTGGTACTACTGCAATACTGTACTAACAGTAAGCACGCACCAGACTAATCCCCAGCAGCAGCTAATAACACACTAACTGTGCAATCAGCAGCAATGAACGATCAATGACTTAGGTAGCAATGGTTTAGCAAAGAAATAGCCAATGGTTTAGCAAAGAAGAGCAAATCTTTCAGTATCAAGCAAAGACAGAATCAGCAGACTAATCTCTCCTAAAGCCGGAACTCATGTGACCGGGGCCGATGGCGTGGCGGCCTTTTAAATGGTGGGGCGTGTACTAAAGCCCCTGAGCTGTAATTGGCTACAGCCGTCCTGCCTGTAGCCAATTATTGCTCTCCGAGTTTCGGGCGCTGTGATTGGCCAAGCATGCGGGGTCACAGTGCATGCTTGGCCAATCATCAGCCAGCAATGCACTGCGCCGGCCGCGCCGGCCGCAATGCATTGCGGGGCCGCTCGCATCACACGAATGTGATGCGAACGGCCCAAATAGTTCTGGGCTCGACGAGCGAGCGAACGCCCGATGCTCGATTCGAACATGGGTTCGAATCGAGCACCGGGCCCATCCCTAGTGGTGATCTGCCGCAAGGAAGGAAAAAGTGTTGAGTACCATGTGGAGGCTTTTGATGACCGTCTGAATCCTGTGTCATTGCCTCATCCAAGGTTTTACCTGTAAACAAAAGAAGAGAGGGAAAGAGACTCCCGTGTGCTTTTCTTTTCTATTCCTGGCTGAACTTTCCGGAGTGCCTTTTCCAGAATACAGGGACTGTGCCCTAGTTTTTTTTGCATTTGGGCAGTTCTACTTGTTGGAGATATGGGAGCTGTTTTTTTTTGTTTGTTCTCCCTCCTTCTCCTGGCATTCAAAAGAAATCAGTGACTTTGGGTTTTAGTTAGTGTAGGGTCACAGAGAAATGATCAAGAGAGAAAAAAGTTAATCTGGAAGTGATGAGTGTCTTCACCGCGGCGCTGTCACCAGGTGGCAGTGTTGCGCAACGATTGTTTATTTATTTTATCATGCAGCACTTATTGGAGTGAATGGGTTTCTTCTAGGATAGACTCATTCATTCCAAGCAAACACACATGTTAGTAGGATGTATGTTTTTTTTATTTCCCTCTGCAGGAGACTCGTCTGTCAAGACTACTGGGAATGGGTGGTCCTTAGATAGTCAAAGGGGAGGAGGGAATGTAATGTGTGAAATGTAAAGTGTCGTTGAAGGTTTTATGGTTATGATTGTTTGTTTTTTCCCAACAGGTCTTGGCACAATTCAGGGCTAAAATGTGTAGTTTGGCTTCTGGGATGAGCTTATGTCGCCACCCTTGTGGGGTGTGGGCTTGTACCAGACGCTGGGGACCAGCGTCAAATCACCAGGGGGAGTGTGTAGCGGGTACTTGAATTTAGGAGGAGCATCTGGGTGTTAGTGTAACCCAGGTGCTTTAATTGTTAGGAAATTCAAGGTTCCCTTTGTGAGTCTTGGAGGACTCTGGTGGTGTGAAGTTCTTGCCGGCCTAAAGGTGGCGTTGTTGCCTTAGACCGGGGTTGGGCTCGCACTGCAAGACTGTGCCTTTTTGTTGCCCCTGGAGCTGGTACAGCGGGGCAGGGAACCCGCTGTGACGCAAAGGGAGAGGTCATAAAAGGGGCGGACGCCCTGACCTTGGGGTTCAGAGTTGGAGGACGCGACCGCACCCAGGCACCTTCAGCTTGGGTGCTGGCGTTCCGGTGTTCCAGGCCTAGGCGCCCTTGGCCTAGCTGGAGCAGAGATGGAGTCCATCTCAGGCACCTTTAGCCTGGGGTGAGGTACTATGGCGGATGCCTGGGGCTCAGTACCTTTGACTGAGTTCCGCGAGGGTGGAGGAATCCGAGGGGGCCCTAACTCCTTGGGTGCCCGTGTCTGAGTTTGTGAGGACTGGTGTGCAGTAACTTCTCTGAAGAGTCCGGCGCAGCATCGCTGGTGACGGAGAGGCCTCCACTTCTCCCTTGGACGGATTTCTTCCTCTGACAGGGGCAAAAGTGAGCGAAGGTAATTCACGTTCTATATTACCTAGTCAGTGGCAGTGACTATTCACCACTGGTGACAGCACAGTGGGCAGCAGCAAGAAGGGAATGGATTGTGCCTCGATCTGTTCCCCATTTTCCAAAGAAAAGAGATTGTTTTATTGCTTGGCAAGAAGAATAAAACTGAGTTGTACCTATTCACTGTGTGGAACTTGGGTTACTAAAGCAAAGGAGTCAGGGACGAAGGACTGGACTTGACTCTAAGACACCTACACAAAAGCCCAATCTTCTGGCCTTCACCTCTTAGTTACGGAGGACATGGGCCGTGGTGTGTCTCATTTCCCTCTCCCAGATACCCCTAGATAACAGCCATATAACAGATAGAGCAAGGGAGTAAGGGGTGAGACCGCTACACGTGGGGGCATCGTATCCGGGATATGTGTATGGTGTCTGAAATTGAACTTTGCTGCCCGGAGGAGTTCCGAGTAGGTCGGCCATATTGGCCAATGCGCCACGAGGCAACCCACAACTGTGTAGTTCGTGGGCGAGGCAAGGGAAAAGCCCACGAACAAGTGCAGAAGGTGGGAGGAGTCTGACCACGTGGACGTACGCACGTGGAGATTCCAGCGCAGGTGGGTCAGTGCGCAATGGAGCAACAAAGAGAGAGGATGGCTTCAAGTGCTCCGTGGATTTCAGTTCCTTCCTTTGCGGATATGTCTTCTCTGGCTGCTCCGATTATGGATACGGGGATAAGACTAAGGCCCCGGGGGCGATTGGCTCTGTATACCTGCAGAGACATGGAGGCCAGGGATGAGCCGAACACCCCCCTGTTCGGTTCGCACCAGAACCTGCGAACAGACAAAATGTTCGTGTGAACTTTAGAACCCTATTAAATACAATGGACTCGAACGTTCGAAATCTAAAGTGTTAATTATAAAGGCTAATATGCAAGTTATTGTCCTAAGTGTTTGGGGACCTGGGTCCTGCCCCATGGGACATGTATCAATGCAAAAAAAAGTTTTAAAAACGTCCGTTTTTTCGGGAGCAGTGATTTTAATAATGCTTAAAATGAAAAAATAAAAGTGAAATATTCCTTTAAATTTCGTACCTGGGGGGTGTGTATGGTATGCATGTGAAGTGGCGCATGTTTCCCGTGCTTAGAACTGTCCTTGCAAAAAATGTCATTTTTGAAAGAAAAAAAGTCATTTAAAACTCACTCGCGGCTATTAATGAATTGTCGGCTCCCGGCAATACATACAAAAGTCATTGATAAAAAAAAAAAAAGCGTGGGGGTTCCCCAGAATTCAATTACCAGGCCCTTCAGGTCTGGAATGGATATTAAGGGGAACCCCGCCGCAAATTTAAAAAAAAATTGACGTGGGGTTCCCCCAAATATCCATTCCAGGCCCTTCAGATCTGGCATGGATTTTAAGGGGAACTCCACCCCAAATTAAAAAAAAAAATGTCGTGGAGTCCCCCTAAAAATCCATACCAGACCCCTTATCCGAGCACGCAACCTGGCCAGCCGCAGGGGAAAAGGGGGGGACGAGAGAGCGGCCCCCCTCCCTCCTGAACCGTACCAGGCCACATGCCCTCAACATGGGGAGGATGTCCCCATTTTGATGGGGACAAAGCCTCATCCCCACAACCCTTGCCCGGTGGTTGTGGGGGTCTGCGGGCGGGGGGCTTATTGGAATCTGGAAGAGCCCTTTAACAAAGGGGACCCCCAGATCCCGCCCCCCCTATGTGAATTGGTAAGGGGTACATTGTACCCCTACCATTTCACGAAGAAAGCGTAAAAAAATGTTTAAAAAAAAACACAAACACCTTGAAAAAGTCCTTTATTTAAAAAAAAACTAAAAACATTCCAGCGGTGAAATCCAGTGTCCCGCGGCGATCCCGATGTCCAGCGCTGTCCTTCATTGGTTGTGCCTGAGCGGACCTGATGGGGAACTCCCTCTCAGTGTTTTAAATGTATAGACCCGCCCCTTCTAAAGTTCCCCATCAGGTCCGCTCAGCGCTCAGCTCTCTCGTCCCCCCCTTTTCCCCTGCGGCTGGCCAGGTTGCGTGCTCGGATAAGGGGTCTGGTATGGATTTTTAGGGGGACTCCACGCCATTTTTTTTTAAATTTGGGGTGGAGTTCCCCTTAAAATCCATGCCAGATCTGAAGGGCCTGGAATGGATATTTGGGGGAACCCCACGTCAATTTTTTTTTACATTTGCGGCGGGGTTCCCCTTAATATCCATTCCAGACCTGAAGGGCCTGGTAATTGAATTCTGGGGAACCCCCACGCTTTTTTTTTTTTTTTTTTATATCAATGACTTTTGTATGTATTGCCGGGAGCCGACAATTCATTAATAGCCGTTGAGTGAGTTTTAAATGACTTTTTGTTTCAAAAATGACATTTTTTGCAGAGACAGTTCTAAGCACGGGAAACATGCGCCACTTCACATGCATATCATACACACCCCCCAGGTACGAAATTTAAAGGAATATTTCACTTTTATTTTTTCATTTTAAGCATTATTAAAATCGCTGCTCCCGAAAAAACGGCCGTTTTTAAAACTTTTTTTTGCATTGATACATGTCCCCTGGGGCAGGACCCGGGTCCCCAAACACTTTTTAGGACAATAACTTGCATATAAGCCTTTATAATTAGCACTTTAGATTTCTCCCATAGATTTTTCGAATTTGCCGCGAACACCCCAATTTGTTCGCTGTTCGGCGAACGGGCGAACAGGCAATGTTCGAGTCGAACATGAGTTCGACTCGAACTCGAAGCTCATCCCTAATGGAGGCCCTCGGTGTGATCTGTCCCGGCTGTTCAGGACTGGTGGTCCAGCTGAAGCCGTTTGGGCGCTGTGAGGTCTGCAAAGAATTCCTCTTCGAGGTGGAACCATCCACAGAAAAGCTTTGCGCTTTCCACCTCAACTACCACACAGGGACTGCCACTCCGGAAGGAGAAATCGATGCTCGTGCGTTCCCCGTGCGCGCTGATCCAGGCGAAGTGACTGCCCAAGCGGAAGTGAAAAGAGAAAAATCAGAGGATGCTGCCTCGGTCACCAGCAGCTCCCTGCTCCTGCCGCCGAAGAGAAAAGTCGGCCTAGTGATGGCCTCGTGTGGTCGTGGAAGAGCTTCGCCCCACTGCTTGCCTAACCTGGATGGATTCAGTAGACAACGTCCTGGACATCCCTGCTCGTTTAAAGGTCCAGTTGAGCCAGGGGTTGGGACTGTCTGTGTGGTAAAAAGTGGCTGTAGCCCACAGTCGGTAGAGGTCGTCAAGGGGGATAGTTCCGTGACTGGGAATTATCTGCCCGCTGAGTGCTACAACACCTCTGACCTGGATTTATTGTCTGACAATGGCGATGATGGGGAAATAGACGAAATCTTCCAACAGAAGGGATGGGACAAAATGAAGCTACCCTCGGCCCATGTCACAAGGGACCTGCCCATGTCTACTGGAGATAGTACACCTCGGGTAGAGGCCTCGGCGCCAAGGGAAGAAGCTGGTCCTCTGTCTGAAGTTCCCCTTCTGGATTCAACATCCATTCCACCTGCTCCTGTTGCGGGAGTGCAACGTCAGTCACTGCGGGCTCCTAGGCCCAGGTCTACCGAGGTGGTGAACGCACCTCGCCACCCAGAAGCGATTGTTCCACCTGGAGAAGGAGACCGAGCTACTATGCCACCTTTGTCAAGGCTGCAGCGTCTCTTTGGCCAGAAGGTTGCTCAGGAATATGGGTGGGAATACCAGTATCTGCCTCAGGAACTGCTCTATGAGGTGGAGGTCTTTCGGCAAAGATGGTATGATACCTTTGTGTGGGACAAACTGAAAGTACAGCAAGCACGGCGGTACCTTTCCTGTTCACCAACGGTCACCAAGAAGTTTCAGGACTGTAAAGCTAAGTGGATGCTGGGAAGACACATTCATGCGGACAAAGTGGTGATCTGCCGCAAGGAAGGAAAAAGTGTTGAGTACCATGTGGAGGCCTTTGATGACCGTCTGAAGCCTGTGTCATTGCCTCATCCAAGGTTTTACCTGTAAACAAAAGAAGAGAGGGAAAGAGACTCCCGTGTGCTTTTCTTTTCTATTCCTGACGGAAATTTCCGGAGTGCCTTTTCCAGAATACAGGGACTGTGCCCTAGTTTTTTTTTGCATTTGGGCAGTTCTACTTGTTGGAGATATGGGAGCTGTTTTTTTTTTGTTTGTTCTCCCTCCTTCTCCTGGCACTCAAAAGAAATCAGTGACTTTGGGTTTTAGCTAGTGTAGGGTCACAGAGAAATGATCAAGAGAGAAAAAAAGTTCATCTGGAAGTGATGAGTATTTAAGGAGGGAATCCATCAGACATAGGGTAGTGGTTGCTAGGGCCATCTTCCCCTAATAGTCACTTAGGATTAAAGGTTTTGTGGACTTTCTCAGGCACTGATACGGCAACATACAAATTTTACATAAAAAATATATTTATTTGTGTGTATCAAAAGGAAGAAAACAATAATATTTAAAAAACAAAGACCAAACCCCACAGTATAGGACAGCATGAGTCGGTGACAAAACAGCCGTTTACAATCTATTAAAGTGGAGCAGGCCAAGCCTCAACCGGTTTCGCGGCAGAAACACCGCTTCTTCAGGAGGGTCTGTGCAAAACATAATATACATAATAAATACACTAGCAATGTATTAATACAGATATAGAACATATTTAATATCAACAATGTAATCAAAAAGTCAAGGTCTGTTGACTGCTCACCGTGGAGACGTTCAGAGGTGCAGCGACTGCCCAAGTAAAACCCCCCGCGGCGGATGAGGGGGAATAAACGTATATGGTGCAGATTGATACAATCTAGTAATAATGATTAGAATAATATTGGATTAGATAATTTATATTTGAGCCAATTTAGCATGGGACACCCAGTGCAGATAGTGAAGGAACAGGGGGAAGGGGGAAAGAAAGAAAAAGGAAGGGAAGTGGGAAAGGAAGGGAAAAAGGAAAAGGGGATAAGGCGAGAGGAGGGAAGGGAGGGCAGGAGTGAACGAAGGGGGGGGGAGGGAAAGGGGGGAGAAAGAAGGAGGGGGGAGGAAAAAAGGTGGTGGAAAGTGAGGGGAGGGGGGAGAGAAAGAAGGGGGCAGGGGGAGAGGTTGTTAAGGAGGGGGAGGAGATTGAGAGGGGGGGGGGGGGAAGAAGGGAGAAGGGAAGGGAGACAAAGAAAGAAAATGAGAGGGAGAAAAAAAGAGGAAAAGGGGAGGAAACGGAGAGGAAACGGAGGAGGGAAGGGAATGGAAAACAGGATTAGGAGTAGAGGGGTGGGGGAGAAAGATGGAAGGGGAAAGGTGGAAGAGAAGGAAAAGGAGAAGGGTGAGGAGGATGGAAAAGAAAGAAGAAAGGAACAGACAAGAAGAAGACAAGGTGGATGAGAAAGGAATTGGAAAAGAGGGGGGGAAAGAAATGGGGGGGGGAGGGGGGAAAACAAAAGAGGGGGGGAAAAGTTTTAGTGATGAGTGTCTTCACCGCGGCGCTGTCACCGGGTGGCAGTGTTGCGCAACGATTGTTTATTTCTTTTATCATGCAGCACTTATTGGAGTGAATGGGTTTCTTCTAGGATGGACTCATTCATTCCAAGCAAACACACATGTTAGTAGGATGTATGTTTTTTTCTTTCCCTCTGCAGGAGACTCGTCTGTCAAGACTACTGAGAATGGGTGGTCCTTAGATAGTCAAAGGGGAGGAGGGAATGTAATGTGTGAAATGTAAAGTGTCGTTGAAGGTTTTATGGTTTGATTGTTTATGTTTTTTTCCCAACAGGTCTTGGCACAATTCAGGGCTAAAATGTGTAGTTTGGTTTCTGGGATGAGCTTATGTCGCCACCCTTGTGGGATGTGGGCTTGTACCAGACGCTGGGGACCAGCGTCAAATCACCAGGGGGAGTGTGTAGCGGGTACTTGAATTTAGGGGGAGCATCTGGGTGTTAGTGTAACCCAGGTGCTTTGATTGTTAGGAAATTCAAGGTTCGCTTTGTGAGTCTTGGAGGACTCTGGTGGTGTGAAGTTCTTGCCGGCCTAAAGGTGGCGTTGTTGCCTTGGACCGGGGTTGGGCTCGCACCGCAAGACTGTGCCTTTTTGTCCTCCCCTGGAGCTGGTACAGCGGGGCAGGGAACCCACTGTGACGCAAAGGGAGAGGTCATAAAAGGGGCGGATGCCCTGACCTTGGGGTTCAGAGTTGGAGGACGCGGCCGCACCCAGGCACCTTCAGCTTGGGTGCTGGCGTTCCGGTGTTCCAGGCCTAGGCGCCCTTGGCCTAGCTGGAGCGGAGATGGAGTCCATCTCAGGCACCTTTAGCCTGGGGTGAGGTACTATGGCGGATGCCTGGGGCTCACTACCTTCGACTGAGTTCCGCGAGGGTGGAGGAATCCGAGGGGGCCCTAACTCCTTGGGTGCCCGTGTCTGAGTTCGTGAGGATTGGTGTGCAGTAACTTCTCTGAAGAGTCCGGCGCAGCATCGCTGGTGACGGAGAGGTCTCCACTTCTCCCTTAGAAGGATTTCTTCCTCTGACAGGGGCAAAGTGAGCGAAGGTAATTCACGTTCTATATTACCTAGTCAGTGGCAGTGACTATTCACCACTGGTGACAGCACAGTGGGCAGCAGCAAGAAGGGAAAGGATTGTGCCTCGATCTGTTCCCCATTTTCCAAAGAAAAGAGATTGTTTTATTGCTTGTCAAGAAGAATAAAACTTAGTTGTACCTATTCACTGTGTGGAACTTGGGTTACTAAAGCAAAGGAGTCAGGGACGAAGGACTGGACTTGACTTTAGGACACCTACACAAAAGCCCAATCTTCTGGCCTTCACCTCTTAGTTACGGAAGACATGGGCCGTGGTGTGTCTCATTTCCCTCTCCCAGATACCCCTAGACAACAGCCATATAACAGATAGAGCAAGGGAGTAAGGGGTGAGACCTCTACACGTAGGGGCATCGTATCCGGGATATGTTTATGGTGTCTGAAATTGAACTTTGCTGCCCGGAGGAGTTCCGAGTAGGTCGGCCATATTGGCCAACGCGTCACGAGGCAACCCACAACTGTGTAGTTCTTGGGCGAAGCAAGGGAAAAGCCCACGAACAAGTGCAGAAGGTGGGAGGAGTCTTACCACGTGGATGTACGCACGTGGAGATTCCAGCGCAGGTGGGTCAGTGCGCAATGGAGCAGCAAAGAGAGAGGATGGCTTCAAGTGCTCTGTGGATTTCAGTTCCTTCCTTTGCGGATATGTCTTCTCTGGCTGCTCTGATTATGGATACGGGGATAAGACTAAGGCCCCGGGGGCGATTGGCTCTGTATACCTGCAGAGACATGGAGGCCCTCGGTGTGATCTGTTCCGGCTGTTCGGGACTGGTGGTCCAGCTGAAGCCGTTCGGGCGCTGTGAGGTCTGCAAAGAATTCCTCTTCGAGGTGGAACCATCCACAGAAAAGCTTTGCGCTTTCCACCTCAACTACCACACAGGGACTGCCACTCCGGAGGGAGAGATCGATGCTGGTGCGTTCCCCATGCGCGCTGATCCGGGCGAAGTGACTGCCCAAGCGGAAGTGAAAAGAGAAAAATCCGAGGATGCTGCCTCGGTCACCAGCAGCTCCCTGCTCCTGCCGCCGAAGAGAAAAGTCGGCCTAGTGATGGCCTCGTGTGGTCGTGGAAGAGCTTCGCCCCACTGCTTGCCTGACCTGGATGGATTCAGTAGACAACGTCCTGGACATCCCTGCTTGTTTAAAGGTCCAGTTGAGCCAGGGGTTGGTATTGTCTGTGTGGTTCTGATGGTACCAGTCCCACTCGGCCTGGGGGTGTTTCCTTAATTGGTGCACCCCCTGCTGCTATTGGATGGGACGCTACCGTGACGTTAACCGAGTTGCGATCGCCTTCCCTACCATTTCTATGTGGCTGTGGGATAGGTGGGCGTGAGTGATGGTGGGGCCACCGAGCGCACCCAATACTGTCAGGCTGGTCGTGACTGAGCCTAAGAGGAACGATGTCGGTTTGCACTTCATTCAGAAGCAGCTGATTGAGGATTTTTTTAGGATGCCAAGAGAAACAATTTTTTGCGTGCAGTGCTTCCCTACCACCGGAATGTATGACATTACATTCTGGAAGAAGGAAGATCTGCAGACATGTATGCTTCGTAAGGGCCAGAAGGAAGGAGACGAAATGCTGGAAGGGATACAGTTTTTGTGTAGCGAGACGAAAGTGCGGCTCCCCATCACTGGGCATATGTACAATACATTTGTACAGGATGAGGAGATCGCTGCCTTTTTGTTCAGGTACTGTGAGTCAGTTTCTGCGGGCGTGAAACTGACAAATGTTTTCGGTACTTTTAACGGGCAGCGTAAATTCTGGGTAACTTTTCGGCCTGATTCGGAGGGTTTAGGGGGCTTCTGGCACCTCCCTCAGTCCTTCTCCATCGGTAGGAACCGTGGGTATCTCTGGTACCCTGGTCAGCCCCTCTTCTGCCACCAGTGCTTCACCTTTGGTCACACCAAGGACCAGTGTGGGGCGGGTCTCACTTGCCGCAATTGCTTCAAGCAGGGTCACGGAGCCGGGCAATGTCCGGAGAGTAAGAGCTGCCACATCTGCGGCAGTAGGACGCACCTGGAAAGACAGTGCCCAAAGGTGTCCCGTGGAACAGCTGGGCCCGCTCCGGAAGTTGTGCCAGTTAAAGCGGTGGAGGCGGCGTCCTATGCAGATGTGGCTGCGGAGCCTGGACCGGTCGCCGCTGCCAGCTCCGAGGGGCGGGCCGCAGAGCTACCCAAGGAAGTGGTGGTGCGGGCCGATGTCTGCCCACCTACGGAGGGTCAGCCAGGCCCCTCCCCTCTTGATGCCATGGGGGGAGAGGGGGCCTCTCCTGTTCCGGAGGGGAGTGTCCCTGGGCACCTCATGGCCGAGGGGGAGCCGGAGGGCAGCGGTGAGGAATCGGAGGAGGAGGAGGAGAAAGGGATGGAGGTAGGGCAGCCTTCCCTCAAAAGAAAGATTGAGGTTGCTGAGTCTCCTTCTCCCTCCCAGGTCATAGGCTCCTACCCGGACATTCCGGACCCTGGAGCGCCTGGATCATCGAATGCGGCAATAGACTCCGACTCCTCGCTGGCTCCATCCTATGTGAGCACTGGCGAGGTGTCCAACCTGCAGGATGTTATGGGGTAACTGCGGGGTGCCAGAGGAGAAGGTGGAGAAGGCAAAGGGTAAAACGGGGGCCAGTCCCGGGGAGGGGGTGGGACCTAGGACTAGGGCCAGCAGTAAGTCCGGAAAAAAAGGAAAAAAGTCATGACGGAGATTTGATCCCTTTCTAATTTTCTATGGTCTTACGAGTGTCTTCCCTGAATGTCAGAAGCATTGGGACCGCTGGCAGGCGTGCAGCGGTTTTTAACATCCTATCCCGATATGCTTCTGACATTCTGTGCATACAGGATGTGAACATACGGGAAGAGCCGTTCACTGCTCGGTGGACCCACGGAGATGCTGTATGGAGTTTGGACCGGTGTAGGAATAGTGGTCTGGGGGTGCTTGTTAAAAATAATAGGGTGAAGATTTTAAGGAAGGTGGAGGTGGAGGTGGGGCGTTGTTTATGTGTTGTTTTGGAGTATGGGGGTGTTTGTTTTAAATTGTTTTGTGTTTATGCACCAGTGGATAAGAAGGGGAGGTTGGAGTTGTTTGATAAAATTACGTTTTTTTTAGGGGGGAGGGAGCCTACTATTGTTATGGGGGATTTTAACTGTATTTTGTGTAATGGGGATAGGTGTGGGGGTGGAAGGGGTAGTGGGGATGTGGATAAGTCTGGGAAGGAGTTGGGGGAGGTTTTGCGTTTGTTTGGATTAAGGGATGTGGGTGAAGGTGGTGGGTTTTCTTATTTTAGTGATCAGGGTTCTGTAAAGTCACGTATTGATTTTTGTTTTTTTTCTAGAAATATACAGTGCGATTCGTTTGCCCTTCAGCGGGAGCCTTTCTCGGACCATGGACGGATCGACTGTGTTGTGAGTATGGAGTCGGAGGTAATGTATGGTAAAGGTGTGTGGAAGTTGAATGTGGAGTTGTTGGAAGATGAGAGTGTGAAAAGGGAGTATGGTGAGTTGTTTGGGAAGCTTAAGAGGAGGAGGAATGATTTTCTAAGTGTGATTGAGTGGTGGGAGTGGGTGAAAGTTCAGACGAAGAGGTTTTTTGTAAGAAAGGGCTGTGAGATTGCGAAGAAGGAGCGTGAGGCGTATGAATGGTGGATGAAGAGGTTGAAGTATTTAGAAGAAATGAGGGAATGGGGAGAGAATGTGGGGTGTGAATTAGTGGAAGCAAGGGGGAAGTTGAGAGTTTTTATGGAACGGAAGGGGAAAGAGATTATATTGCAAGCAAGGATGGTGGTGAAAGAGAAGGATGAAAAGTGTACTCGTTTTTTCTTTAAAAAAGTGTATGGTGGGAAGGTGGAATTGTCAAGTGTGTTGGATGTGAATGGGCAGGTAGTGAATGGAAAGGAGAGGGTTGGAGAAGAAATTTGGAAGTTTTATTCCGATCTATATACTGAAAAGAAGAGGGATGAGAGGGTTGAGAAGGAAGTGTTGGAGCAGGTGGAGATGTGTTTGGATTTGGAAGATAAGAGTATGTTGGGGGAGAAAGTGAGTAAAGGTGAGGTTGATGTATGTCTTGGAAGTATGAAAAAAGGTAAGACGCCTGAATGTGATGGTTTGCCAGTTGAGTTTTATTGTACGTTTTGGGATGTGATTGGTGATTGTGTGTATGAGATGGTGATGAAAGTGTTGGAAGATGGGAGGATGCCTGAGTCTATGTTGAAGAGTGTGATTGTTTTATTATATAAAAAAGGTGATAAGCGTGAGCTGAAAAACTGGAGGCCTATTTCTTTGTTGAATGTGGATTATAAGTGTGTGGCGAAAGTGTTGGCAAATAGGTTATGTGCCTGTGTTGTTTGTTTGTGTGATTGAGCCTTTGTTGAGGATGTTGGCAAAAGATAAGTGTGTGAGAGGGGTGGAGGTGCCAGGGAGTGGTGGTAGAGTTTTGAAAGTGATTGGATATATGGATGATGTCACTGTGATTTGTAAAGATATGATGGGGTTAAAAAGGGTGAAATTATTGATTGAGATTTTTTGTATGGCGAGTGGTTTTTGTGTGAATATGGGGAAAAGTGAGTGCAAGTTGTTTGGGGTGTGGAGGGGGTTTGAGCAATGTGGGTGGAAGCTTTGTGTTGGTGGATTGAGGATTTTAGGTGTTAAGTTTGATAGAGATTTGTATGGGAGAGAGAGAGTTGGCAGGATGCTTTGGTGAAAAAGAAAATCGATTTCTGGTCTTTAAGGACTTTATCGAGTGAAGGGAAAGTGTTGATTGTGAAAGCTGTGGTGGTTCCGATTTTGTTATTTTTATTTTATGTTTTTCCAGCTCCAGATAGGGTGCTGAAACAGATTGTGAGAGTGTGTTTTTCTTTTTTTTGGTCGTCGAGAATGGAGAAGTTGAAGAGAGAGAAGGTAATGAAAGGTGTAATGAATGGTGGGAAGGGTATGGTGAATATTGAGAAGTTTCTGGTGGTGAAGTATGTAAGTATGTGTGTGAGATTAAGTGAGAAAGAGAATGTTGCTGGGTGTATGGCGAGATATGCATGTGGGAGTGTGTTACGGAAGTATAAGTTGTGTGATGTTGATTTGAGGAAGCCTGTGTGTTTTGTTGCACCGTGGTTTTATGTGAGGATTGATAGGTGTATGAGGAGGTATGGTTTGCAAGATGTGATGCGAGATAAGTGGTGTGAGAGCAAGAAGGTGATGCAGATACTGAAAGAAAGGGAGGAAATGGAAGGTATAAGTGGTTTAAAAGTAACTGAGTAAGAAAGTCTGGAAGAATGTGTGCTGTAAGGGAGTGGATAATAGGCAGAAGGATATTGCGTGGATTGGGGTGCATGGGTGTTTGCCTACAAGACAGTTTCAGAGGAGGAGAAGGTTTGTGGATACTGAGGTGTGCCCGAGGCATGGGGTGTGTGGGGATTGAGAGAGTGATACATGTGTTTTGGGAGTGTCGGTATGCAAGGAAAATATGGAGTAGGATGGAAAAAATGGTTAAAGGACTGACTGGTGTGGATAGTGTTACGTATGAGATGGTGCTATATGGGTAGTGTGATTTAGGAAGGAATGAGGAGAGGTTGTTGTGGATAGTGGTGAATTGTGTTAAAGAATGTTTGTGGGATGTTCGGAATATTTTGGTTTTTAGGCAGGAAGTGGTGAAAGTGAAGGAGTGTGTGGCCATGGTCCGAGGAAGGATCTATAACTACGCGTATTAGGATTTAAAAAAATTAGGTGAAGGTGATGCAAGGAGTTTGTGGAAATTAGGGGAGTGGAAGTATTGGTGTATATAGTGTGTTTTTTTTTTAGGATTATGTTGTTGTTATTGTTTTTTTGGATGTTTTTAACCTTTTGTTTTTGTTTTTCAGGGTGAGTACAGGTGGTGGTGAAGGGACAGTGTGGAGACAGTGTTTAGGAGTGTTTTTGTTTGTGTAGGGATAGGGTGGAGGGTCAGTATATTGTAGGGATAGTTTTGATATTAATGAAGGGTGGAACGGGTTTTTTGTAAATATTTTTGTTATCTGTATTGTTTGTCTATTTGAAATGATCTTGTTACTTTTCTGTTAATGAAATATTTTTGTTATTTGTTTGTTGTTTTGTATTTTCTTGATGCTATGGAATGTTATTTTGTTATTATTATGAAATTTGGGTTTTGTGGGTGGTTTTTGTGGGTGGGCTTTGGGAGGGAAGTGGGTGGTTTTATGTAAATATTGTAAAATGTTGTGATTTGAAAATGTATTTCCAATTTTATGTGTTTGTACAAAGTTTATGTCATTTTATTTTTGTACATCCTTTGTTGGATTATGTTTTCTGTATTCTACTTGTGAAATTTTAAATAAAAGAATAGAAAAAAATAATTACCTCGACGATTTTTTGTTGTTGGGGCCTCCTTCCTCCAATGTGTGTGCGATTTTGTTGGCTACGTTGCAGCACATTGCGGGTAGGTTTGGGGTCCCATTAGCGGAGGATAAAACTGAGGGTCTAACAACGGTAATTCGTTTTTTGGGCATTGTGATAGATTCCGGAGCCATGGAGTGTAGATTGCCATTGGACAAGGTGGAAGCGTTACGGGGCGAGATTCGGGATCTGATGGGGCAACGGAAGGTGCAGCTTCGGGCGCTTCAGTCCTTGTTGGGGAAGCTAAATTTTGCGTGTCGGATTATTCCGATGGGCAGGGTTTTTTTGTCAACGGCTGTCGGCAGCTACTGCAGGGGCTAGGGCCCCGACCCATTTCATTAGAATCACCAGGGAACATAGAGAGGATTTGAGGGTTTGGCACACGTACCTGGAGACGTACAATGGGCGGTCGGTCTGGATGGGGGGACCAGTTAGCAATTTCGATTTGGAGTTGGTTACGGATGCTGCGGGGTCCACGGGATATGTGGCGTTTTTTCAGGGGCAATGGAGTGCGGAGGCTTGGCCGGAGTCTTGGTTGGAGGCAGGGTGGCTTCGTAATCTGGTATTGTTGGAATTATTTCCGGTTGTACTGGCTATGGAGTTGTGGGGAGCATCCTGTAAGGACTTGAAGATCAGGTTGAACTGTGACAACATGGGGGTCGTACAGGTCATTAATCGGGTCTCCGCGTCTTCTCAACCGGTGATACGATTATTGCGCCGCCTCGTATTGCGTTGCTTACAGCTGAACGTTTTTCTGTATGCTGTGCAAATCCCGGGCATTGACAACACGTTAGCTGATTCCCTGTCTCGGTTTCAGTGGGACAGATTCAGGGAACTGGCGCAGGCTGCAGAGAAGGAAAGGATTCCTTGCCTGGGTTGGCTGTGGGAGGTTGCCTTGGAGCCGCTGCGGGATGGATCCGGAAGTCGGTAAGCGGCCTATACCAAGATTTGGACCGAGTGGCTTGCTTTAGTACGGCTGGGGGGGTCTGAGATGAGGTTACTGGTTGTGTATTTTGTTTCGAGGCACATGGAGGGTGGGGGGTCAGTGTCTGCAATTGAACGAAAACTGGCGGGATTGGCCTTTTGGTTTAAGCTTCAAGGCCTTACGGATTTCACAAAGGATTTTTGTGTGCGACAAGCACTAAAGAGGTATTGTAAGGTGCACCCTCAGAGAGATGCCAGGAGGCCAATTTCCTTTTCACTTTTCCGGGTTATTAGCTAGAAATTGGGTGGGGTGTGTTCGTCTGGGTACGAGTTTATTTTGTTCAGGGCGGCTTTTTCGATCGCGTTTTTTGGGGCATTCAGATTGGGGGAGCTGGTGAGTCCGTCTCGGCGGGTGTCGGGGGGCTTAAAGGTGGGCGATGTGGGTGTCTTGGTTGATAGGGTGGTGTTACGGTTGTGTAGGTCAAAAACGGATCAGAGAGGAAAGGGGGTAAATATACAACTGTTTACTTTGCCGGGGGATCAGGTGTGCCCGGTTAAGGTGGTGAGGGAATTCTTGGGGGTACGTCGAGTTGGGGGTGGGCCATTCCTGGTGCATGAGGATGGGTCCTTTTTATCTAGGTTTCAATTCAGTTTTTCGCAAGTGCCTTAGGGCGGCGGGGCTCGACTGCACGCAATTCGCCTCATACTCCTTCCGCATCGGGGCGGCCACAGAGGCTGCCAGGTGCGGGTTGGATGAGGCGGCTATAAAAAGGATTGGGAGGTGGGAATCCAGGAGGTTTCGGTCTTATGTGCGCCCTCATTAGTTATCGGATGTGGTTTGACAGGGTGGTGTGTGGCGCGTGGGACTTGGCTGTTATGGGGGAGGCTGTATGAGGTGGGGGGGGGGAGAGTGTCATTGATGTTTTTTGGGTGTTTGGTTCTACCTCGTGTTCATTTTTTGTTTCAGATGGAGGTCAATTACATCTCGTCTGGATCCTAGGGCATTCCTATGTTTTTTGGGGGGCCAGGAGAGCAGATGTTAGGCCTGACGACAGGCAATTGGGGATCTCGAGAAGCGAGGCTTGCGTTCGTTGGTTGGGTCTCCCGGGTATGGTGTGGAGCAGGGTGGTGCCGGAAGTTCAACATTACGCGTGGTTGGACAGACCGCCTGACGTACTGGTCTTGCACGTGGGAGGGAATGATTTGGGTGTCAGATCCATTGGGTATCTGATTTCGGCTGTGAAGGCGGATTTTCTGAGGCTTTCCCAAATACATTGATAGTGTGGTCTGACATAGTGGTGCGGACTAGGTGGCGGCTGATGAGATCGGTGGTCAGGCTCAACAAGGCGAGAGTAAGGGTGAACAAGTTGGTTGGGTGTTTTGTGGCCAGTAATGGGGGTTTGGTGATTAGGCACATGGAGTTGGAGGTCAATGTTGGGTTGTACCTGCGTGGGAACGGAGTGCATTTGTCATCAGTGGGCATTGATCTATGGGCGTTGGGACTGCAAGAGGGGATTCAGCGTGCCCTGCGGGTGTGGCGTGGCTCTTAAGGGTAAGGGGTTCCCCTTCGCGGGCTGTGGCGGTGTCTTTGGTCTTTGACGGTGGCAGAAAACAGATGTCATGGAAGTGGTGGGGAGCTCATTGGTGGTATGTGCCCCTCTGATGGATTCCAGCGGTACGGTGTCTGCTGGAATACGGTTATGGTTGCACTGCAGGAGGGGGTTGTCTAAGGCTGTTATGGCCAGTTATACTCCAACTCCGGTGTGGTCTATTATTGATAAAAGGGGTAAGAAAGAGGTGTTTTAAAGGAGGGGTTAAAAAAGGGAAAGGGGGGTAGGAGAGTGTTGGGGATATCTCGAATACACTGGTCAAGGGAGGCCCGGAATGAAAAGACGAGAAATGCAGAGTAATGAAGGGCCGGGCATGACTAGGGGAAGAGGAGAGGCAACAAAGGGTTAATCTGGGGAATGCCAGAGGGGAGGAGGCTAGAAGTTAAAATGAACTAAGGGGGAGGAGTGATATAAAGGAAGGGGGCGGGACCGGCATGGTTCACTTGGAGGAGTTTAGACAGAGAGAGGAAGATTTTCCCACCCTCCCTCCCTGTTGTGATGTGTGTGTTTGTTTTTCTTCTCTTGCAGGAAGCATGGATTCGGGTCGTCATAGCAGCTAAAGGGAAAAGGCGGTGTCTTTGGTCTTTGACGGTGGCAGAAAACAGATGTCATGGAAGTTGTGGGGGGCTCATCGGTGGTATGTGCCCCTCTGATGGATTCCAGCGGAACGGTGTCTGCTGGAATACGGTTATGGTTGAACTGCGGGAGGGGGTTGTCTCCGAGCTGGATATGGCTGGAGGCCTGGTATAGTAATATTATGGTCCCGCAGTGTAGTGGTGGAAAGTGTATAAAAGTTCAGGGTGACGTCATAGATCAACAGACTGGGAGTTAGGAAAACTCTGGTTTAAAATGTTAAAATATGTTAATGGAAAGTTATTTAATTAAAAGTTAATTAATATTTGGAGTTATTTATTTTATTTTGTTATTAAAAAAGGCTGTTAGGGGGGTGTGGCCTGACGGTGAATGGAGTGAGACGTGTGTGAGGCGTGCTCCAGCCATTAATCCTTCTACCCGCTAATCCTACTGCCCTGGGACCTTCTGATTGCTCCTGATCGGTGAGGAAAGGACCGGGTACATATCCAGCCATGTCTCCGCCGAAACCGCGGCAATCGCTAAACTTAACCAGTACCGCCGACAGGACAAAGACAACAAGGGGGAAGATGGCGGCGCCACGAGTTCAGACCAGGCCGTGCTGGGAGGTGATACTGAGAAGCTACTGAAAGCCATCACGTTTTGCCGCACATCCCTCACAACCCAAATCGAAGAGGTCAAGATTGACCTATCTCTCATGCGACAGGACTTTCACCAGCTCCGGGAACGGGTCACGACGGCGGAAACGCGCATCAGTGATGTGGAGGATGCCATACCTCCACTCCAGGCAAGCTCTGACCGAATGCAGTGCCAAATCTCTCAGCTTATTGGGAAGTAGGATGAAATGGAGAATAGGCTGAGGAGATGTAATCTCCGTTTCATTGGTTTGCCTGAGGGGACAGAAGGGAAAGATCCGACCACCTTCCTGGAACAGATCCTAATTTCCACCTATGGTCGTGAGGCCTTCTCCCTGACTCTGGCTGTGGAGAGGGCCCATCGCATCCCTGCCAAAGCTCAGCTGCAGGGGGCTCCCCCCTGCACATTTATTGCCAAACTCTTGAACTTTAAAGATAGGGATGCAGCCCTGCGGATGGCCAGAGAGAAGGGCAACATCGAGATTGGGAAGTCCAGAGTTGCCATTTTCCCGGATTTCCGCCAGGGCTTCACTGAAGCAAAGCGCAGGCTCCGGATCAAGCACCTCAAATATTCTATGCTATTCCCGGCGCGCCTACGAGTGGAGAGAGACGGCCGGGCTTTCTTCTTTGAGGATTCCGGAAGAAGTTCTCTCCTGGCTGGAACATCCTAATCCCTCTCGGCAAGTGGCTGACAGATAGACCACACTCGTGTAGGGTCCCGGCTGTCTCCTCATCCTGATTGTGCCTTCCTTGTCGCCTGAGGCCCTGGTATGTTTGGTTCTGTTTTTTTTTTTCTTTTTCCCCTCATTGGGGGGTACTTTCTCCTTCATATCCACTTTATGACTGTGGTCCCTTGTACTATGTTCCTGGCCTCAGGTGATATTTGGTTCCCCCCGTGGTCCCCCCCTCCCCCCTCTGGGGCGGTTTTCTCCTGGAATCCTACTGCCCGGTCCACTGTGAATTTCCTCTGTTCCTAATATATGGTCCATTGGGGCCCTAGACTGGGAGCACACCCCGTCCTACCTCCTGACTACTTTGTGCAGCGATTTTTCGCCCCCATGCACAGCCAGGAACTTTGTTGGGTTTCCCATAATCTGGACTGACTGTGCCTGTGAATACCCCGCGCCACGCCTCTGGTTAATGGCATGGTCGGGGTTGGACGCTAATGCTTGCACTGTGACTATTCTGTACACCTGCTTATTGCTTGCTTCGTTTGCTATACCACAGTCTGAGCACAAGTCCCACGGCTGTGAGCCCCTCCTGGTTGCTAGTTTGTGTTTTGTTTTGGGTCATACCCGCATCAGTTGGGGAAGGTGCAGGGTGGGGTGGGGTGGGGGTTGGGGTTGGTTGTAGTTCGTTTTTTAAGAAAAGGCAATACAAATGACTATTGGTTAACTGCTATTCCATCTGTGCTGTACATTTTATGCATGTTCCAGCTGCATACTCTGATATCTATATACTCCAAATGTGGGATTTATGATACACTTAATGACTCATTTCTGTGGCTCCTGGGTTGTGCAGACTCGGGTGCGTCACATCTCTCCCTCCCTCTCAGATGGCCGGACTGAAGTTCCTTACCTGGAACGTCCGGGGTCTTGGAGATAGGGTAAAGAGATCAGCAGAATTTGCCTTCCTGAAAAAGCAGAGGGCTGATGTGGTGGCTCTGACCTAGACTCATGTGGATGGCTAGCTTCAGATGGCGCTTAGGCGGCCATGGATAGGGTGGGCATATCATTCCACTCACTCTACCCAGGCTCAAGGCATATTCATTCTCATTGCTAAATCAGTTCATTTTGAAATTTGTAGTATGGAGACTGATCCACATGGGAGATATGTGTTCCTTTCTGCAAAGCTGTATGGGGAGTCGTTTCTTATCCTTGCATTCTATGTGCCCCCCCCCTTTTAACTCAACTATCATCACTACAGGTCTGATGTTCATGGCTCGTCATCCCTCGATCTAGGCGATCTGGTTGGGGGACTTTAATGCAACCCTAAACCCTGCTCTAGACAGACCCCAGACGGGTTCGTCCGGCGATCAGGCCCCATCGAGATCTCGGTTTTGCAGACTTATCTCTACTTTTAACCTCATTGATACCTGGAGACACAAATTTCCCCACTCTAGAGCCTACTCCTGTTTCTCCGCCTCCCACAATACGATGTCGCGTATTGACTACATACTTATAACTAATGCCCTTACCCCGCGCCTGCTAGAGGCGGAGTTCTCCCTCAGGCTGCTATCTGATCATAGCCCCTACTGGATTACTCTATCCATCCCTACCGATAGACCCCGGCCAACGTGGCGATTGAACCCGTTCTGGTTGTCCCTGTTACCGGAGGATGACGAGCTAGTGAATGAATGGACAACTTTTTTTACAGATAATGCTGATAATTTTTACAGATAATGCCTCCCCGGCTATAATATGGGAATCCTTTAAGATACATGCCCGCAGGGTCCTGACCTCCCGAATAAACAGATTCAAGGCGGACTCTGCTGCTGCTCTTGATAGAGCTTTGGGGGTCCTGCTGGACACTGAACAGACCTATCTGTCAGATCCTTCTCCTGCTAATGCAGACCTACTGAAGCTACATACTAGGGTGGTAGACCAGTTGCAGTATGAGGCAGCCAGACGTAAGCTATTCTTTACAAAACAAAAATTCTTTGAACATGGGGAAAAGGCGGGTAAATTACTTGCATATCTAGTTCATAAGGAAGATTTGCCCCCGACTGTCATTTCCCTTACTGGTCCTGGGGGGGACGCAATCTCAGACCCACAGGCGGTCACTGATAGATTTAGAGAGTTTCTCACAGCTCTATACCTCCCAGATGACTAGCCCTGATGAGCAACTAGAGAACCTATTAGAGGGTATTGACTTTCCGAAACTGACTGACAACCAGGTTACTATCCTGGAGGCACCCCTTACGTCCGACGAAGTATCCGCAGCTCTTGCTAGCTTCCACAAGTCTAAGGCCCCGGGATCCGATGGACTGCCTATTGAATTTTACCTGCAGTATGGTGAAATACTATCTCCCAAATTATTAGAGTTATACAATGACCTCTTTGACACCTTTACTCTGCCCCCTTCTATGAGGGACGCAACCATTGTCCTCATACCCAAGCCCCGCAAAGAACCGGGCCAGCCGGAGTCATACAGACCCATTTCACTCTTGCAGGTGGATGTTAAGATTCTTGCTAAAATCTTGGCGCTTCGTTTGAATCAGGTGATACTGAGCCTAATCCATGCGGACCAGGCAGGTTTTATGCCTGGTCGTTACACCTCATTTAATCTTAGACGACTTTATATCAACCTGCAAGCAGTACATGACGATGTTGGGTCTTGGGTGGTGGTTGCCCTAGACACGGCCAAGGCATTCGACTCAGTCGAGTGGCGATATCTTTGGAGTTGCCTTAGGGGATTTGGCTTTGACACAAACTTTATTAAGTGGGTCCAATTACTCTACCAGGCCCCGCGAGCTAGAGTTGTCTCCAACGGTTGTACCTCCCGACCCTTTGACCTCACAAGGTGCACTAGACAGGGCTGTCCCTTGTCCCCATTATTGTATGCCCTGGCGGCCGAACCTCTTGCAATATCCATTAGGGCAAATCCCAAGATTCGTGGCCTTCAGGTGGGAGCAATGGTGGAGAAAATCAGCCTATATGCTGATGACACGTTGTTATACTTGGCGGACCCGGATGTCTCCCTTCAGACAGCATTACAAGCGATTGAATATTTCGGATCATTTTCCGGCCTTAAAATGAATTGGAGTAAGTCCCAAATTTTGTCCATTGACAGCTTCCCCTTTCCCAAACTCCAGGAGCATTTCCCACTACAGCGAGTGGATTGTATTAAATATTTAGGTGTCTCTATATCTAGGTCCCCGGCTGATTATATCTCCCTTAACGTCGAACCCCTTTTTACTCTGATCAAATCCAAGACTCAGGTCTGGGCCAAATTACCGCTGGGGGTTTGGGGTCGAGTCAACATCATAAAAATTATCCTACTGCCTAAGATCCTATACACTCTTTGGCACACACCTGTATACATCCCCCTTAAACATTTCAAAATAATAGACACCCTGCTGAATTTGTTCGTATGGGGCAAAAACAGGCATAAATTGGCCTGGAATGTTCTCAAAAATCCCACTGATTTAGGGGGTACGGCCTTTCCTGATTTTAAATGCTATTATTTAGCGTCCTAGCTATCTCAGCTCTACCATATCGATAAAACAGATAGGTTGAGATTCCTTGCTCTCCTGTGTCCGCATTGGGCTCAATGCACTGCTGACCCCATGACGGCGGTGGCGGTTGGACTGGGGGGCAACGAGTCTGAGGGGAACTGTAAGTCACTTCTGTATCATTATAGACAGATTTGGGACATAGCAGCTAGGCTTATTAAGATTCCAGTATTTAATGATTACACTCCTTTGTGGCATAATAAGTCTCTGCCTGAGTTCAGACTGCTCCAGGACACCGAGATGTGGAGTAGGAGGGGAGTGTATTATCTGCATCATATCATGTCTGCCGGGTCCCTTAAGCCCTTTCCTGAACTTCAGGAGCAATACTCACTACCTGGTACCATGCAGTATAGATTTCTTCAACTGACCCATGCAGCACGTTCCCAATTCTCATCGGACATTCCACAGTCGGCTTCTAACGCCCTGATTGCAGTGATCAAGGGATCAGACCCTCGTAGGCTGATCTCTGATTTCTACAATATGCTCCTCACTCCGGCGGCCACCACGCTAGCGTATAACCTGAAACCGAGGTGGGAAAGAGATGTGGGGCTAATGGAGGATGAGGAATGGAGTGAGGCCTTGGATGCTTGCAAGCCTGTTTCACCCAGGCTCTCGGATAGGCTATCACAACTGTTTATTTTACATCGGGCGTACCTCACCCCTCTTAGAATAGCTTGCTTTAAACCTGACACCCCCACAGTCTGCCCAATGTGTGCGCGAGACCCGGGCACATTCTTCCACCTGATCTGGTCATGTCCCATGCTCCAGGAGCTCTGGAAACAGGTTGTAGACTTCCTTCATGATGATATGGGCTCCCCCTTGTCCCTGAACCCTAAACAGTGCCTGCTGGCCATCTTCCCTGACTCTGAGCTCGATAAGTTTACGAAAACATTTTTACATGAGACGCTCTTCTCGGCTCGGAGGATCATAGCCAGGCACTGGACGAGGCCCACGCCACACAGCTCTTCTGAGTGGAAAGTTGACATTAATAATACCCTTCCGTACAAAAAAATCATATGTATAAATCATGGTTGCCCTGACAAGTATAATAAAATTTGGGATAGATGGCTTGACTCAGCTGACACCTGTGCGGACTGCCCTTGAGGGTTGTGTATACCTTTGTGCCCAGTGTGCTGCCCTTCTCGTTTATTATGGTTTTGCTCAGGAACATTGAGGGTCGCTCCCTCCTTGCCTAATAATGTCTTAAAGTTGTGCTATACATACAGTGGAATGGAATTTATTACTCGGTCTGTATACTGTCTCTGATGGATTTACATGCTACATTTATTGCCATGTACTCTGCAATGTTATGTTTCACTTGAACAGTGTTCACTAAAAAACGTTTAATATAAAAAAAAAAAAAAAGGCTGTTATGGCCAGTTATACTCCAACTCCGGTGTGGTCTATTATTGGTGTGTTAAAGGAGGGGTTAAAAAAGGGAAAGGGGGGTAGGAGAGAGTTGGGGATATCTTGAATACACTGGTCAAGTGAAACTCTGCTGCAGCTAGCACAATCACCTGCCTGCATATCACAGTATAGAGAACAGCAGTAACAGATCTAGCTAAACTTAATGCAGTGTATAAATATATATACAACACCTAGGATCATATATATCCTCTACACGCTGTAAAAGCAGCTAACTAACTCGCCTGCCTGCTCTAACTCAATATAAAATTTCCAGGCGGCCTTATATAGTGTGGGGTGTCTACCTACTCCTCTGAGCAATGATTGGCCAAAGCCATCCTGGCTTTGGCCAATTATGGCTCTCCATTATTACCGCACTGTGATTGGCCAAAGTATGCGGGTCATAGTGCATGCTTGGCCAATCATCATCCAGCAATGCATTGCGATGCCGCAGTGAATTATGGGCCGTGACGCGCCACTCGAATTTGGCACGAATGGCCCATAATGTTCGATCTTCGTCGAACGATCGAACATGGGTTCGACTCGAACACAAAGCTCATCCCTATGCAGCACAGGGACAAGGATACTACACCAGTCATCCCTCAGCAAACACAAGCAGAGGAAATCATACACAATATGCCAACCACCAGGTCACGCTGCACAAGCTCCAGAGTCTCTAGTCAGTCGGATCAGACATCAGCTAGTGCTGAAGCTGCCAGGTCCAAGCGCACTAGCTCTAGACATTCAAGCTGCTCTGACCAGTCGTACACCAGTGCTGCAGCTGCCAGGGCCCATGCAAAAGCAGAAGCCGCACGTGCACTGGCTTCCTATGCAGTACGTGAAGCTGAAATGATAAGAGAACAGGGCTGCATAGATGAAGAAGAACATTATATGATTAAAGCTAAAAGTAAAGCTGAAGCACTTAGAAGAAAAGCAGAGGTGAAAGCATCTTTACATATTATCAAGCAAGAAAAAACTGCTTCAGCAGCCTTAGCTGAAGCCGAGGTGCTCATGAGAGCTGCCGAAGAACAGTACAGAGAGCACTCTGTGATAGATACCCAAATGACACCACTCAGTGCAATCCAACGCACCAGGGAGTATGTGCAATTGCATGCGACCATGTGCACGGATCAACAGTCTAATGATGCATTGGAATCGTCAAAGGCCCCGCTAGCAGCAGACAACTTTGATATCACTCGATGCCACAAGACTGAACCAGAACTTTACTATAACAAACCAAGTGGTTACATACTTAGAGACCAATCTGTTGGTCCTTCAGGAAATCAAACGAATGGTGACATAATCCCTTCTTGGGAAAATATAAATCCGGCCTATAGCAGGAAGACTTGCAGTAAATGAGAACAACCACACGACTATAGTGGATTTAACCAAACATTACCATCGTCTTATCAGCCCTGTGTTTGTTCCCAGAAAATGCTCACCTGAGGCAGCAGGAGCCACAGATGTGACAAAATACTTGATACGCCGTGAAATGGTGAGCTCTGGTCTCCTGAATTTTGATGACCGTCCAGAAAACTATTGGGCCTGGAAGTCATCTTTTCTAAGCAGTACCCAAGACTTAAATCTGAAAGACAGGGAAAAGCTTGACCTGCTCTCCAAATGGCTCGGACCAGAGTCCACTGAGCAAGCCAAAAGAATCAGGTCAGTACATGTTCATGATGCGACAGCAGGGCTTACAATGGTGTGGCAGAGATTGGAAGACTGCTATGGGTCACCCGAAGTAATTAAAGATGCACTTCTGAAGAAAATTTAAAATTATCCAAAAATAACAAACAAAAGACAATCAGAAGCTGAGAGAGCTTGGTGACATACTTTTAGAGCTGGAGGTGGCAAAGGCTAGTGGATACCTGCCAGGCCTCACATATTTGGATACAGCACGTGGAGTCAAACCGGTAATCGAGAAGCTTACGTACAACTTACAAGAAAGATGGATCACACAAGCATCAAAATACAAGGAAGATCATCAGGTGGCATTTCCACCTTTCTCCTTCCTCGCCAAATTCATTTTGAATCAAGATAAAATGCGTAATGACCCAAGCTTCGCCTTTTTGAACATGGGAGGCTCTAGTTCTGTAAAGACCAAGAAACAACCCTCAGAGCACCATAAAGAACGCAGAGCAACAGTGTCTGTACGGAAGACAGAAGTACCGACTGAGTTTGAGGCCAACCAGGATAAAAGCTCAGGAATGAAAATTGAGGACCCAGATAAACAGTGTAAACTACATACCAAACCTCATCCACTGAGAAAATGTCGCAGTTTCATAAGCAAGACAATAGAGGAGCACAAATCTTATCTTAACCGCTTGCCGACCGCCGCACGCCGATGTACGTCGGCAGAATGGCACGGCTGGGCATATTAGCGTACAGGTACGTCCCCTTTAATATGCACAGCCATGGGTGGTGCGCTCGCAACCCGGTTGGGTACTCTGTGACCGCGATCGGGTCACAGAGCTGAAGAACGGGGAGAGGTAAGTGTAAACAAACCTCTCCCCGTGCTTCCTAGTGAGCCTGTCACTGATCATCCCTGTCATAGGGAACAACGATCAGTGACATCACACGCCAAGCCACGCCCCCCTACTGTAAGAATCACACATTAGGTCACACTTAACCCCTTTAGCGCCCTCTACAGGTTAACCCCTAAACTGCCAGTGTCATTTTCACAGTAATCAGTGCACTTTTATAGCACTGATCGCTGTAAAAATGACAATGGTCCCAAAATAGTGTCAAAAGTGTCCGATGTGTCCGCCATAATGTCGCAGTCATGATAAAAATCACTGACCACCACCATTACTAGTAAAAAAAAAAAAAAGATTAATAAAAATGCCATAAAACTATCCCCTATTTTGTAGACGCTATAACTTTTGCGAAAACCAATCAATAAATGCTTATTGCAATTTTTTTTACCAAAAATATGTAGAATAATACGTATTGGCCTAAACTGAGGAAAAAATTTTTTTTTATATATATATTTTGGGGATATTTATTATAGCAAAAAGTAAAAAATATTGCATTTTTTTCAAAATTGTCGCTCTATTTTTGTTTATAGCGCAAAAAATAAAAACCTCAGTGGTGATCAAATACCACCAAAAGAAAGCTCTGCGTTTTCTGATTGCCCGACGCATTTCGTGTATAAGTTACACTCTTCAGGGGCTAATGCTCAGGACATCTAAAAAATATAATACAGTGTAAATAACTAAATCTGGTTGCTGGTCAAAGGAAATAGGTGATGGAACACAAAGGCCCATCTTGGGTACTTACATGGAATCTGGTACAATGGGTGTGGTACATATGGAGCCTTGACCAAAGATAAGTCCACACCCATTGTACCAGATTCCATGTAAGTACCCAAGATGGGCTTTTGTGTTCCATCACCTATTTCCTTTGACCAGCAACCAGATTTAGTTATTTACACTGTATTATATTTTTTAGATGTCCTGAGCATTAGCCCCTGAAGAGTGTAACTTATACACGAAACGCGTCGGGCAATCAGAAAACGCATCAACTCAGTTGACAACATAATCACTTACTTATGCTCTTACTGGTTTTTATATGCTCATTTTTTCATGTTTTTAGCGCTTGTTGCCATGTGATATCTGTACATATGTTATTCACAAAATGTATTCCATTATCCATACGGATCACTGTGTGGCACCTGGTCACACACTGATGTACCTTGTTGCTTGTATTGTGCATACCCATACTTATGTGTGTGTAACTCTAGGGAATCGCATCAACCAGAATGTTTTTCCCTCTATGTGATTTCTGTTTGAAGATGTTCATGCGTTTTATTTTGAATAAACATGTACCTTTTTTACCTACACCATGTCTACAGTCTCACTCAAAGTCCCAAACTTCCATTTATATTTTTTCGAATCAGGGATGGAGGTGCACCACATATGCGCCTCATTTAAAGTCCCAAACTTTCCCCCCCTTGCGTGCACCCAGGACCAGCACCATGGAAAACAGAGAATCCAGTAACCCAAGAAGATCATGGTGGGGAGTAGGGATGAGCTTCGAGTTCGAGTCAAACTCATGTTCGACTCGAACATTGCCTGTTCGCCCGTTCGCCGAACAACAAACAATTTGGGGTGTTCGCGGCAAATTCGAAAAGTCTATGGGAGAAATCTAAAGTGCTAATTATAAAGGCTTATATGCAAGTTAATGTCCTAAAAAGTGTTTGGGGACCTGGGTCCTGCCCCAGAGGACGTGTATCAATGCAAAAAAAAGTTTTAAAAACTGCCGTTTTTTTAGGAGCAGTGATTTTAATAATGCTTAAAATGAAAAAATAAAAGTGAAATATTCCTTTAAATTTCGTACATGGGGGGTGTGTATGATATGTATGTAAAGTGGCGCATGTTTCCCGTGCTTAGAACTGTCCCTGCACAAAGTGTCATTTTTGAAGGAAAAAAAAAGTCATTTAAAACTCACTCGCGGCTATTAATGAATTGTCAGCTTTTATCAATACGGGTCTATACGTGTGGGTCTATACATGTATTACAAAGTAAGAGAAGTTCCCCATCAGGTCCGCCCCCTCGGTATGTCGGACCCCGCCTACGTCATTGGCCTGAGCGGGAAACTTCCTTCACTGTGTAAATTTAAATTACACAGTGAAGGAAGTTCCCCGCTCAGGCCAATGACGTAGGCGGGGTCGGACATACCGAGGGGGCGGACCTGATGGGGAACTTCATTCGCTGTGTAATACATGTATAGACCCGCCCCTTCTCATGTTCCGCATCTGGTCCGCTGAGCGGACCTGATGGGGAACTTTAGAAGGGGCGGGTCTATACATTTAAAACACAGCGAGGAAGTTCCCCATCAGGTCCGCACAGGCACAACCAATGACGGACAGCGCTGGACATCGGGATCGCCGCGGGACACTGGATTTCATCGCTGGAATATTTTTTTATTTTTATAATTTTTTTATTTTTTAATAAAGGACTTCTCCAAGGTGTGTGTGTTTTTATTTAAATTTTTTGACACTTTCTTCGTGAAATGGTAGGGGTACATTGTACCCCTTACCAATTCACATAGGGGGGGTCCCCTTTGTTAAAGGGTTCTTCCAGATTCCGATAAGCCCCCCGCCCGCAGACCCCCACAACCACCGGGCAAGGGTTGTGGGGATGAGGCCCTTGTCCCCATCAACATGGGGACATCCTCCCCATGTTGAGGGCATGTGGCCTGGTACGGTTCAGGAGGGAGGGGGGGCGCTCTCTCGTCCCCCCCTCTTCCCCTGCGGCCGGCCAGGTTGCATGCTCGGATAAGGGTCTGGTATGGATTTTTGGGGGGACTCCACGCCATTTTTTTTTAAATTTGGGGTGGAGTTCCCCTTAAAATCCATGCCAGATCTCAAGGGCCTGGTATGGATATTTAGGGGGAACCCCACGCCATTTTTTTTTAAAATTTGCGGCGGGGTTCCCCTTAATATCCATTCCAGACCTAAAGGGCCTGGTAATTGAATTTGGGGGAACCCCCACGCTTTTTTTTTTTTTTATCAATGACTTTTCTATGTATTGATAAAAGCCGAAAATTCATTATAGCCGCTAGTGAGTTTTAAATTACTTTTTTTCCTTCAAAAATGACACTTTGTGCAGGGACAGTTCTAAGCAAGGGGAAACATGCGCAACTTTACATGCATATCATACACACCCCCCAGGTACGAAATTTAAAGGAATATTTCACTTTTATTTTTTCATTTTAAGCATTATTAAAATCACCGCTCCCGTAAAACGTCTATTTTTTAAACCTTTTTTTGCATTGATACATGTCCCCTGGGGCAGGACCCGGGTCCCCAAACACTTTTTAGGACAATAAATTGCATATTAGCCTTTATAATTAGCACTTTAGATTTCGAACGTTCGAGTCCATTGTATTTAATAGGGTTCTAAAGTTCACACGAACATTCTGTCTGTTCGCAAATTCTGGTGCGAACCGAACAGGGGGGTGTTCGGCTCATCCCTGGTGGGGAGCAAAAAGAGAGTGTATTACCAGCAATAACCTCAAAGTGCACTGAGATCTGCACAAAGACATTTAGCTCTAGATCATGCTCCAAGATATGTTTAGTCAAGGTGTATCCTGCAGGCCTCAGGGAGAAAACAATCAGAATGTATGCAGTCTTAGATGAACAAAGTAACAAATCTTTGTTTCCTTGTCCGCAAAGATCACAGAGACTACCTGAGGTTCCTGTGGTATGAAGACAATGACTTTAACAAAGATGTCACAGAATAAAGGATGAAGGTACATGTGTTTGGGAACAGCCCCTCTCCAGCTGTAGCTATCCACGACCTGAGACGAGCAGCACAGGAAGGTGAAGAAGAACATGGCACAGATGCCAAACAGTTTGTCATGAGAAACTTTTATGTGGACGATGGACTCACTTCTTTCTCTAGCAATGAAGAGGCTATCGACATCCTGAAAAGAACAAGGGAGATGTTAGCAGAATCTAACGTAAGGTTACACAAGATAGCGTCCAACAGCAGCAAAGTCATGGAAGCGTTTCCCTCAGAGGACCATGCAAAAGACCTCAAGGACCTGGATCTAGGAACAGATTCACTGCCCCTTCAAAGAAGTTTAGGGCTCAGTTGGGATCTGAAAACCGACAGCTTTACATTTAGAGTATCCAGAGAAGAGAAGCCATTCACGAGAAGGGGTGTCTTGTCCACGATCAACAGCCTTTATGACCCCCTAGGATTTGTAGCCCCCATAACCATGCAAGGCAAGGCTCTTATGAGAGAAATTGCTACTGAACATAAACAAAGTGAATGGGATACACCTCTACCTAAGGAGAAGGAAATGAGTGGAAGTTGTGGAAGGACTCATTAATAGAGCTTGAACAACTTATCATCCAAAGGTCATATGTCCCTGTTTCTTTGTCTGCCACGTAGCAAAGAGAGTTGTGTGTATTCTCAGATGCATCCACTATGGCTATAGCAGCTATAGCCTACCTTAGAGTAACCTTTGAAGGACAAAGTTATGTTGGGTTTACCATGAGAAAATCCAAACTAGCTCCACGTCCTGCTCACACTGTTCCACGCTTGGAGCTTTGTGCTGCTGTCTTAGCAGTGGAGATGGCAGACTTGATCGTTGCTGAACTGGACATTGAAATTCATGCAGTGAAGTTTTACACAGACAGCAAGATTGTGTTAGGATATATTCACAATGCTTTGAGAAGATTCTACATGTACGTGTCAAACAGAGTGACACGCATCAGAAAGTCCACATGCCCAGAACAGTGGCACTACATCAGTACGGATAAAAATCCAGCCGATCATGGGACTAGACCGGTACTAGCGGCTGTCCTTAAGCACACTAACTGGTTCTCAGGACCATATTTTTTGACTAGATCAGAAACCAAAGAGACCACTCAGTTTGAGACATTTGATCTTGTAGAACCAGATAACGACAAAGAAGTACGTGCACAAGTAACAGCGTTTAGTACCATAACTACTAGAGGCAACCTTGGCGCACACAGGTTTGAAAGATTCTCCAACGGAAAGTCCCTCATTCGAGCTATGAGAAAGCTTATTCACGTAGCAAAATCCTTCTGTAGAGCTACAAATACTGTCAAGTATAATAGCAATCATCTTATGCAAGCCAAAATCATCATCATTCGATGTGTTCAACAAGAAGTTTTCAAAGAAGACATCAAGTGACTTCTTAAAGGAGAAGAGATCTCCAAACACAGTGACAGCTCCCACAGGAGACTTTGGTCTCAAAGACCTTTACAACAAGCAATGGAAGCAAGTTCAGAGTCTTGCAGACATCTTCTGGAATAGATGGAAACAAGAGTACCTGGTGACGCAGAAAATGGCAAGTTGACAAGCCTAACCTGCAAGTTTTGAGATGTTGTTCTACTAAAAGACGCTCAGGTCCACAGAAACGAATGGCCAGTTGGACTCATTGTCAAGACTGTGCCTAGTAATGATAGTATGGTTATGTAACGACACCCCAAGTATGAAAGGGGTTAAAGTCGTTTAGGATATTCCATTCCCGAACACCAAGGCAGCTACCAGACACTCCAACCAGCCAAATAAGACCCCATACGAATAATTCCCCCCTCACAAACGAGACAAAGCTCTGTCTTGAGGGTAAAACAGGAATCAGTTTATTGCAAGCACATGTTCACAGATATCTCTCTTCAAAACACTCCCCCCACCCTTGGGAAACAGGGCGGGTTAAACTTTCCAATGACAATTGTTATACAGGTCAGGTGTGTTCCAACTTCTCAGTAAACAGTCTTATCAGCAGGGGGGTTGGAGAAATCCCCCCTCCCTCTTTCCTCACAGCAAGACACTACACATCCCATAATAGTTGAGGCATCAGACACAATAGACAATAGAATACAGTCCTACTCCAAACCATCACAGCAAATAGTCCAACAGCATGACACACAATATATACGATGTATACAGCATTGAATCTGACTAGCACAGATCATAGTGGGGTTCTCATTCACCCTGTGCCCCTAAGTGACTCCTGTTACAGCATATCCTGGGAGATATTGTGGATAAATATCACTGTCCCATTTTAAGTAGTCCAAGATATATTTTCTCAGTCACCCTATGCCCCTATTAGAGACACAGGGTGATTTAGACATAAGAGGTGCATGGGGAACTGAAGCAAGGGTATCTCATATTTTCTAAGGGATTCTGGGTTCCACGGGCCCTCCCGTTACAGGTTAGAAAGGTCAAAAGTTAAAGTCATGAGACAGGGCATACTTAGGTATATTTTAGACCTATCTCTGAAGTTGTTTTACTTCTTAAAAAGGAAGCATAGTGGTATAATGTTCATTATGCCAGGTGGGGAGTGTTCTGATCATCATAAAGTATATATTTACTGATCTTACTGTTGCTTTAAATTGGCATCCATTACTAACAGGAACTGTAGTATATTACGCCCACTTCCTGCCTAGCAGTCATATTAGATAATCTTTCTACAGTGAAGGAAGCCCTCCACTATTTCTTAATACTGGCCTTGGAAGCATAAGTCTGTAAGTAGGCTGTCATTAGTTCTGTATTAATTAATATATGTTCTACTAATTCTACATTTTATATGTGTGTTTGGTGGGATGATTCTGTCAGGAAGTTCATTCAGCTAGGCCACATTTTCTGCTAGCTAGGGCCTTAACAGTATTGTAGCATGCCTGTTACTATTGCACTTGTGATGTAATGTTAAATGCTAATGCATATTCCCCAAAAAATCATACAACCATAATATTAATATTATTTATATCACTACAAAACAAATGCCTTTTAAAATCTGTTTGGCATAACTACATCAGTATCATCAGCTTCATTATTATCCCATTTAAGAAGATGAGAATGTGCGCTGCATTTCGACATTTCATCAATTCCTGCGTCACGAATGTTAATTCTAGATTACGAACAGTAGTTTACAAGACCGAACTGTTCCGGGTCGTTCCTTGATTCCGATCATGCATGTTTGTACTTTCGACTTTTGTGTGACGATTTCTGTACTGACCATCTGAAAATTGGACATTGAGCTGTCGTTTGTCTAAAATTTACTAGTCTGCTCATCCTGCTTTTGTCTGCCGAAAAAGTGAAATCGGCTGTTGAAAGCACCGTACTAACAATCTGAAAATCGGCAGACAACTCGTCGTACAATTTTTCCCATCTGATTTTCGTATCGTGTATCGTAACCTTTGAGGTTTGACCTCATAATATATGGTTTTGGTAAATGTGAAGACAAAAATCTGCAGAAAATCTAATAGTGTGTATGGAGTAAATGAGCAAGGTGATTAAAGGATAAGACAACAAAAAAAGTCTGGCGCCAGGAAACTGGCATCCTACTTGTGCCCAATAAGCAGCTATATGGATGAACAACCAGGAGAGGTGTGATTAAAAATGCATTTGTGGCAACCATAAGAAAGAGCGCTAGTCGAACCAGTCTTGTGCGGACAGATAACCAGGCAAAAATCAACAAGATAAACCATGTATTGATTGGTTACCATGAGATGATTTAAAAAAACAGTTACAATTCTCCTTGCATAAATAGCTGACAATCAACTTTCTCTGCTGTGGTGGTACCTTATGGCAGTGGCCAGAGATGGACTGGCTTGTTGAAGATTTGCTGCAGTGGTGGAACCCTCATACACCCCTATAAATTCCACAAAAAACGGGGAAGAGGGAGGGTGAACCCAACTCATGTAGGGACCGGGAGACGAGGTAGAGCCTCAACCAAGTCCCCGATGGTAACCAGCGGTGAACGGCAGCACGGCTAGCCAGCCGTAGGTGGAAAAGGGGCTGGGAGACAACCAGAGCAAACTCCAATAGGAACCAGTGAGCATAGGACTCCCGAGCGTGACATCAAATGCTCAGGGAGACCAAATCCAAAATGAGGCTTGGAGCTCAAGATGGTGGAGAGCAAGCCAAGGGGAGCAAGGAGAGAGCGTGGCTGTTGTCTTCACCATGCGTTTCGGGTGTGGCCCTTCCTCAAGTCATGTGACATGACCAGCCAATTGGGATTAAATAGGAATTGGCTGTGGGGAGATTAGCATTTTCTTTTTTGCAAAATCTTTTTTATTACATTTTTCATTAGCATACAAAATTAGCCCACACAGGGGCCAAACCTTTGCCCACGCAGGGGTAGTTCTTCTGATGTGGCAACATACCGCAACAGGGCACAACATACAATATAAACAAACTAACTTATACTATAACCCCAATGTGGGGAGAGGTTCAGTTCAGGAGAATCTGTGCTCAAATTGGTACCGACAGGATAATGCAACATGAGAATAGTTGGGTCAATATACTAACAGACTAGAGATATAATGTTAATCTAGGAATTGGTTACTGCATCAGTTGCCTTGGTATTATCATATAGCAAACAGGTCCATACCTTTTAAAAAATTTGTGGACAACCCCTGCCCGATTAGGTGGCTTTATATAGGGGTAAACTGGCATTCACTAGGCTTTTCCAGAATCTGACAGAGTGGGGAGACGATTGTTTCCAGTTCATCGTAATGGCCTTATGAGCTTAGTACAATAGCAGGGATATGAGTATTTTCCTGGCTCTGAGCATTGACAGTTGTTCCACCAGCCCCAGCAGACAATATTAAGGATCATAAGGAACATGAGTCTTAGTGACCTTAGAAATCACCTGGAGTACTTATTTCCAATAATGTTCGATTGCTGGGCAAACCCCAAAAATTTGGAAAAAGTCACCCGGTTGGTAGGAGCAACGCCAACACGCCAGGGAATGCGCCAGCGACATCTGGTGCAGCCTGTGAGGCGTGTAGTGAGCTCTATGCACAATTTTGTATTGGACCAGTTTGTCACTAGCTGAGACCAGAGGGGAAAAGGGAAAGTCCCAAATCTCCCTCCAATCGTCCTCGTCCAGCTCCGGTATGTCCCCCACCCATTTCCTGCGGAGGGGGCACAACTCGGGCCGGCAGCAACCAGCAGGGACCCGTAGAGCTGAGACGCGGGTTTCTCCAAGTCTTTCACCTGAAGGGTGGATTCGAGCTTCGAGTATGCCAATTCAACTGGTTGGCCTAAGAACTGACACCTGTAGACATGAGCGATTTGAAGATACCTAAAATGGGCCCGTACAGGCACATTAAATTTGGTGCGTAAAACGTGAAAGGGGGTGAGCTCTCTGTTGGTGATAACATGCTCAAGGGTCAGTATTTTGTATTTGGCCCAGGCCTGTGGATCCGGGATGGTATTGAACTGTGATAAGTTATGGTTCAGCCACAGGGGGGTGTGAGGAGACCAGGAGTTCGGCTGGGGTGCCCTCAGTGCCTCACCCACCTTCCATGCCCGCATAGTGGTACGCATAGAAGGGGTGAGATGGTGAGGCGTTTTAGGCCCCCTGAATAGCAACCCCTTCAAGGCCTCCAGAGACCCCACTATAGCCGCCTCCGGCACCACCGCAGAGATGGTCAGGTCTGACTGCAACCACCAATGGGCGGTCACAAGCTGAGTGGCCAAGAAATACTTGTAGCAATCAGGGAGAGCCAAGCCCCCACTGTCCACAGGCCTGGTCAGAGTGGTGTATTTGAATCTAGGCGGTTTAGACCTCCAAATAAAGGAGAAGAATAGTTGCTTAAGAGAATTAAAATAAAAGTTTTGGTCAGCTATTGTGGGGCGTTCCGAAAAAATGTACGTAAATTTAGGGAGGACTTTCATTTTGAGAAGATTGATGCGCCAAATGAGGGAAAGGGGAAGATTGCTCCATGCCTTCAGTTTGGTTTTAATTGCTACCAAGACAGGGTCAAGATTGAGCCGCACAATGTCCCTACTCTCTCTTGAGATGATAATACCTAAATAGGTAAACTGATCAACCCACTGGAGTAGGAGAGAGGAGGGTGAGGAGGACTTGGCTGAGACTTCACTCTCAACCCCGTGAAGGCGTAGAAGGCATCCATGATAGCGAGTGCACCCCGCAGAAAGTCACCAGCGTCATTCAAAAAAAGCAGCAGATCACCGCCTAGAGAGCCACTCTCTCCTCCAGCCAGCCCACCCTAAGACCACGAACCTCGGCAAAGCTCTTGAGGGCCTCATCAATAGGCTCCATGGCCAGGGTGAACAGAGCTGGGGAGAGAGGGCATCCCTGTCTTGTGCCCCTCTGCAGGGGGAACGGAGGAGACAGGGAGCCAGTTTAATGCATGCCATGGGACCGGTATACAGTGTGCGTATCCAAGCAATACATTTCAGTGGGAAACCCATTCTTCTAAGCACCTCCCACAGATATACCCACTCCACTGTGTCAAATGCTTTTTCCATATCAAGGGTGGCAATGGTCCTAGTGCCCTGGTTAGTATGGGGGGCATGTATATTAGAAAATAGTCTACGTATATTAATGTCTGTGGACCTACCGGGCATAAAGCCCATTTGATCAGAGTCAATCAGGGATTTTATTACTCTATTAAGTCTAGTGGCCAATAACTTGGTTAGTATTTTTAGATCACAATTGAGAAGTGCGATTGGCCTGTAGGAGGCGCACAGCTTAGGGTCTTTATTAGGCTTTGGAATGAGAAATACATGGGCTTCCCTTATAGAGGACAGTAAGGAGCCCTGTTGCAAACAGGCTTGAAACATCTGAGCTAGTTTTTGGGGCAAGTAGTTCTGTGTGGGTTCTAGAATACTCTATGGGCAGGCCATCCGGCCTCTGGGTTTTACCTGCCGGGAAAGACTTAATGGCCATTGTGCCTTCTTCTGGAGTGATCTCTGAGACAAGGAGTTGCCTCTCTGCGTCAGAAAGCCCTCCCAGTGCTAGCGTGTCCAGCACAGAGATCATAGGTGTAGGGTCAAACCCGTCAGGGAGTGAGGAAACATACAGAGAGGTAGAAAACATGGTAAAAGCAGACAGGATATCCTCCTGAGACGTGACTAATATGCCATCTGCCGTAAGGATTTCTGATATAACCGCTAAGGGCCTATCCTGCTGTGCTAGCAGCGCTAGTAGTTTGCTATTCTTGTCACTAGGCTCAAAGTATTCCTGTCTGCTATGTTTTTTATACCCAACCTGGTGGTGTCTGAAACATGGAGATGCAGTTCTCGCATAATCGATGAAAGGTGCTTAAAGTTGGGGACCGTTGCCAAGGCTGAATATCTAATCAGAGCCTCGTCAACCTTGTACTGCAGGTCAGAGACCCTGTTCCCAAGCTCCGCCTTCACCGCCGCCACAGCCGAGATATACTGAGCCCTGCTGTGAGCTTTGGAAGCGTCCCATGTCATCTCCAGGGAGGCTGATCCCACATTGTGCGCCCAATAGTCCTGCAAGGAAGGAGAAACTCTGTCACGAACTGCCTCGTTATTAATCCAATGGGGTTGTAACCTCCAAAGGGCTTTGCTCCGCGACCTGGTGGTCCTAATGGTCAATTGAAGTGGGTGGTGGTCAGAGAGGCCAGAGGGAAGGTAACTTGCCTCCTAAATGCTGGCCAGCAGGGCAGCATTGGCAAAAGCCAGATCAATTTGAGAGGAGGTTTTAAATGTGGTCGTCAAGAAAGAGTACATTCTATCGTGGGGGTGAAGCCACCGCCATGCCTCTTGGAACTCTGTTGCCTGAGCCCACGTTCCGAGATCAGAATTAAAAGTAGATTGAGGGGAAGGTCTATCTAGGTCATGGGACAGTGTAGCATTAAAGTCTCCCATGAACAGAACATGCGCTGAGCCAGCCTCCCATAGAGCGCGTAAAGAATCTGTATCTGGCTCGGAGGAGGCAGATAGACATTCACAATTACATATTTCTTGTTATAAATGCTCAACACTACCATAACAAAATTCCCCATGGGATCTAAATGAACATCATGAATTACACATGGTACACGTTTGCTGACCAGTATAGACACCCCTCGAGAATATGAGGAATAGGTCGCATGAAGCGCCCTTTGCACCCAGGGCTTTTTCAGAACCAGAATCTTGCTACCAGTTAAGTGCGTCTCCTGCAGCAGCACTATGTGGGGGTTATGCAGTTTTAAATATTGGAATACCAGTGATCTTTTATATTTGGAGTTAAGCCCCCTGACGTTCCATGACAAAATGGTCAGCAGCTCAGCATCTGAGGGAGCCATCATGGAACATCAGGGGGAAACAGGAGAAGGATGAGCCCAGCAAACCAACACATGTAAGTAAACCCAAAATCGGCACATATATTCATTAGGGTCAAAGCATTTGAGCAGCACATTGTGTATCCAGATCTTCAAAACAGAGAACCCCCTCTCCCCAGAACACAGAACACTAGGGTGTTCTGTGTTCTGGGGAGAGGGGTTTCTCTGTTTTCAAGATCTGGATACACAATGTGCTGCATCATCAAAAAACACCTTACTACTTAGCCAACATAACTGCGCTAGTAGTTTAATCCCTAAACCTTTATACCAAAAGTCGCCTATGTGAGGCTCAAAGTTCCAGGGAAGACCCCTGGTGGTGTTCAGCCTGTAACAACAGGCGAGGGTGAGGGGACGTGTATCCGATCACATCCAGTGGGAGACCAGATAGTCCAGAGATGCCGGGCATGGTGTCATCGAGAAGGTATGTTGGTTTGTCTTGGTGTAGCTCCGATATGCTAAGATCAAATAAGGTCGGGAGAGTATATTGCCCCAAATAGAGTGAGCCGCACCAGTCGCCGGCCATGAAAGGGACTTGCGGTAAGACTCTGGGAGCAACATGGGCCAGCGGATGCCTAGAGGACCCCTATCCAGACCCGCCAGATGGTCGCTGGGATGAAGAAACATGTCAGACAGCTGGGTAAAAGTAGCCCCCTCTGCGGGAGAACTGTATTGCTCCGTACCTTTGTACGTGCTGAATTAATCAAACAGTCGTAAAACATGGATAAACGAACTTTGGAACAAAGATAACAGCCAGGATTGTGAAACTGGAGAGTAAGCACAAAGATTACCACAGAGAAAGAAGCCAGGTATCTGCCTCATCAGGGGATTCTAAAAACTTCACGAACTGCCATGTTCAACTCGCAGGCGACTTGGGTAGAGCATGGAATATTTGATGTCTCATTCCCGGAGCCGTCTTCTGACATCAGTGAAGGTCTTGCGACGTCGTTGTAGATCCGCGGAGAAGTCAGGATAAAGATGCACTACTGTGTGCTCATAGGAAAGGTTGGGATGCTTGCAAGCCTCACTAAGGATGCGATCACGAGCTCTGTAATTAAGGAACCTCACTAAGAAGGGCCTTGGTGGAGCCCCAGGGGTGCCCCGGCCAGTTGGAACTCTGTGGGCCCTTTCCACCACGCAAGTCGGGGGGGACCTCAGTCAGATTAAGAAGTGTCTTAAAGAAGGCCTCTGCAAACTCGGCTGGGCTGTCCCCCTCTGCTCTCTCCGTAAGACCCAGGACCCTGACATTATTCCTTTGGAGACGAATTTCCGCATCATCAGATTTAGCCACCAGGGATTGGACGGTGCGCTGTAGTGTGAGGAGGGCATTGTCATGACGTGCAGTGAGATCCTCTGTAGTAGAGATCCGAGACTCGGTCTCAGAAAGTCTGCCCCGGATTTTATCCAAATCTGCCCTGATGAAGTTACATTTTTCAGCCAGGTGATCGATGCGGAACAGTAAGGAGGTTCTGCTCTGTTCTATGGCCGCAAGGATAACTGCGGTGGCACTTGCCTGTGGTGGCGCCTGCGGAGGAGGAGGAGAGGGTTCGCTGCCAGTTCCATGTCCTTTAACAGCGATCTCAATTGATCCAGAATGGTACTGGGGCACTGGGTGGGCTGAGCAGGCACCTTTTTGGTTGCAGATTTGCTTTTGGAGGGCATTAGCAGGTGTTCTGGGATTTTTCAGGCAGAACTGCAGGATGGTGGATCTGCCCCTTTAAGAGTCTGAGTTATGCAGAAAAGGAGACTTCCCTGCAGGCCTGACAGACACCTGAGGCTGGTGCAGTGTTAAGCACCCCCCCCCTGAGGCCTAATGGGACTGACTGACAGCCCCCAGATGCTGCGCACCCCAACAGCCCCCTCCAGGGATGTTGTCACAGGGTTAAGTGCGTGGAACGAGCTCTCCTCCCGCAGATCGCGGCACCAGGGCTGGGGGATTCAGCAGGCCTTGTAGGCCTCAAGCCAGCAGAGGCCCTTGGATGCGTGGAGCCGGACGTATGTGACCATCCGACGGCCCCCTGGTACCGCACACCTCCTGTGACCTCTCTTGTGATGTTGCTGCAAGTGTGGGAGTGTGGGGGCGACTGGATCACGGAGGATGCAGGAGGCTCCGTAGGCCTCAAAATGGCAGCGGGCCGTGGATGAGTGGAGCCGGCCGCAGCCTGTATGTGGACGCAATCGGCCGGCTGAACTCCAAAATACAGGCTGGGGCTGAGGCAGGGAATGTCCAGGCACACACTGGGCAACTGTACAGGCTCACCGGTTTAAACTGTGGGAAGGATGGTGATGGATTGTTGAAGGATGGATGGAGCTCTGCACCAGCTTCCTTGGCTCACATCCGGACATGCCCCAGAGATTAGCATTTTTTAAAGGAACCATGACTGGTTACTCCACTACAGCAAAACCTCTATTAGGCTCCATGTACACAGAAGCTGATAAACTGCAGTTTATTGGCGTTTTGGCGTTTTTTAAAAAAGCCCATTAACTGCACTCTATGTTAGCCTATGTGTTCATGTACACATAACGTTTTTTAGCTTTAATGAGCCGTGGAGTTAATGGGCTTTTTTCTGAACGCAAGAAATTCGCGTTCAAAGTGCTGTTTTTCGGCAGAAAAAGATGCAAAACGCCGAAAAACGCTCAAAAACGCTGTCCGCGAGCGTTTTTTAGCGTTTTTTGGTCCATTGAAAAAAAAAAAAAAAAAGCTAAAAAACGCTACACTGAAAAACGCTAATAAAAGCTAGTAAAAAAATGCTGATAAAAGCTAGCTTTTTCTGCTGCTTTAAAAACGACAGTTTTTGAGCTTCTGTGTACATGGAGCCTTATTAAAAAAAAAGCCTTAATAGAACAAATTCATATTGCAAATACTAGAAAGACACTAGAAACAAAATAACAAAAACATAAATCAATAATGAACAATGATGAAAATGAATGATATTAAAAGAAAATGATGAATATAATTAATATTAAAATGACTACCATGGAATGAAAGAAGTGGGGGGTTGAGAAAAATAAAAATATATGTGTGTGTACAGCTAAGTGGTTACATGGTGACACTATGTATACTAACAGAAGGTTATTACCTGTGACCAGACAAGATATAAATGTTGTAGAGCACAAATGAACAACCAATGATGCAGGGTCTAGATGATGCTATGGATCTCAAGACCCTCATTTAACCCATTGGGGGACAAAGAAGCCAATTTATAGATCCAGAATGATTCCCGTTTAAACAATAAAGAGAACCTCTCATTGTCAGTTAAGGGGAAAGAAAAACTGCGCTAGTTTTTGGTAAAGAATACTAAACTCTCCTAAGCAGCAATAATGGTGGGATAAGCACCAAACAGATATAAGAGAAAAAAAATTGCGCTAATGAGTCCAGAATAGAGGAAAATTATTAAGTATAATTTTCAAAGTCCCAAAAATTCCAATTGGAAATGCTGGAGAAGACAAATGCCAAGAAAACACACGTAAATCCTATGTGAACTTATGTGGATGTATGCTTACCAAATAGTAAGCCAAACGGGCAGATGGCTATAACCCAGCCTAGGCCTTTGATTAACACACCAGTGCTAATTTCCTCGAGGATGATGAACTGTAGCAATGGAAGGGTAACTCCACAATATGGGTAGGTATGGTATCCAAAATGTTTTAACAAAAAAAAGGAAAGAAAAACATAGCGTAATCCTGCCACATAAAGTAATCCTTAATGGAAAAATGCTATGTAGTAAGGAAGGCGTAAGACCACCAAGTGTGTGCTATTTCAATAGAAGTGAGCCACCACCTTATAAGTAATCTCCTTACCAGACATATGTAATTATAGGCCTTAATCAATGTAGTGAAGAGATTAAATAATCCACCACGGAGTGAACCGCCACCTCACAAGTAGTCTCCTTACCAACGCGTACCCCCTTAGACGCGTTTCGTCATCATAGACATTGTCAATAAGGGACGGGTAGCGAGCAGAATCACCACATTATATAGAACCATGCCTCGTCTTGACAACCGGACATGAAAGTACGGCGGCCATCTTGGATGTTGACAAACCGCATGTATATCAATAGAAATGGTGCAAGATTGCCCATATCTCTCACGAATAGACCGGAAAGTCAACAAAAAGAGGAATGACTCTATCTACCTCGATTTGGATCCCGGACATGATACAATACCCACCCTCATGTGTACGGCAACCATCTTGAAAGATGGAAAGCCGCACATAGATTTAACAAACCGGTACAATATTGTCATGTCACATATTAAAAAGACAAAAACAATGGAAAATAATTAAATTAACCTCGATCTGAGTCATGGACACGAATCAATATCCACCATTTTATATCGTGGCAAATCCAATTAAATAATATAAAAAATTAATAAAAATACCCTTTGAATTGGAATATCCAAAATCAATAATAAAAATATTATTTATACATTGTAAAGTGAGAAATGTGAAATTTATATAGAAAAATATATATGAAAATATTGTTCTTATTAGATGACAAAAAATTATGTGCACATTTAAGTGAATATATGGGTGTAAATCATTTTTTTCTTTTTTTTAAATATATATGTAGATAGCAAATATCATAATTGCATACAATAACCTAAACAAACTAACCTCTACCAGGCTGTATACAAAAATATAAATAGTGATATTAGTCAATACCGTGAGAATTATATATATATACTATGGAGTAGAATAATAGGTGCCAAATTTTTTTTAATTTTAGTCCAATCAATCAATAATTAATGTGAATAATCACCTACATTTAGGTATAATCTGTTATCTAAAGCTAGACTACACAATAAATGGTGATATTAAATGTGTAAAAAATATGTTGATTATAAATCATATAATAATTATGGAGATTCAAATATGTTAATTTTTAGTGGTAATGAAAAAAAGATAGAAAAATATATAAATTATATAAAAAATAACTGAAAAATAGACAAATCCCGTACATAACTCAGACCGAGTTCACAATGTGACAAAACAATCTTTTTAGGAATTGTCAATAAAAGCATTGACGTCCACGTCAATTTTCATTCCGTGGGGTACATAAGTCCTAGCCTTAAAAATCCAGGACATCTCTAATTTAGAGATATCCCTTACCAAAGAGCTACCTCTCCATTACGGGCTGAATTTATCGATTCCTAAAAACAACGTGTTTGAAGGATCTCTTTTATGCACTAATCTGTAATGTTTAGATACAGAGTGATTTTTAAACCCGGATTTAATATTTGTGATGTGTTCGTTCAATCGAACCTGTAGGGGGCGTTTAGTCCTCCATATATATTGCAAACCACAGGGGCATTGGAGTAAATACGCCCACTGTGGAGCAAGTAATAAAGGGTTTAATATCATGTGTAACCTGTGTACTAGTGGGCAGAAAACTGGTTGTCCTTCTACTAGTGCAACTGTTAAGGGAACAGACTCTACAATTGCGACATTTATAAAAACCCGTAAAATGTCCAAAAAAAACTCACTTTGGATGGAGGATCGATAATATTAGGCACCACCCTATTTCTTAGGGAGGTAGCCCCCCTAAAAACAACTTGGGACCTCTCGGGCAAAATATCCCTCAGTATATGGTCATTGTTAACAATATGCCAATGTCGAGACAGCAATTGTTTGATTTTTTTATGTTGTAAAGAATAGGTGGTGATGAATGGAACACCTTTCGAAAAAAAAATTTTTTGTTGTCGTGGTTTTTCAACGAGAAGATCACCACGATTCAATTTTTTAACTGTCTCAAGAGAGGACATCAGGTATAATTCAGGGTAACCTTTTTCTTTAAATCTTTGGGTAAGTATCTCAGCCTGTTGTAAAAACTCTTCTTGGCTGGAACAATTCCTCTTAAGCCTAATATACTGGCTTTTGTAGGGATTGATCCAAGCCAAGGCTTATGGTGACAACTCGTAGTGGGTATGAATGAATTTCTATCCGTAGACTTGAAATATGTAGACGTAGTAAATTTGTTCCCTTCAACTTTGATCTTTAGATCCAGGAAATTTCAGAACAACTCGTCTCATATTTCAACTCAATACCCCTCTGATTGTCATTGAGACAGGTCATAAAGGCTTGAAGAGATGGGAGATCACCATCCCATAGGAGGAGGATGTCATCTATATACCTCGCCCACAAACACAAATTAGGTATACTGTGGGCATAGATGACATCCTCCTCCCACCTGGCCATAAATAAATTGGCCAGGCTGGGGGCATATTTAGCCCCCATAGCCACTCCTCTGTCCTGTCTAAAAAACTGGTTGCAAAACCAAAAATAATTGTGAGTCGCTGTGAACTCCAAAAGGTCCATCAAAAATAAAATCTGATCAGAGTGAAGACCCGAGTCCCTATTAAGGAAACCAAGGACTGCCTCAAATCCCAAATTGTGGGGAATACTAGTGTAAAGAGATGTAACGTCGGCTGTTACCAACATAGTACCAGGCTTTATGTCCAGTCCCGACAGCACATTGATAACATGTCCTGAATCCTTTATAAATGAGGGCATCTGTCGAAAAAGGGGCTGAAGAAAGAAATCCATGTACCTGCCCACCCGGGACATCAGTGAATCAATTCCACTTACAATAGGGCATCCCGGGGGGCAGATAGGGTCCTTGTGGACCTTCGGTAAATAATAAATTGTAGGTGTCCTAGGTGCCCTTGGAACCAAAAATAAACTTTATTTCTTTTTTAAACATAGGATTTACGTGTGTTTTCTTGGCATTTGTCTTCTCCAGCATTTCCAATTGGAATTTTTGGGACTTTGAAAATTATATTTAATCATTTTAATCTATTCTGGACTCATTAGCGCAATTTTTTTTCTCTTATATCAGTTAAGGAACCACTTGGAATATATTCAATGGCTACAACCTTTAGACTCTGGATGTTTTTGGCGTGGTGACTTTTAAAGTGGCGGGGAACACTGTGTTCATGAAGGCCCTTCTGTATGAACAGTCAGTGCTCACCCACTCGTCTTCGTAGACTTCGCATCGTCCAGCCCACATAGAGCAGATGGCAAGGGCATATTAATACATATACCACATTCTCAGTGGAGCAGGAGATAAAATGCTATAAAATGCTTTATATCATATGCCCCTGGAAGATGTCATCTGTGACGAAACGGCGTAAGGAGGAGTGGTGTGCTGACGTCACTGCAAACAAACGCTAAGTCCCAAAGGAATGGGCGGTTATCGGCTCGAAAATTTTCTGACCTGCTTTTAATTTTCTACTTATATGTAAGTGTACATCTTTGGCTTTTAATAAACCTGTTAAATGCAGTATTACACTATGAGAGCTTCTTTTACCTGCATGGGGAACTAATCACGGAACATCCCGAGGATTCCTGGAGCAGAGGATCTAGGAGAGGTTTACAGCCCAAAAACAGAGACCCACGGCTGGGGTGATTAGCCACAAGAGTTTTTGATCTTTATATCTGGTAAGCTTTAATGAGAATCAACCAGCGCAGATGATCTAATATACAGCAGCTGGACACTGAGGGTCAATTAATCAAATCCCACAATAGTAATATATAAGCAGCAGTGCAGCGCAAACATAAATAATACACTTCTAAAATAATGAAAGGAAGTCCATATGTAAGCAGAGTGGAAAATCTTCAGAGGTCAAGAAGTTGCACCCACAACAACAACACCAAGTGTCCAAAGTGATGAGAAGTACAATATTCAGGTGATCCTGTGAAACCCTCCACCAATGGCAGCAATGGCAGCTCACCTTAGCACATAGACCCCTGAGTGAATCAGTCAGGTCAAAACAGACATTTTCCCACTGCAAGGAATATAACTGGAACTCCGTTTCAGGACAATCAGATACCCCAGACTTGATCTCCAATGTGTAAATCATATGAAAAGATAAAGTAGAATCTAGTGCTCTCCGTATAAAATTTATTTAAAATAAGCACATAAAAGTTACACTCACAATGTCTTAGACCAGTGGTTCTCAACTCCAGTCCTCAGGGCCCACCAACAGGCCAGGTTTGCAAGATAACTGAAATGCATCACAGGTGATATAATTTGCTGCTCAGGGATTGCAGTATTCTAGTCTGCATCTCACCAAGGTAATACTTAAAATCTGGCCTGTTAGTGGGTCCTGAGGACAGGAGTTGAGAACCACTGTCTTAGACTGTTCCACAGTGCTAGGGATCTACAGCGAACAATGGACAGCAATAGCAAACAGAAGTAGCGATAATACACAGCACGAGACAGCATGTATGAACGCGGGTGACATCACGATCCCTGTACACGTTCCATACGCGTTACGTCCCCAAAGGTAGGAGGGACTTCATCAGCGGTGACGGAGGTACGCGAGTCACCCGCTTAAATCTGAGACCAGCATCCTATCCGCCCCTGTAGGAGGAGCCAATATTAAACAGCACCAACGCTGCTATGTAAAATTCAGCATCACATCCGCCCCTATATGAGGAGTCAATGTTAACTCCTTGAGGCCCACGCTATAGCCAAATGACGGCTTCAGCGCGGACCTGAAAATCCGGGAGGCCGTCAATAGACGTCCTCCCCTTTGCTCGTTCCCCGCGCACGCTCACGAGCACGCAGCGGGGAAACTGCATGCTGCCTGTGTCCCTTGGACACAACGAATCACAGATCGCTGTGAATGGCCAATCAGAGTGGCCATTTACTATGCGATCTGTGCGGCCAATGAGAGATGATCTCAAATGTAAACATATGAGATCATCTCTCATTGCCAGCTCTCCCTCACACAGAGATCGCGTGTGAGGAGGGAGAGTGAATCTGCAACATTGTATCAGAACAGTGAGTGATTTTACAGTGCCCACAAGTGCCCATACAGTGACTACAAGTGCCCACAAGTGCCCATACAGTGCCCACAAGGGCCAGTCAGTGCCCACAAGTGCCAGTCAGTGATCTGTGCAATCAGTGCCCACCTGTGCCACCTTATCAGTGCCTACCTGTGCCACCTCAGTGCCTACCTGTGCCACCTCAGTGCCCACCTGTGCCACCTCAGTGCCCACCTGTGCCACCTCAGTGCCCACCTTTGCAATCAGTCAGTGCACATCTGTGCCGCCTCATCAGTGCCCATCTGTGCCGCCAATCAGTGCCCATCTGCTCCACCTCATCAGTGCCCATCTGTTCCGCCTCATCAGTGCCCATCTGTTCCGCCTCACCAGTGCCCATCTGTTCCGCCTCACCAGTGCCCATCTGTTCCACCTCACCAGTGCCCATCTGTTCCACCTCACCAGTGCCCATCTGTGCCGCCTCATCAGTGCCCATCAGTGAAAGCTTAGCACACTGTGTAGTCGCACCACCACCAGCAACCATGTCAAAAAGAGTATTTTCTGCCGAGGAGGCATACCAAATCCTTTCCACGCCCGACGAGAGCAACGTGGAGCTCTCTCTTTCAGATTCCCTTTCCAATTCCGATTCTGAGTCAGACGTCAATTACGAGCCAATCCTCAGTAGTGCAACACTGAGTGACTGAGAGGAGGAAGCTAGTCGGCCCGCCAAATGAAGGCGTTCTGCTGAGGAGGCAGTGCCATCCACCAGCTCCGCAGTGCCATCCACCAGCACCGCAGTGCCATCCACCAGCACTGCAGTGCCATTCACCAGCACCGCAGTGCCATCCACCAGCACCGCAGTGCCATCCACCAGCACCACAGTGCCATCCACCAGCACCACAGTGCCATCCACCAGCACCGCAGTGCCATCCACCAGCACCCCAGTGCCATCCACCAGCACCGCAGTGCCTTGGCAAGAAAGGCCAAGGACCCATGCCAGCCTTCCCTATGCCCTTCAGAACCCCTTGTGGCTTCCTCCTAATTCAGGAGAAGCCAACATTCCCCCTTTCACTGCCCAGCCAGGAGTCCAAGTAAACACGAAGAATTTTACCCCAGACGATTTTTTTGATCTTATCTTTACCGAGGACATGCTATCCAACATTGTTACCCAGTGCAATCTATATGCCCAACAATTTATTTTGAACAATCCTACATCATATTATGCCCGTCCCTTCGAGTGGAAATCACCCAAATTTTGACAGGCTTTTCAAAATTCGGCCCTTACTGAATTATTTTTCCGAAAAAATTCCCCCAGTTGTATACCCCGAACCAGCACATGTGTGGATGAGTCCCTTATTAAATTTAGCGGCAGGCTTCAAATAAAGCAATTCATTCCCAGCAAAAGGGCCCGCTATGGTGTGAAGGTGTACAAGCTATGTGACCGAGTCACAGGGTACACGTATGCCTTCTTAGTGTACGAGGGGAAGGACAGCCAGCTGAATCCCCCTAATTGCCCAGACTACTTGGGATCAAGTGGGAAAATTGTTTGGGACCTCATATACCCCCTGCTGAAAAAAGGCTACCATCTCTACGTTGACAACTTTTATACATCCCTTCCCCTGTTCCATAACCTTCACCGGATGCAGACGCCAGCATGTGGCACCATCAGAAGAAATCGGAAGGGCTTTCCTCAGAGTCTTGTAAATAAGAAGCTGAGAAGAGGAGAATCAGCAAGTCTGAGAAACAAGGAGGTTCTGGCAGTGAAGTGGAAGGACAGAAGGGATGTATACATGTTGTCTTCCATCCACAACGACACCTTCGTGGAAATCCCCAGAAGGAATGGCCCCATCCGAAAGCCCACTTGCATCCAGGACTACAATTTGTTTATGGGGGGAGTCGAATTCAATGATCAAATGCTCGAACCCTACCTTGCCACAAGACGGACCTACCATTGGTACAAAAAAGTTGCAATTTATTTTTTTCAATTGGCCATTTATAACTCGTATATCATATATCACAAATCCACCCAAAACCCCAAACGCTTCCTTGGCTACCAGGAGGACCTTATCACTGCCCTTATATTCCCGAACGGCCCACCCCAAAACATCCGATCTGATGTTAGGAGTCGACTCTCCGAACGTCACTTTCCCGATAAAGTCCCTGCCACAGCAACAGGCCGACGACGTCAAAAAAAATGTAAGGTGTGTACCAGTCGAGGAGTCAGACGAGACACAGCTTATCAGTGTGCCGAGTGTCCTTCCCAACCAGGCCTCTGTGTAGTAGACTGTTTTCGCCGTTACCATACTTCACTAAATTATTAGTGAAGTATGGTAAACGTAATCCTCAGTTTCTGCCTTCACACACCTTCACACCCCTTATGCCGCTGCCTGCTCTGTAACTGACCCTGGCTTGTTATTCGACCACGCTTCTGCCTAACGATTCTGTACTACCTCTGCCTGATCTGGAACTGACCCTGGCTTGTTATTCGACCACGCTTCTGCCTAACGATTCTGTACATACCTCTGCCTGATCTGGAACTGACCTTGGACTGTTTGACCATGCTTTTTGCCTGCCTCTTGGATTGATCTTGTACCCTGCTACTGGACTAGTGGGATTCAACACAGGGGTCTCACATATGTGAGGGGCTCCAGAAAAGTTTTTCTGGATGAAGAAAACAATTTTTTTTTCTCATCCTAGATTAGGGTCTGGAGACTCGGAGGCTTCAAAGAGATTTGGGTGGGAGAAGCCTCTACCCCTGTCCCCATTCTGTCCTGAACAAGGCCCTACTTCTGCCTGCTGCCTGTAGGACCTATGCCGTCATGCCTCTGCCTGTCGCATGAACTGACTATACCGCATGGACCTGCCTACTACCAGGACCAATATTTTTTACACTGTTGACAATATCTCTGCCTGCACTGACCCTGGACTGTATATGGACAGTATCCCTGCCTGCTGCCTGGACAATTGTGTATGCCGTTGCTGACCAAGTCCCTGCCTGCTGCCTGGACCAGTGCTATCCTGCTGTGTAGAACTGCGCTACTAAAACCACAGGTAATTTTTTGTTTATGCTTTGCTCAGCATAATGTATTTTGGGGTGTAATTCTTGGTATGTGCATGCTATGTGTCCCTAGAACATCTGATGGTGTTCCTTGCATGTTGGGCCTCTGTATGTGGACAGGCTGTGTAAAAGTCCCACACATTTGGTATCGCCATACTCAGGAGGAGTAGCAGAATGTATTTTGGGGTGTCATTTTTAATATGTAAATGCTATGGGTTGGAGATATCTTATAAACTGACAACTTTGTGTAAAAAAAAATGCGTTTCCATTTTTTTCCACATTTTCCAAAAACTTCTGGAAAAAAATGAACCGTTCAAAAGACTCATTATGCCTCATAGATTATACGTTAGGGTGTTAGCTTTCCAAAATGGGGTCATTTTGTGGGTGTTTCCATTGTCCTGGTGCTCCAGGGCCTTCAAAAGTGTAATAGGTAGTCAACTAGTTAGATGTGTAATTTATGCTCCTAGAACACCTAATGGTGCTCCCTGCATTTTGGGCCCCTGTATGTGGCCAGGCAGTAAAAAAAGTCCCACACATGTGGTATTGTAATACTCAGGAGGAGTAGCAGAATATATTTTGGGGTGTCATTTGTGGTATGCACATGCCATGTGAGAGAAATAAGCTATTACACTGACAATTTTGAAAAAAAAATCTTAATTTTGCAAAGAATTGTGGGAAAAAATTACAACTTCAAATAACTCACCATGCCTCTTACTAAATACCTTGGAATGTCTACTTTCCAAAAAGGAGTTATTTGGGGGGCATTTGTACTTTCCTGGCTTGCTAGGGTCTCAAGAAATGAGATAGGCCGCCAGTACATCAGATGTGATACATTTTTTATGATTTGCACTATAGCTTGTAGACTCTAAAATTTTCACACAGACCAAATCATTTCCAAAAATTTTGGGTTATTTTTATCAAAGATATGTAGCAGTCTAAATTGTGGCCAAAATTTATGAAGAAAAATTAATAATTTGCTAAATTTTATCACAGAAACGAAGAAAAATTTGTTTTTTTTCAAAACTTTCGGCCTTTTATTTATAGCGCAAAAAAAACAACCCAGAGGTGATCAAATACCACCAAAAGAAAGCTCTATTTGTATAAAAAAAAGGACAAAAAAATCATTTGGGTACAGTGTTGCATGACTGAGTAATTGTCATTTAAAATGTGAGAGCACTGAAAGCTGAAAATTGGTCTGGGCAGGAGGGGTGTTTAAGTGCCCAGTAAGCAAGTGGTTAAACAGCAACAGCACTGCTATGATGAATGTATATATCTACGAAAACTCTGAGAATTAGAGCCGCAATTAAAATCATAGTTAGAATATCCACATATGACTATGATGGCTCATTATAAAAAAAAAACACAGAGAGAACAAATATACAAGAAAGAAAAGGGATCATGTCCAAAAAGTCATCCCGCGTCCATACTAAATCCCGACATATACATGTACTTCACTAGAATCACAACAAAGGATCAAACAATTTAATACCAACATATATATATACCAAAAATGTTATATAATAAAATTAGAAAAATATAAAAATATAAAAAATCATCTATCAGAGATAAAACAATTTATGTCGATTTCGACATTGAGGCCTCCCTTCACTCAAACCTTGGTTAAAGCGGAGCTCCGCCGGAAAAAAAAAATATTAAAAGCCAGCAGCTACAGCTACAGCAGCTGCTGGCTTTTAATATTTGGACACTTACCTGTCCTGGAGTCCAGCGACGTCCGCAGCAGAGGACGAGCGATCGCTCGTCGCTCTGCTGCTCCCTCCGCCATCCTCGCTGAGGGAACCAGGAAGTGAAGCCCTGCGGCTTCATGCCCGGTTCCCTACGGTGCATGCGCGAGTCGCGCTGCGCCGTTCTGATTGGTGCTCCTGTGTTCTGGGAGCCGAGTGTCTCCCAGAACACCAAGGGAAGTCTGCGGGAAGTGACGTCACTCCCGCAGATTCCCGGAGAGAGGACTCCCGGATGTGGGTGAAAATACCTGTCTTAGACAGGTATCTTCACCCCCCTCCCCCCTGAAAGGTGTCAATTGTGACACCGGAGGGGGGGAGGGTTCCAAATAGCAAAAGTTGCTATTTAGGGTGGAGCTCCACTTTAAATGAATCCAATGGGATTCCCTCCGGCTCAGCTGGCTCAAAAAATTGCCACCTCTCCAATGTTTTATGACCCTCTCAATACCACAGAATTTTAATCCTCTGGGATTCTGTTTGTGGACCAGCTTAAAATGTTTAGATACATTGTGCGTTTTAAGCCCCTTTTTGATGTTATTTACATGCTCGCCCAGTCTAACATGTAAAGGTCTTGATGTTCTGCCCACATATTGTAGGCCGCATTCACATTCAAGCATGTAGACAACACCTATTGTGTCACAAGTAATGAGTTGGTCAATCTTAAACTGTTTATTAGTAGCTGATGACATAAAATCCTTAAGTTTTTTAACATTACTTTTAGAATGTTTGCATGCGGTGCACCGACCGCATGCATAAAACCCAGAGAGGAAGGAGAAAAGTCGGTTTTCAGAGTGGACTGGGGGGTCTATTACCCCGGGTGCCAATCTGTCACGTAATGAAGGAGCTTTTTTATATATAAAAGAGGGACGGTCTGGTAGCAAAGGACCCACTATTTTATCTTGCTTTAAAATAGACCAATTGTTGGATACAATTTTTTCAAATTTTTTGTAATCCACATTGTAATCCAAGATCATTCTAAAATTGGAGATACTAGAACTAGCCTCTTTTACTTTATCCGCTGTTAGCACTGATCTATCATAGTTGCGCACTGTCTCTATTGCACTAATCAGAGACTCTTTACTATATCCCTTCTCCTGGAATCTAGTTGCTAATAATTGGGATTGTGACATAAAATCATTATCTCGCGTGCAATTTCGCCGCAATCTGACAAATTGACCTTTATGCACAGCCATGATTTATGATGGCAACTATTGAGAGGTATGTACGAGTTACGATCTGTGGATTTAAAATGATTACACAGATTGAACTGGCCATTGACTATGCTTATTTCCAGATCGAGAAAGGTGACAATATCAGTACTGACATTCCAAGTGAGTTCAATATTTTTACTATTGTTATTCAAAATACACATGAACTCATTTAGGCTACTACGGTCACCTTCCCAGATCATAATCAGATCGTCTATAAAGCGTTTGTAGCAGATAAGCTGGGGGGGACGATTAGTGAAGACCACTTCTTCCTCCCAGTGGGCCATAAATAAATTGGCCACACTGGGGGCCAAACGGGCCCCCATCGCCACACCTCTCGTTTGCAGAAAAAATTGTCGCTGATACCAAAAATAATTCCTCGAAAGACAAAATTCAAGACTTTTGAGAAGGTACTTCTGTTTTTTTCTTGGGAGGTCAGAAGATGATAGGGCCCACCGTACTGAGGATAATGCTTCCTCATGTCCAATGATGGTGTACAGTGAGCTCACATCTGCAGTGACCAAAATACTAGAAGATGAGCATGAAGCCGACTCAATAATTTGAATAATATGTTTTTGTCTTTGAGGTATGCATCTGTTTTACATACTAGAGGCTGCAAGAAGCTGTCAATATACTGGCCAAGCCTGGAGGAAATAGAATCCATTCCATTAACAATAGGCCTACCCGGTGGTTTGGCACTATCTTTATGGATCTTAGGAAGACAATAAATGATAGGAGTCCTACAAAATAATGGATCCAAATAAAGAGCTTCTTTTTTGTTTAGGATACTTTTACTTTTTCCTTCTTCTATTAAATTGTGTAGTTCATCTTTAAATGTCAACATAGGATCCCTATTGAGAATCTGATAAGTATCATGATCACTCAAAAGACGATCCATTTCTGCCAGGTAGTCTTCTTTGTTTAAAATGACAAGCCCCCCCCCTTTGTCAGCGGGGCGTATTATAATCTCCTTGCGCTTTTCTAAAGACTCCATCCCCTTTTTAATAAACTGTGGGTCTGCTACTTTCCGTACTTTCATTTTATCTAGATCATTAAATACTTTGTGTTTAAACACCTCCAGAAATTTGTTATCAGCATTTAAAGGGTTAAACGTAGATCTATTATGTAAATTGGAATGGATCCCCACCTCTATAGTAGAGGGTCTGCTGGAGTTAGATAAAAAGTATTTACGCATATTGAGATTCCTAACAAACTTGTGTATGTTGACATAAGAATGAAATTTGTTAAGGTTACGAACAGGTGCAAATTTAAGCCCTCTGTCCAATACCTTTAGTTCGTCCTCACTCAACACACAACTGCTCAAATTAAATATGCCTGCACCTATTGGGGTTTTGATTTTTTGTGTTCTCCTACCCCCTCTCCTTCCTCTCGTTCTTTTCTCTTTCGGGGGTGCCCACTCGTTGTTGGTGATGGTTGGGATTGGGACTGATGCCTCCACCAGTCTCCCGGATACTGCTGATAAATTGGCGGACCCCTCCCTGGGCCACTCTGAGCCCCCGAAAAATCCGCCCCATCTCTAGCTGAATGATATTGCAAAGGGGCAAATCTATTGGATACAGATGTTTGGCCCCCACGTTGGACCTGTGATCCCCCCCTTGTTATAACAACCATATTCAGGACCTCTGTCCTCTCTGTAGTTATCATTTCTCCGGGGTGATTGATATTGATGTTGGTATTGCTGTTGGGAGTTATTTCTCATCGGAGTGTAGGGACCTCCTTTCTTACCCCTTCCCGATCTCCCTCTTTGATTATTACCTCTCTGCGCCTGTGCACCTCTTTGGTTATTATGATCATGTTCACCATAATCATAGCTATAAATTGGGGTATTTCTCTGGGTGGAAGGTGGTAACTCCATGAGTTCAGGGGCTTCTTGACTGGGAAATGATTCTGAAACTGGCAGGCTGGGGGTATTCAAACTCTGCCATTTAAAAATATTCCCACTGCTGAAATCATCATGATCCCTAATATACTTTTTCTTTTTCTTATTTTGTACACCCAAATCCCATTTACTGAGTTTATTTTTAAGCTCAATAGACAATCTCAAAAACTCCTCGCTCTCTTTCTGTGATTCAATGAGATTTCTAATATCACGAATTTGGGTTTCCAAAATAATCATTTTTCTCTGCTTTCTCATGAGTAGGAATTCCAACAGTTCCAAACCTTTTTTCACAAAAAAATCTTTCCATTCATTCATGGATACCTCATCCATAAGACCATCATTAGGCGGTACATCCCACCTCAAACAACGTGGAACTAATTTAGCACTTAAATACTGCTGGAATGATGTAATATCCCACCATGTTTTTACTTTCTTTTCAAAAATGTGTCCCAACTTCCTGAATGAATAGGATAAATCATTAGCCTGTCCAGTCGGTGAGCTATGAGAGAACACTTCTCCCAGCTTTACCTCTCTTTTTTCCAAGTATTGGAAAACATCCATAACTGCAGCTGAAGTTGTGATAAATTGGAAAATGACAATGTTATAATGAGAATCAACCAGCTCAGATAATCTAATATACAGCAGTTGGACACTGAGGGTCAATTAATCAAATCCCACAATAGTAATATATAAGCAGCAGTGCAGCGCAAACATAAAAAATACACTTCTAAAATAATGAAAGGAAGTCCATATGTAAGCAGAGTGGAAAATCTTCAGAGGTCAAGAAGTTGCACCCACAACAACACCAAGTGTCCAAAGTGATGAGAAGTACAATATTCAGGTGATCCTGTGAAACCCTCCACCAATGGCAGCAATGGCAGCTCACCTTAGCACATAGACCCCTGAGTGAATCAGTCAGGTCAAAACAGACATTTTCCCACTGCAAGGAATATAACTGGAACTCTGTTTCAGGACAATCAGATACCCCAGACTTGATCTCCAATGCGTAAATCATATGAAAAGATAAAGTAGAATCTAGTGCTCTCCGTATAAAATTTATTTAAAATAAGCACATAAAAGTTACACTCACAATGTCTGGCACTGTTCCACAGTGCTAGGGATCCACAGCGAACAATGCACAGCAGTAGCAAACAGAAGTAGCGATAATACACAGCACGAGACAGCATGTATGGACGCGTGTGACGTCACGATCCCTGTACACGTTCCGTACGCGTTACATCCCCAAATGTAGGCGGGACTTCATCAGCGGTGACGGAGGTACGTGAGTCACCCGCTTAAATCTGAGACCAGCATCCTATCCGCTCCTGTAGGAGGAGCCAATATTAAACAGCACCAACGCTGCTATGTAAAATTCAGCATCACATCCGCCCCTATATGAGGAGTCAATGTTAAACAGCAACAGCGCTGCGATGATGAATGTATATATCTACGAAAACTCTGAGAATTAGAGCCGCAATTAAAATCATAGTTAGAATATCCACATATGACTATGATGGCTCATTATAAAAAAACACAGAGAGAACAAATATACAAGAAAGAAAAGGGATCATGTCCAAAGAGTCATCCCGCGTCCATACTAAGTCCCGACATATACATGTACTTCACTAGAATCACAACAAAGGATCAAACAATTTAATACCAACATATATATACCAAAAATTTAATATAATAAAATTAGAAAAATATAAAAATATAAAAAATCATCTATCAGAGATAAAACAATTTATGTCGAATTCGACATTGAGGCCTCCCGGCACTAAAACCTTGGTTAAATGAATCCAATGGGATTCCCTCCGGCTCAGCTGCCTCAAAAAATTGCCACCTCTCCAATGTTTTATGACCCTCTCAATACCCCAGAATTTTAATCCTCTGGGATTCTGTTTGTGGACCAGCTTAAAATGTTTAGATACATTGTGCGTTTTAAGCCCCTTTTTGATGTTATTTACATGCTCGCCCAGTCTAACTTGTAAAGGTCTTGATGTTCTGCCCACATAGTCTAGGCCGCATTCGCATTCAAGCATGTAGACAACACCTATTGTGTCACTAGTAATGAGTTGGTCAATCTTAAACTGTTTATTAGTAGCTGATGACACAAAATCTTTACGTTTTTTAACATTACTTTTAGAATGTTTGCATGCGGTGCACCGACCGCATGCATAAAACCCAGAGAGGAAGGAGAAAAGTCGGTTTTCAGAGTGGACTGGGGGGTCTATTATCCCGGGAGCCAATCTGTCACGTAATGAAGGAGCTTTTTCTGAAGATTTTCCATTCTGCTTACATATGGACTTCCTTTCATTATTTTAGAAGTGTATTTTTTATGTTTGCGCTGCACTGCTGCTTATATATATCTGGTAAGCGGCTTGGATGTTATAGGTGGAGTAATCTATTCTATTCTCAAACCATCACTTTTCTTTGGGTGTTTATTGATTTGAAGTCACTGCGGAATCTTTCACGGAAGATGTATGTGCTTTGGAACTATGCCCTGTGACCCTGAGATATGGGAACACACACCGTTTGGGATTGACATTCACAGCTGATTTGAGCACTTTTATAAAGGGACTTATCCTTGCTGTTTGTGATATTTTTCCATTCATCCAGGTTTATCGTCCTTTATTTATTGTCCTGGACCTGTGTCCAGGTTATTTTTTACACTTATTGGTTTATGATTTTGCACATTTATTTTTGTACATCTGGTATTTATGCAGCGCAGCTTATTTTATATTATTGTGTTTCAGTGTGTGTATCTAACATTCAAGCTGAAGCAGCATCAATTTATTCAATTAATTTCAGCCTATTGTTACAGACAGCGCAGTAATTTACCTTGAACTACATATCATATGTATTGCCAGACCTATCAGAAAATAAGGATTGACATAAATTGACAGGTCAAACACCCTCTTTTCTTACACTGAAAAATACCAGTTCTGTTATCAAAGTAGGACCTGATGTCCATGACTCTCTCCCTTCGGGAATTTTTTTAATTTACTGGGGGCTACAATATTCTTAAGAGTGCGAGTTCTTTTAAATGTGACCTGTGGAACTGGAGGTAGAATGGGTGCCAGTTTTAGATCCATATGCCGAATATGCCAGTGTTTTTTGACAATACTCTTGATGGATCTACATTTGCTGTTATACTCAGTTACAAACCTGATGGTGTTAGCATCTGGTTTTTCACGGATCTTAGGGGGTGATACGCTATCCAGGAATTTATCATGAGCCATTTGTATTAATTCCGCTGGATATCCTTTTTGCAGGAACTTTTTTTTTAAGAGACACACTTTGTAACTCATACTCTTCACAGTTGGTAAAGTTTCTCCTCAGACCTGCTGCAGGACGGATGCTTTTGATGTGCTGAGCCTGTATGATCTCCGTAATAGAGATCCACCGGAGTCGGTAAGCCCCCACTCTTTCCATTTCTATGTCATCTGGCTGGAAAACTGTTGGAGGAAGATTCCAATCCTTCCCTGCTACAATTTCCTTTTTTATGCAGTTTTGAATGCAGCGAGTCATCTCACAACCTATTTACAGTCACTTCACAGTTTTTACTTGTAGAGGAAGACTTCAACCCTTCCCTGCTACAATTTCTTTTTTTATGCAGTTTTGAATGCAGCGAGTCACCTCACAACCTATTTACAGTCACTTCACAGTTTTTACTTGTAGAGGAAGACTTCAACCCTTCCCTGCTACAATTTCTTTTTTTATGCAGTTTTGAATGCAGCGAGTCACCTCACAACCTATTTACAGTCACTTCACAATTTTTTTTCTTTTTGTGTTTATTGGGACACTAATTGATAATTTTTCTTGGGACATTTTTTTGTATTAATTGTATTCCAGTTTGCACTTTGATTTTTGCACATAATTGTTGGTAGCGCATTTTTATTATTTGTGAATAAAGTTTCTCCTCAGCCTTTGAAACTGTCCACTCGGAATCTTTTTTGTCCAGGGTGGATGGTGGCAACTAGTACGAGTTGCCACTGGTAGGTTTAGGCCCCTTTCACACTGGGGCGTTTTTCATGCGGTTTAGCGCTAATAATAGCGCTATTATACCGCATGAAAAAATCCTGCCCTGTAGCCTTCAATGTGAAAGCCCGAAGGCTTTCACACTGAAGCGGTGCGCTAGCAGGACCGCTCCAAAAGTCCTGCTAGCCGCTTCTTTACAGCGGTAAAGGAGCGGTGTGTTCACCGCTCCTTTACCGCAGGTGCCCATTGAAATCAATGGGACACCGCGGTAATACCACCCGCAAACCGCGGCAATAGCCACGGTTTGCAGGCGGTATTAACCCTTTTTCGGCCGCTAGCGGGGGTTAAATTCACCCCCGTAGCGACCGCGGTAAGAACGACGGTATAGCAGCGCTGCAAATCGCGCTGCTATACCGCCACCGCTCCTGCCCGCCCCAGTGTGAAAGGGGCCTTACAGTAATTTTTCGTGCAAATGGACTTGCCTTCATGGTATAAAACCAGGTCCAGAAACACTAAATCAGTAGAATGTAACACATGTGTAAAACTGAGATCCAAAGTATTGTCATTACAATATGGGACAAATGACTCAAAAAGCTCAACACTCCCATTTCAGAATATCAGATCATCAATATAGCGCCCGAAGAACACTGTGTATCTTGCAAAAGAATTATGTGTCCATACATATCTCTCCTCCCGATAGCCCATGGCGATATTGGCATACAAAGGGGCAAAATTGGCTCCCATAGCTGTTCCGTGTTTCTGAATATGAAATTTGTCCTAAAAACACAAAATAATTGTTTTTCAGGCAAAATCCTGTGGAATCGATCAAAAATTGGGCTTGCCTGGAATTCATATTGGAATCCTTGGAGTGAAAGTGTTGAAGTGTCTCTAAGCCCACTCTGTGTGGAATCGAGGTGTAAAGAGACACCGCATCCAGTGAGGCCCAAAGGTAATCAGTCTCCCATTTGTATTTTTGAAGGGTCTCAATAACATGACCAGAATCCCCAATGTATGATGGTAATCCTGAAACTATGGGCTATAAAAATAAATAAATATGATGGTATAATCCAGAGGTAAAACTGTCGGTACTGACTACAATGGGTCTGCCAGGGGGACATGTTGGATTTGTGGATCTTCGGTAAATGATAAAACTAGGGAGTGCTGCATGTATAGGGCAACAAGAACTGTTTCTCTCTTTTACATAATATCTCATCCTCAGCTGCCTTCTTTACTAATGATTTCAATTCTACTTGGAACTCTGGTAGAGGGTCGGTCCCTCTTTAAAATGTCATATGTCTTACGATCAGATAATAGACAATGGCCCACTTTTTCATAGTCAATTCTGTCCTGAATGACCAAGCTCCCCCCCCTTTTTGCTTGTTTAATAACTAGAAAGTTGTTATTCTTTAAAGTACTCAAGGCCATACGTTCAGCACTAGACAAATTGGGATGACTAGAACACTTGGTGTTATATAAATTCACAAGATCTCTATAAGTGGCCTGATAGTATGTCTCAACATAGGGGCCTTTACAAGCTGAAGGAAAGAATGTGGACTTTGGTCTAAACCCTGGTTAAAAAACATTTTGAGTGTACAGTTTCAAAGGCTGAGGAGAAACTGTACCAATCGTGAAAAAAGTATGAGTTACAAACTGTGTCTCTTAAAATTAAGTTCCTGCAAAAAGGATATCCTGTGGAATTAAAACAAATGGCTCATAATAAATTCCTGGATAGCGTACCACCCCCTAAGAGCAGTGAAAAACCGGATGCTAACACCATCAGGTTTGTAACTTAGTATAACAGCAAATACAGATCCATCCAGAATATTGTCAAAAAACACTGGCATATGGATCTGAAACTGGCACCCATTCTACCTCCAGTTCCACAGGTCACATTTAAAAGAACCATGTAACCACTTAGCTGTACACACACATATATTTTTATTTTTCTCAAATACCACCCCCCGATGGGATAAAATCCGATGGAATTTTCCGTCGGAATTCCGTTCAAGCTGTCTTGCATACACACTGTCAGACCGAATTCCGACCGTCCAAAACAAGGTGACGTAAAACACTACGACGAGTCGAGAAAAATTAAGTTCAATGCGTCCGAGCATGCGTCGACTTGATTCTGAGCATGCATGTTTTTTCTCCGTCGGAGTTCAATAAAGGCGATCGGTAAAAAAGTAAAACATGTTCTATTTCTAAACTCCGACGGAAAAAAGTCCAATGGGGCCCACACACGGTCGGAATATCCGATGAAAAAATTCCGTCCGGAATTTCCGATGAAAAAAGTCTGACGGAATTTTTTCATCGGATATTCCGACCGTGTGTGGGCCCCATTGGACTTTTTTCCGTCGGAGTTTAGAAATAGAACATGTTTTACTTTACCGATCGCCTTTGTTGAACTCCGACGGAGAAAAAACATGCATGCTCAGAATCAAGTCGACGCATGCTCGGACGCATTGAACTTAATTTTTCTCGACTCGTCGTAGTGTTTTACGTCACCTTGTTTTGGACGGTCGGAATTTGGTCTGACAGTGTGTATGCAAGACAGCTTGAACGGAATTCCGACGGAAAATTCCATCGGATTTTATCCCATCGGAAATTCTGATCGTGTGTACAAGGCATAAGGCTCTGAACACCTTTTGTATAATGAACCTGAAATGTATTTGGATGATGTAACCCTTTGCCAAGATGTCATGGCAATGAAAAGGCAAATTAGGTGATAATAATAGTGCAATTATATGACCACTTGCTAATAATGCATGTATTAATGATTTGGATGTTACCTTAAATGCATTTGCTTTGATTGCTTTGCTTTTGATAAGGTTATTATTGGCATTGAAAGAGGTAAGTTTTGTTGGCAAGACTGGAATCCTGGTGAGTTTGTTTTCAGCAAGGGAAAGCTGCTCAAGTAAGACAAGCTTTTCAAAAGCTTTTTCTTCTATCTCTTCTATAACATTTCCAGTCAGATCAATTCTCCGTAAAGTAGCTGGGAAGAATAAACAAAACAATTTTTTTTTTTTTTTCAGTTCAGAGTTCATAGTTGCCAACATTCTAAAAAATTCCATGGACATCTTTTTTTGCTGTGCATCTAGCAAGTCATTGTAGATGGAGAATGTATTTTAATTGGGGGCATATCATTTAAAATGGGCATATCATTAAACCAATGCCGTACTTTAATTTGAACTTTGACAGATGTAGTTATCATGGCTAAAGAAAAACAACAAAACACACTGGTAGTAAGCATGTAAACTGATTCCAAGGTTTTGCAAGGTGCATACACTATGTAAACAATTATTCTACACAGTAAATAACTGGAAAAATACTACATGCATAAAAATTAAACAATTAAGCTGCCCTGTCCATCTATTATACCTGCTGTATTAGTGTTTCTTCAGGACAGAAGGACCAGCAGTGTCGAAACAAAAAAGAATAGTTGAAGCCGGGGGAAGGTTATTTTTTAACACACCCCCATGTTCTTCTAAATATCAAAATAATTTTTAGTGGTAATTATTACATTAAAGGAGAAGTATGGCCAACGTTTTTTTGTGACCCGTTTTCAGCTGACAGCAGGCTAAAGCCAGTTAAAGTCTTTTTTTTTTCTATAAAAAAACAAACATGTTATAGTTACCTGCTCTGCTGTAGTGGATTTGCACAGAGCAGCCCGGATCCTCCTCTTCTGTGCTCCTGTCACATGCCCCCACAGCAAGCAGCTTGCTGTGGGGGCACCTGAGCCGAGTCACAGCTCCCTGTGTCTATTCAGACACAGAGCTGCAGCCTCGCCTCACTCCCTCACTCTCCTGATTGGCTGACTGGCTTTGACCGACGGCAGCGAGAGCCAATGGCGCGGCTGCTGTGTCTCAGCCAATCAGGAGGGAGAGTCTCGGATGGCCGACACACTAGTGGACATCGCTGGACAGAGATGGGGCTCAGGTTAGTATTAGGGGGCTGAGGGGAGCTGCTGCACACAGAAGGATTTTTATCTGAATGCATAAAAGATGGCTTTTTCATGTAGAATTAACTAAAGCATTGTCACTGCCCCCTGGTGTGTGCCCTCCTCAACCCCCCCCTGGGGTGTGCCCGACCGACCCCTCTGGTGGGTGCTCTCCCGACCCCCTGGTGTGTGCTCTCCCGACCCCCCTGGTGTGTGCCCTACCGACACCCCTGGTGTTTTTCCTCTTGTGACAGAACCCACAGTCACTGTGTGTTTTGGAGGGGGCTGTGGTCTGGCCTCCTACCCACAGACTATGGCCCAGCAGAGAACGAGAGACTTGGGGACAAAAGGGCAAAATGGAATTGGAATAATGTAATGAGGTCTCTATGTAAGTTGCATCCCTTCTCCCCCATCACCCCCTCTTGTTATTGTGTTTAATTATGTTAGGTCATGGGACGTAGACAAAAGGTGTGGAGACACATCCCAGTGGGGGGGATGTGTAAGGAGGGGCTGCCTGCTTATCATAATCCTTTGGTGTGTTTCAACTGTAGTTGTTTGAATATACAAGTGTCGAGTTTCCATTGGTTCTTCCTTGTCCCCTACCCCCTCTATGACAAGGCTATGGGGAGTGTCCCTAACTGTGTTTAAAAGGTGTATGTTTTGTACTTAACCTCCCTGGCGGTATTCCCGAGTCTGGCTCGGGGTGGAATTTCAGTACCATTAGCGTTAACCCCGAGCCAGACTCGGGATTGCATCGCAGAATACAGGAGAATTTACTTACCTTGTCCCCTGGATCCTGCAATGTCTCCCCGCTGTGTGTGCGAGCTGTCTCCTCGCTCGATTCACACAGTGCCCGCGTGCCACTGAGCTCCGTTCCCTGCGACGTTGCAGCGCACGGGGGCAGAGATCGGCGCCAAATTCAAAAAAGTAAAAACACATACAGTACACTGTAATCTTACAGATTACAGTACTGTATAAAATAATTACACATCCCCTTTGTCCCTAGTGGTCTGTTCAGTGCCCTGCATGCACTTTTATATTATAAATACAGTTTTTTCTGCCTGGAAACTGGAGATTGTCCATAGCAACCAAAAAGTGTCCCTTTATGTCAAAAGTGGTTTTAGACCAGCTAGAAAACAGCGATAATAAATTTAGAATCACTTGCAGAATTGAGCGATAGCGATTTGTGGGGAAATTCGTCATCAAACACTAAAAGTAATGACAGCGACAATTCTGCAACTGAGCAAATTTCAGTGTTTTTGATTTGATTACATTATTGAATAATTTTTATTATTGTTATATTATTTGTTATAATTATTTATAGTTATTTATTATATTATAATTTATGATTTCGTGTTTCAAACTTTATCATACCCTGGATGTCTACTAGACTCTTGTTTGGACAGATTTAAGTGAGTTATTTCTAAGAATTACAGGCCTACAATATAAAGCGCCAAATTTCCATGCAAAATAATTGTATTGCTTTCAGCACCTAAAATCTGACATAATCATACCGCCAGGGAGGTTAACCACTTAAGGAACGCCGCACGCCGATGTACGTCGGCAGAATGGCACGGCTGGGCACAAGGGCGTAAAGGTACGTCCCCTTTAAGATCCCAGCCGTGGGTCGCGAGCGCGTCGCCGGCGGCGCACTCGCGACCTGGTTCTCTTCTCCGTGACCATCCCCGCGGGAACAGCGGACCCGATCGCCGCCGGTGTCTTGCGATCGGGTCACAGAGAGGAAGAACGGGGAGAGGTAAGTGTAAACAAACCTCTCCCCGTGCTTCCTAGTGAGCCTGTCACTGATCGTCTGTTCCCTGTCATAGGGAACGACGATCAGTGACGTCACATGCTAAGCCACGCCTCCCACAGTAAGAAAGGCACATCAGGGCACACTTAACCCTTACAGCGCCCCCTCCTGGTTAACCCCTTCACTGCCAGTGTAATTTTTACCGTAACCAGTGCATTTTTATAGCACTGTTCGCTGTAAAATTGACAATGGTCCTAAAATAGTGTCAAAAGTGCTCGATGTGTCCGCCATGTCGCAGTCACGATAAAAATCTCTGATCGCCGCCATTACTAGAAAAAAAAAAATATTAATAAAAATGCAATAAAACTATCCCCTATTTGGTAGACGCTATACATTTTGCGCAAACCAATCAATAAACGCTTATTGTAATTTTTTTTTTAACAAAAACTGCCTAAACTGAGGGAAATTTTTTTATTTTTTATATATTTTTGGGGGATATTTATTATAGCAAAAAGTAAAAAATATTGAATTTTTTTCAAAATTGTCGCTCTATTTTTGTTTATAGCGCAAAAAATAAAAATTGCAGAGGTTATAAAATACCACCAAAAGAAAGCTCTGTTTGTGGGAAAAAAAGGACGCCAATTTTGTTTGGGAGCCACGTTGCACGACCGCGCAATTGTCAGTTAAAGCAACGCAGTGCGAAATCGCAAAAAGTGCCCAGGTCTTTAAGCTGCATAATGGTCCGGTCCTTAAGTGGTTAATAAACAGATATTCGGAAATACGGAATTTCGAAAATTCGGAAATTCGAAAATTCAAAATTTCGGAATTTCGGAAATTTTAAAATTCGTATTTTGAATTTAATTCGCTGGGTGATCAGGAGCCAGTGTAGGGATTGGAGGAGAAGGTTGGCAGACACTGAGCGGTTGGTAAGGTGGATAAGTCTGGCAGCAGCATTCATGATAGACTGAAGAGGGGATAGCCTATAGAGAGGCAGGCCAATAAGAAGGGAATTGCAATAGTCAAGGCGAGAGATAACAAGGGAGTGAATGAGGAGCTTGGTGGTTTCATTTGTTAAAAAGGGGCGAATTTTAGAGATGATACGGAGGTGAATGCTACATACTTTTGACAACGATCGGACTTGAGGCTGAAATGACAAGTCAGAGTCTAGGATTAGGCGTGAGGGGAGGGACTGATGGTTGCATTGTTGATTTTGATGGAAAAGTCATGGAGGGAGGCACGGGCAGGGGGGAATATTAGTAACTCAGTTTTAGAGAGATTTAGTTTAAAGCGGTTGTATACTCTGTATTTGAACTTTTACCTACAGGTAAGCCTATAATAAGGCTTACCTGTAGGTAAAAAGAATATCTCCTAAACCTGTACGGTTTAGGAGATATTCCCCCTGCAATGCGTCGCTGACTTCAGCAGCGCATCAGAGATTTTCGGCTGAAAGCCCGGCAGACGCCGGACCTTGCCGGAAAGAAGTCTCCCACCAGTATGCGCGGTGCATACTAGCTCATTATGCCTTTTGCCTTACAGGTATAGTAAGAAAAAAAAAATGTGTCAACGGGTATACAACCACTTTAACCACCTGCCGACAAACAACGTCGACAAGGTGGTTGCTTAACTCTGGGAGGACGTTATATAACGTCCTCCCAGAATCGCGCTCCCGCGCGCCCCCTGGGGCGCGCACACGGGAAACTCCGTGACCGCCGGGTTCAGAGGACCCGGCGGATCACGAATCGCGGTAAATCGCCGCTGATAGCGGCCGTTTACCACATGATCGCTCCGTCAAATGACGGAGCAATCACTTGTAAACAGACCGGCGTCATTTGATGACGCCGGTTCCTCCCTCCCCTCTCTGTACCGATCGGTACAGTGTGAGAGGGGAGGGGAGGGAGCGGATGGCAGCAGCAGCGCTGTGGGCTGGATCTGTGACAATTGCAGTCACAGATCCAGCCATCCATCCATCCCTGCTCAGCCATCCCTGTGCTATACCCTGCCAATACTCTGCAATACACCCTGCCAATACTCTGCAAAATACCCTGCCAATACCCTGGTGCAATACTCTGCAATACCCTGGTGCAATACTCTGCAATACCCTGGTGCAATACTCTGCAATACCCTGGTGCAATACTCTGCAATACCCTGGTGCAATACTCTGGTGCAATACTTTGCAATACCCTGCGCAATACCCTGCGCAATACCCTGCGCAATACCCTGCGCAATACTCTGCGCAATACTCTGCGCAATACCCTGCGCAATACTCTGCAATACCCTGCGCAATACTCTGCAATACCCTGCGCAATACTCTGCAATACCCTGCGCAATACTCTGCAATACCCTGCGCAATACTCTGCAATACCCTGCGCAATACTCTGCAATACCCTGCGCAATACTCTACAATACCCTGCGCAATACTCTACAATACCCCCCACAATACTCTGCAATACCCCCCACAATACTCTGCAATACCCCCCACAATACTCTGCAATACCCCCCACAATACTCTGCAATACCCCCCACAATACTCTGCAATACCCCCCACAATACTCTGCAATACCCCCCACAATACTCTGCAATACCCCCCACAATACTCTGCAATACCCTCCACAATACTCTGCAATACCCTCCACAATACTCTGCAATACCCTCCACAATACTCTGCAATACCCTCCACAATACTCTGCAATACCCCCCACAATACTCTGCAATACCCTCCACAATACTCTGCAATACCCTCCACAATACTCTGCAATACCCTCCACAATACCCTGTGCAATACCCCGTGCAATACCCTGCCATACACCGTGCAATACCCTGCCATACACCGCAATACCCTGCCATAGTCCGCAATACTCCGCAATGCCCTGCAATACTCCGCAATGCCCGGCAATACTCCGCAATGCCCGGCAATACTCCGCAATAACCACTTCCCGCCCTCCGGCCGTCATATGACGTCCTTGACTTTGTGCGGGGATATCTGAATGATGGGAGCAGCTACAGGCATCATTCAGATATCAGCTTTTTCAGCCGGCGATTCCCTGCACCATAACAACAATCATAGTGGCTGTTCCGCCGCGTGATCATTCTTACGGGAGGCGAGAGGGGATGTCCCCCCCGCCGCCCTCCGGTGCTTCTACCGACTCACCGCTACGATCAAAGCCAGGATTGTTTTTTTTTTTGTATTTTTTTCAGGCTTCCCAGCCTAGAGGTGAGATGTGGGGTCTTATTGACACCCCCCCCCATATCTCACTGTAAAGAGGACCTGTCATGCCATATTCCTATTACAAGGGATGTTTACGTTCCTTGTAATAGGTATAAAAGTGATCAAAAAAATGTTTGGTGCGGAAAAACATGTCAAACTAAAATAAATAAAGTAAAATGAAGAATAAATTTTTTTTTTTTTTTTTAAAGCGCCCCTGTCCCCGTGAGCTCGCATACAGAAGCGAACGCATACGTAAGTCCCGCCCACATATGAAAACGGTTTTCAAACCACACATGTGAGGTATCTCTGCGAACGTTAGAGCGAGAGCAATCATTTTGGCCCTAGACCTCCTCTGTAACTCAAAACATTTAACCAGTAAAAATATTTAAAGCGTCGCCTATGGGGATTTTTAAGTAGCGAAGTTTGGCGCCATTCCACGAGTTTGTGCAATTTTTAAGGGTGACATGTTAGGTATCTATTTACTCGGCGTAACTTCATCTTTCACATTATGCAAAAACATTGGGCTAACTTTACTGTTTTTTTTTTTTTTTAAGCACAAAACATTTTTTTTCCGTAAAAAAAGCGTTAAATAAATTTCTGCGCAAATATCGTGCGAGATAAAAAGTTGCAACAACCACCATTATATTCTCTAAGGTCTTTGCTAAAAAAACATATATAATGTTTTGGGGTTCTATGTAATTTTCTAGCAAACAAATGATGATTTTTACATGTAGGAGAGAAATGTCAGAATTGGCCTGGGTGCTCCAGAAGGCCTGAAGGTGCTCCTTGGATGTTGGGCCTCTGTATGTGGCCACGCTGTGTAAAAGTCTCACACATGTGGTATCGCCATACTCGGGAGGAATAGCAGAATGTGTTTTGGGGTGTAATTTGTGGTATGCATATGCTGTGTGTGAGAAATAACCTGCTAATATGACAATTGTGTGCAAAAAAAAAAGAGAAAAAATAAATCTTGATTTTGCAAAGAATTGTGGGAAAAAATGACAACTTCAAAAAACTCACAATGCCTCTTTCTGAATACCTTGGAATGTCTTCTTTCCAAAAAGGGGTCATTTGGGGGGTATTTGTACTTTTCTGGCATGTTAGGGTCTCAAGAAATGAGATAGGCCGTCAGTACTTCAGGTGTGATCAATTTTCAGATATTGGCACCATAGCTTGTGGACTCTATAACTTTCACAAAGACCAAATAATATGCACCAATTTGTACTTATTTTTACCAAAGATATGTAGCAGTATAAATTTTGGCCAAAATTTATGAAGAAAAAATAGTAATTTGCAAAATTTTATAACAGAAACGAAAAAAAAATCATTTTTTTACAAAATTTTCAGTCTTTTTTCTCTTATAGCGCAAAAAATAAAAAAACCAACAGTGATTAAATACCACCAAAAGAAAGCTCTATTTGTGTGAAAAAAAGGACAAAAAATTCATATGGGTACAGTGTTGTATGACTGAGTAATTGTCATTCAAAATGTGAGAGCACCGAAAGCTGAAAATTGGTCTGGTTATTAAGGGGGTTTAAGTGCCCAGTTGTCAAGTGGTTAAGGAAGTGGTGCGACATCCATGCTGAGATGTCAGTTAGTTAGTTAGTAAGTTAGTAATGCGAGAGGAGACTGAAGGAGTGAGGTGAGGAGTAGACGGATAGATTTGGGTGTCATCGGCGTATAAGTGGTATTGGAAGCCGTGGACGGTTATCAGGTGACCAAGGGAGGATGTGTAGATAGAGAAGAGAAGTGGTCCAAGAACAGAGCCTTGGGGGACCCCCACAGAAAGGAGCAATGGAGAGGAGGAGACAGAGTTGTAGGTAACACTGAAGGAGCGCTGTGATAGATAGGCAGAGAACCAGGATAGAGCAGAATCTTGGAGGCCAAGGGAATGTCGTTTATTGAGAAGGAGCGGGTGGTCAACGGTATTAAAGGCTGCAGAGAGGTCAAGTAAAAGGAGTATGGAATACTGGCTGTTGGTTTTAGCAGTTAGTAAATCGTTAGTGAGTTTTAGTAAGGCAGCTTCCGTGGAGTGCTGCGAGCGAAAGCCAGACTGTAAGGGGTCAAGAAGGTTATTTTCACTGAGGTAGGAGCCAAGACGGTTGTAGACTAGGTGTTCTAGAAGTTTAGAGGTGAATGGGAGCAATGAGATGGGCCTTAAGTTGTTCAGGTTGGTGGGGTCCAGTGAGGGCTTTTTAAGTATGGGAGTGATCTGCACATATTTTAGAGGGGAGGGGAAGGTGCCACTAGAGAGGGAGAGATTGAAGATGTGAGTGAGGGAGCAGAGGATAGAAGAAGATGGTGACCGTAGTAGTTGTGAGGGAACAGGGTCCAATGGACAATTGGTTTTGGTGGGCATCTGGGAAAAGTTTTGTAACCTCTTCAATATTAATCGATGATAAGTCACCTGCCAAAGTTTTGGCACTGGGCCCAAGGGCCACCAGCCCATGCCATGGACTTTTAGCAATTCCAGAGACTGGGGATTTAATAGACGTTTCTGTAGAGGAGGAACCACCTAGCAAACCCCCAGCAGAAGTGCTGGCAGCAGGACAGAGTACTGCAGACCCCTGCTCCACACCCATGGCAGTTTGTTAGGAGGCCCGAGGTGAGGAGGTTGTGTTTCTTCTTCCCCAGTGGATTACAGAGATGCAGGGTAGGGGAAGCTGACCCTCCCCAACCAGGATTTGTTCACCTGGGGGGACAATAACAGAGAAAGGGAATTTCAGCAGCAGACAGCACCCCAGAATTATGACACCTACGTAGCTGAAGTGCTGGCAACCGGACAGAGGGTCCAAGCAGAAGTGCTGGCAGCAGGACAGAGTACTGCAGACCCCTGCTCCACACCCATGGCAGTTTGTTAGGAGGCCCGAGGTGAGGAGGTTGTGTTTCTTCTTCCCCAGTGGATTACAGAAATGCAGGGAGGGGAAGCTGACCCTCCCCAACCAGGATTTGTTCACCTGGGGAGACAATAACAGAGAAAGGGAATTTCAGCAGCAGACAGCACCCCAGAATTATGACGCCTACGTAGCTGAAGTGCTGGCAACCGGACAGAGGGTCCAAGACCTCTGCCCCACACCTGCGGTAGTTCTGGAGGCCCAGGGTGTGGAGGTGGCAGTCACTCCCGAGCTTCAGATAGGGATCCAAGGAGAGAATGCAGTCGACACCTCACAACTGCAGCTTGATCTGGTGTCGGTGGATGGGCCTGCGGTCTCCACTAACAGAAAACCAGCAAAAGTGCTGGCAACAGGGCAGAGTGCTACCAACCTCTGCCCAGCACTGCCAATAACTGTGGAGTTCCAGGGAGCCGGGGCAGTCGCCTCTCTTCCCAACAGTTAGCTGGAGCAGATGATGTAGGGAAGCTCCTACGCCTAGCTGAACCACTGGCAACAGGACAGAGCGCTGCTGGCCTCTGCCCTCAACTAGCAAAGGATGGATTTCCTGTAAAAGTGGATGGGACTATGGTCCCCACTTGTATACCCCAGGGAGGCTGGGCAGTCGGCCCAGATCCCCAACAGCATGACGGAGTGAGCCCAGCCACCCTGTCTTCTCTCCAGCGGCTAAAGGGACTCCAGGGGGAAGGACCAGTCCGCACTTCCCCCCAGCAGTGGGTATGTTCTTTGAGAGAGGCAGAGGTTGGCTGGGTGAGTAATGCTCTGTTTGGAACAATTTGTTTGGGGTACTGTGTGGGTACAGGCATTAGGGGACTGGAACTATGGACTAACTTTGGAGTCTCCTCCTGTGTAAAGCCCTGTACACACGATCGGATTTCCTATGGATTCTAATCCGATGGATTTTTCCATCGGAAATCCGATGAAGCTGACTTCCATCAGTCTTGCCTACACACCATCAGTCAACAATCCGACCGTCCAAAACGCTGTGACGTACAATACGTACGACTGCACTATAAAGGGGAAGTTCAAATCCAATGGCGTTACCCTTTGGGCTGCTGTTGCTGATTTCGGGTTACCGCGTGTTAGTAAAAGTTTGGTGAGAGCCGATTCACGCTTTTCAGTCTCTGTGCTTTTCAGATAGCTTTCTGCGTTTCAGTTTGTGCTTGTGGGTTCGTATTTGCCCAAAATCTTTTATTTCTGGATCCGGACGTTCCCGCCTCCGGGCTTTCCTCGTCGGTACTTAATAAAACACTCACCTGTGTCACCACCATGTTGTCGTCTCCCACTGTGCGCCGAATGAGAAGGGGCGGGGAAATTCCGAAAAAGACCGTCATGGGCGGGCGACGCGGGCGGAGTTTCACGCATGCGCAGGGCATATAAATGTTAAACGAGGTTGTGGGTGCGCGGAGTAAGGACGACCGGAAGTGCAGAATGAATCCAACAAAGGTAAGAATGAAACTTGGGGCATCAGTGGCCTATACTGGTTCATGATTGTAAAGGCCTATATTGGGATAAGATTAGAACAATTTAAGCTGACCTACTGTTTTTGTATTGTGTTTTATCTTGCAGAAATTATTATGCATAAATTAAGGGAGCCAGATATTATGCTTGTCTTCATAGAAAAATACAGTGAAATGCAAAACTTTTGGGAGGTGAAAAATAGTTTGTACCACAACACTGTGGTACGAAGGGCAACAATTGAAAAATTAGCTGCATATGTGAAGACCTGGATCCCAGAGGCAGACTATAGCATGATGAACAATAAAATTAACAACATGAGGAATTCCTACAAAAAACGGTACAAAGAGGTCCGTGCTTCAAAGAGATCAGGAGCAACAGCAGAACAAGTACTTCAGCCCAAGCTGTGGTACAACAAACATCTGCAATTTCCGGACGACCAGATTGAAGCCAGGGAATCACTTTCCAGCCTTCCTTCCACCCTTCCTTCCACCCTTCCCTCCAGCGTTCCTTCCACCCTTCCCTCCACCCCTGCAGAGGGGGAAGAGGAGCAACCTGAGCTGAAAGAGCCGGATATGCGCAGAAACCAATCAGTGAGCACTAAGGATGTGCAGTAAACTAATCAGTGAGCTGTAATGATTTGGTGTAACCTCTATAAACCAGTGAGTGGCAATGATAAGCAGTAATCTCTAGCACCCAATCAGTGAGCAGTAAGGATGTGCAGTGTGACAGACTCACCCGGGACAGAGGCTTTTGGAGGGGACTGAATGCTAGCCTCTTGCCTTGCGATCATGGGCCCTGGCATTTGGGAGAACGGCGCTCTTTGTGAGCTGTATGCCTGGGGACCCTGTATATGTCATATTAGAAAGAGTGACTGATTCATAATGTTGGGACATATACTGTAAGGAGATGCTAATTTCATCACCTCCAGCCACCTGTCTGATGTCTGCTATAATGTGTTATTAACTCTGCTATTGTGTGAAGGAGTCCTGTGTTTGTACTTATGATAATGTGTATTGTATAGCCGATGAGCTGGGAGACGTGACGTCTACCCTAAAAGGTCATATCTTCGAGTCACCTAGTCTGGGTAATTGATTAGTTAATTAGCTCATGTTAATTTATGTTCTGGTTATCTCCTCTTTAACTGTATATAAGATGTGTATTTTGGTTCTAATAAACACTCCATGTTCAGCAGACAAACAAGTATCATCTCGTTGTGTGCTTGTGAGCAGTTGGAATATCTGATATCTATATCCAGACTGATACGAAGCGGCATATGACGGAAGCACTCAAGCGGAGTGTGGGACATTCCGTTACATGCAGTAACCTTTAACAACCAATCAGTGAGCAGTAAGGATGTGCAGTAACCTCTAGCAACCAATCAGTGAGTGTGGACCAGTTCTTTATGTTTACATTATTAAAGTTTTTTGAGATAAGTCTATGTGTGCGTTTGTTTTTTGGGATGTTGGCGTGGAGAGTGAAATTGCATGGGGGGGGTCCCAAGAAAATGTTTGCCCAGGGTCCTATCAATATTAAAGTTGGCCTTGGATAGCTGTAGCTGTTGAGCCCGTAGAGTGCAATGACAGTCTGTCTGCAGGACTGATCCTGGCCGGGTGCGCTGGGTGCACCGCACCCAGACACCGCAGAGGTGGGGGTGCCGATGTGCCAGAGTGTTCCCCTCCCTCCTCCTCTCCAGGGCCATTTTAGCGTTGGGCAGTGTGAGTACAGCCGATTCCGGTCCCCTTGCTCTCCGGTTAGTACAAAAGGCCACACTGAGTCTGTGACAAGGGAGAGCTGTTGGCTGCTTGCCGTGCTTCCTTCTCTGTCGGAGCAGCTGTGACAGGTAGTGTGGGCAGCAGAGCATCTCTCTGTGTTCCCCCACGCACCCCCCCTCCTCCCTCCTATTCTGGTTAGCAGCACCACGTGGAGTGTGTGTATGTGTGGGGCGCTTTTGCAGACAATCATCTGAAGGTGTACTGAAGTCAGAGCAGAGGTGCTAGCTGGGGGGTGGGAGGATTTGTGAAGAGATGAGAACAGTGAGCAATAGGGGAACATTTGTGAAAGGTAAGATTGCTGGATTTGAAAAGCTGTAAAAAGAGGGGGGTTCAGGGCTGGGCTCAGCCCTTCCTTCTCTGAGCTGGCCGCTCAGCTGTCGGCCAATTGCCTCCTATCTCTCCACAGTGACTCACCTGTTGATGATCCGGCTCGTCAGTCCTGCCTACTTAAAGCCTTCCAGTTCACTTGCTCTCTGCCTTCGCCTTGGTTACATCACAGAGACTTTCTCCTGTGTTCCTGTTGAAGACTTGCCTGGCTGACGTCCCTTCTGGTTCCTGATCCCACTTGCTGTACTACTACGTTCATCTCTGGCTCTCTGATATTTGCTTGGCTGACTACCCGATCTGGTTACTGAACTCTGGCATGTTTTTGACTACGCTTACTCTGTTTACCTTTTTATTATTATTATTATTAAACAAGTGTGATTTAACTGTACTTCTGTCTCGGTCTACTTCATGGTTTCTGACAATAGGCGAAGGCCATGAATTCAGAAGATGCAGCCAATCCACTTGTTGATAGTATTTTTTCCAGATTGGATGACCTGGATAACCGCATGGATCAGTTTGCCATGGCGTTACAAACACTCCCGAGTCGCACGGCTTGTCTGGAATCTCCCTCTGTGGCCGCTCCGGTAGAACCTGTGTTGCAGGCCGACCCTGCTGTTGTCCCAGTTTCTGTGCAGGCACCCGCCTCGAGTATTTCCTCTATAAGAGGCATGTCTGGTCCCTCCCCGCTTCCCCAGCGATTTGGGGGCAATCCAGTCCAATGCAGAGGGTCTCTCAACCAGGTTGAGATATATTTTGAGATGCTGCCCCAGGCGTTTCCCATGGACAGAAGCAAAGTAGGTTTTGTGATATCTTTGCTTTCTGAGAGAGCCTTGGCCTGGGCAAACCCTCTATGGGAGACGCAAAAACCCGTGGTCCTGAGTTACCCATAATTTGTGGCTTCCTTCAAAAGGGTATTTGACGTTCCCGCACGCTCCGCTTCTGCTGCCAAGAGCCTCATGTCCATCAAACAGAGTATGAGAACTGTTGCCGATTATGCCATTGAATTCCGTACTCTGGCAGCAGAGGTTGCTTGGAACAATGAGGCCCTCGTGGCTGCTTTTTCTCATGGGCTCTCTGATAACATCAAGGATGAGATAGCAGCCCGAGATATACCCACTGAGCTGGAGAGGTTGATCACATTTTCCATCCTTATTGACTCCAGACTCAGAGAATGACCCTCCGTTAAGGAGCGCTTGCGGAAGCCTTTGCAGTCCCACCCTTGCCTCCCTCACCTCCCGTGCCTCCTGGTACCGAGTCAGTCTGTGAAGATGAACCCATGCACTTGGGCTTCACGCGACTCTCTGTGGATGAGAGAGCCCTTAGGAGGAGGGAGAGATTGTGCCTTTATTGTGGCCAGGCCAGTCACTTTTTCAAGTCTTGTCCTACCCGTCCAGGGAATGCCCGAACCTTGAGGTCCTGTCACGAACAGACCTTAGGTGGCGTTGTTTCGTCTCCAGTTGCCCCTGGTTTCGGTTACCCTGTCTTGGGCTGAGTCGTCCGTCGAGATGTAGGCTCTAATCAACTCCGGGGCTGCAGGCCTGTTCATTGATGCTGCCTTTGTATCGAAGCACTAGATTCCACTGCAGCTGCGTGGAACTCCACTTGCCATTGAGGCTCTTGACGGGAGACCTCTACAGCCTGCCCATGTGACTCATGAGACTGTTCCGTTGTCCATGGCTGTAGGGGCTCTTCACCATGGGATAATCCAAGTTCAAGTTATTTCCTCGCCTAAGTTTCCGCTGGTTATTGGTTATCCTTGGTTACAGAGGCACAACCCGTCTTTTGATTGGCTCCATGCTGAGGTTCTGTCCTGGTCGCCACAGTGCAGTGAGAGATGCTTCCAGAGGGTAGCCAAGGTCCTGTGCACCTCTTCACTCTCCTCCTTGCTGGAGGAGTACCGCAATTTTAGCGATGTCTGGCAAAGGTCAAGCCGGTACTTTGCCTCCACACCATTCGTATGATTGCACAATTGACCTTCAACCTGGTGCCATACCCCCTCGTGGCCGGGTTTACCTTTTGTCGGTCTTGGAGGATAAGGCCATGGAGGAGTATGTTGCAGACGCACTTTCTCAAGGTTTTATCCGCAAATTCTCGTCTCCTGCTGGTGCTGGTTTCTTTTTTGTGAAGAAGAAGAGTGGTGAACTGAGACCTTTTATCGATTATAGGGGTCTCAATCGTGTCACCATTAAGAATGCCTATATGATCCCGTTGTTTACAGAGTTATTTGACCGCCTCAAGGGAGCAACGGTTTTCACAAAGCTTGATTTGAGAGGGGCAAACAATCTTGTCATAATTAAGGAGGGTGACGAGTTGAAAACTGCGTTTAATACCAGAACAGATCATTACAAGTATCTCGTAATGCCTTTTGGCCTCTGTAACGCTCCGCTAGTTTTCCAGGAGTTTATTAACGATGTCCTCCGAGATTTGTTGCAGTTATGTGTGGTGGTTTATCTCGACGATATCCTCATATTTTCCTGGTCCCTGGAGACCCACCACACAGATGTCTGTCGAGTGCTTCAGAAACTAAGAGAGAACAATCTCTATTGTAAACTGGAGAAGTGCGAATTCCATCGTGAACAGGTTAAATTCCTGGGTTATGTCATTTCCACTGCTGGTTTTTCGATGGACCCAGAGAAACTTTCTGCAGTCCTACAGTGGCCTCGACCCGTGGGTTTACGTCCTCTGCAATGCTTTCTTGGCTTTGCCAACTATTATTGGAAGTTTATTTGTAACTTCTCGTCTCTGGTCAAGCCCCTGACTGATATGACCAGAAAGGACGGTAACCCACAGAGTTGGTCTCCGGAATCCATTAAGGCCTTTGAGAGTCTCAAGGCTGCCTTTGTTTCTGCTCCTGTGTTGGCACATCCTGATCTTACGTTGCCTTTTATCCTTGAAGTTGATGCTTCTGAGACTGGAGTTGGCGCCCTTCTGTCTGAACGTCCTAGCTCTGAGAGCGCCATGCATCCGTGTGGCTACTTTTACAAGAAATTGTTACCTGCTGGGTTTAATTACCAGATTGGTGACAGAGAGCTGTTGGCAATCATTTTAGCCCTGAAAGAATGGAGACATCTTTTCAAGGGTACCACTGTGCCGGTTCTCATTCTTACTGACCATAAGAATCTCACATTCTTGTCTGAGGCTAAACGCCTCTCTCCCAGAAAGGCGCTGTAACGGTAGTCACTTTTGGGTACAGGTTGAGCCAAAAACTAATGGACATTGAAAATATATCTTGGACTATTTGCTGTGATGGTTTGGGGTGTGACTATTCCATTGTCTATTGTGGCTGGATGCATCAACTATTATGGGATGTGAAGTGTCTTGCTGTGAGGAAAGGGGAGGGGGGAATTTCTCCAGCAACCCCCCCCCCCCGCTAAGACTGTTTACTGGGAAGTTTGAACACACCTGACCTGTGTGTCCATTGTCATTGGACAGGTTAACCCGCCCTGTTTCCCAAGGGTGGGAGGGAAGTTAGGTATCTGTTACCATGTGCTTGAATAAAGATTCATTCCTGTTTAACCCTCAACACAGAGCTTTGTCTCGTCTCTGGGGGAGGATTATTTGTATGGGGTCTTATTCGGCTGGTTGGAGTGTCTGGTAGATGCCTTGGTGTTCGGGAATGGAATATCCTAAACGGCGTTAACCCCTTTCATACTTGGATTGCCGTTACAGGCGCGATGGGCTCTTTTCTTGTCAAGTTTTAATTACATTGTCTCATTCTTACCCGGTACTAAGAATGTAAGGGCTGACGCGTTGTCACGACAATTTTCCTCCACTTCCAAGATGGAGTCGGTTCCGGTTCCTGTGATTCCTCCTGATCATATTCTGGCTACGGTTCGCACCAGTCTCACTTCTTCTTTGGGTGACAAAATTCTGGCTGCTCAGGTCGATGCTCCTCCTGAGAAACCTTGTGACCGCTGCTTTGTCCCTGAGAGTCTCCGTACTGCCGTGCTCCAGACTTACCATTCTCCCAAGGCTGAAGAGGAGTACTGTGGATGGGGGGGTACAGAGGAGTGCTGTAGATGGGGGGTACAGAGGAGTGCTGTGGATGGGGGTACAGAGGAGTGCTGTGGATGGGGGATACAGAGGAGTGCTGTGGATGGGGGATACAGAGGAGTGCTATAGATGGGGGTACAGAGGAGAGCTATGGACGGGGGGTACAGAGGAGTGCTGTGGATGGGGGAGGGATACAGAGGAGAGCTGTTGACTGGGAGGGGTACATGAAGTCCCAGAGGGTCGACAGTGCATTGAAGTCAATGGGACATGGACGATAGCCCTCACCCAGCTTTGCGGCAGCGAGTAGGAGAGAACCAGATTTTCCCAGGAAATATTTTCTCCTCAAGTTGAGTGATACACTGGCCAAGTGTGTGAGAGGACCATGCTGAGGGATGCCATCTGAGGAAGAGAGGGAGCTTGTGCCAGTGAAAGCCCACTGCTGTGTCTGCAGGATTACCAAAAAGTACAGAGCATGATCTGAGTGCAGCGAGACCAAGCTGAAGCCAGGGTACAGATCTGCTGTGCTGCTTACTAGAGTCGCCATGGGCAAGTCAGAGAGAGCAGACACCTGATCAGAGGAGTCACTGCTGCTGCTTCACTGGGTCTGGTAAGAGGGCCTTGTTGCCGATATTCATTACCTCCACTAGAGACTGAGCCATTAGGAACTACCTTTCAGCTACCCTATAGTTCTATAGCTACTACCTGCAGGCCTATTGACTGCCTTATAAGGCTGCATTTGGTGGGCACTGGTAGGCTGCATTTGGTGGGCGCTGATAAGCTGCATTCGGTGGGCGCTGGTAGGCTGCATTTGGTGGGCGCTGGTAGGCTGCATTTGATGGACACTGATAAGCTGCATTTGATGGGCACTGGTAGGCTGCATTTAGTGGGCACTGGTAGGCTGCATTTTATGTGCAGTAGTAAGCTGCATTTGATGGGCACTGGTAGGCTGCATTGATGCATTGATCTCTTGTATCATGTCTGCAGTCTCTGACCATCTCCTGCATCATGTCTGCAGTCTCTGACCATCTACTGTAGTATGTCTGCAGTATGTCTGGGGGCTCTTTCTAACAGACTCTCTAACAGAGGCCATCTCTGTGTATCAAGAACTATGAAACAGATGGAGACAGAAAATGCAGTAAAAATCACACCTTTAATAAAATGGTAAAAAGGATATAACTGGTAAATGTAGTCAAAACATAGCCAGGGTTCGGTAGCCAAATCGATTAGTCAGAACAAATTTAGGAGCCAGAGATAAGCGTAGTCAGAGGCAGCAGACAGGATCAGGAACCAGACGGGATGTCAGCCAGGCAAGTCTTCAACAGGAACACAGCAGAGTCTCTAGATATGTTTGACCAAGGCAAAGGCAATAAATCAAATGAACCAGGCAGTTTTAATAGCCAGGAGGGGCTGCGTGTGGGCTTGACTGACGAGCAGGAGATGATCAACAGGTGAGCCACTGTGGAACGATGAATTCTGGCAATTAACTGACAGCTGAGCAACCTGAGCACAGATAAGTAAGGGCTAAGAGCCCAGCCCTGACCGTACCCTGTCCTCAATGACCACTCCCCCTCGGAGGACCACCAAGTTTGAGGGGAAAACATCTTTGGAAAGCATGGGGGAGGACAGGAGCATGTATGTTCGAGAATGAGACCCAAGAGCGTTCCTCCAGACCATACCCTTTCCAATGAACCAGGTACTGTATGCAGAACCTACGGGAGTCGATGATCAATTGTATCTCATGCTCCTCATGGTTCTCAACCTGCACCAGGTGAGGCCATGGTACTGAGGTGGTGAAGCGGTTGCACACCAAAGGAGACATGAAAAACATTTGAAATATGGAATGTTGACCCATCAATTGTGTCAGTGGAAAGAATAGTGAGCCAACATTGGTGTCAGTGGGATCAATAGTGACCCATCATTGGAGTCAGTGGAAGGAATAGTGACCCATTATTGGTGTCAGTGGAAGGAGTAATATCCTATTGTTGGTGTCAGTGTACAGAATAGTGACCCATCATCGGTGTCAGTGGAAGGAATAATCCCCAATATTGATGTCAGTGGAAAGAATAGTGAGCAAGCATTGGTGTCAGTGGAAGGAATTGTCCCTATTATTGGTGTCAGTGGAAAGAATAGTGAGCCAGCATTTGATGTCAGTGGGAGTAGTAATACACCATTGTTGGTGACAGTGGAAGGAATAGTCCCATCATTGGTGTCAGTGGAAGGAATAGTGATCCATCATTGGTGTCAGTGGTAGAAGTAATATCCTATTGTTGGTGTCAGCGGAAAGAATAGTGAGCCAGCATTGGTGTAAGTAAAAGGAATGGTGACCCATCAATTGTGTCAGTGGAAAAAATAGTGAGCCAACATTGGTGTCAGTGGTATGAATAGTGACCCACCCATCATTGGAGCACAGGTGTGTCAGGAGGAAGGTGTCTCTGGAGCTGCTGCAGCTGATCCGTGTGAGGGGAGTGGTGGTGAAATCTCTCCCAGCTCTCCTGGCCCCCTTTCTGGGGAAGCCATGGAGGGCAGCAGGGCTTCTCCTGCTGGAGGCTCCCAGCCATCTCCTGGGCCATCAGGTGAACTGCCTTCCTCTGCACAAGCTGATCTCTCTGCCCCTGGTGAGGATGAAGGCTCGGAGGCCATTCGGGAGCGAGTGGTGGCCGGGATTAAGGTCCTGAACAGGGAGAGGGACAAGCTGTACAAACTGAGAGCGGAGCTGAAGCGCCTGCGAAGGCAACGTGAGGGCTTACACAGCCAGAAACGGGGATCCATGGATCCGGAAATCCAGCTGGCCAAGGTCCGTGTGGATCATCAGGAGACCATCGTGGCCATGATGGAAGGCAGAGATGGGCCCTTTAAATAAAAATTTTGCAACGACAGGAGGTTTGCAAGGGTGACAAAGATGGAGGTGGAGGAGGAGACCTCCAGTTCTGCCCCCCTGCCCTCCCAGGGAGAGGTAAGCAGCTCCATGCCTTCCCAGGACTCGGGAGGCATGCTAAGGGCCATCCAGGTAATGGAGTCTCCTATGCGGGGGGATCAGATGGTGTTTAACGAGGAGGACATTACTGATGACGTGCCTGATAAAGTAAAGCCTGCTAAGTCCCATGTTGTGGATAAGACTGTTTTTGTTCCTTTCAACACTGTGACTGACAATGTGCCTAATGACAATCAGACTGCTAGTCCTGTGTGCAGCAATGTTGTGCCTGCTGAGGCTGCAATGCAGAAAGACTTATGCCCCGTACACACGATCGTTTTTAATGTCATTTTTTAAACCAACGTTTTTCTCCTCGTTTTTTTCCATGTTTCCTCTCAAGCCTGCCTTGCGTACACACCATCATTAAAAAAAACGATCAAGCAAAGCGCAGTGACGTTCAACACGTACGACGGCACTATAAAGGGGAAGTTCCGTTCGAATGACGCCACCCTTTGGGACGCTTTTGCTAATTCCGTGTGTTAGTAAAAGTTTGGTGAGAGACGATTCGCGCTTTTCAGTCTTCGTGCTTTGAAGATCGTTTTCGGGAGTTCAGATTGCGCCTGTGGGTTCATATCTGTTTAGCACTGCTTGTAGTCAGTTCGTATCTGTTTATTCAGTGCGGCCTGCTCTGCACGTTCGTGTTTTTCAGCTTGTTCTTCATAGGCCTTGCTGTTCTTCCGTGCGTTCTTCTAGTACGTTCTGTTCAGCCGACCGTTATCTAGCCATGTTGCGGCTACGTACTCGTCGTAGAGTTCGTGCTGTAGTTGGTGCAGGGGTTCATGCTGTATCCCGACTCCATGCCATGAGCAGGGTCAGGAGGAGTTCATGGACCAAGAATTGGTTGCTCCAGCGGCACCAATTCTGTCACATGCCTTTGTTGCGGGAGATCAGGGAGAATAATCCTGATGATTTCAGGAATTTTCTCAGGATGTCTGACCCCGTATTTCAGCAGCTGTTGGCTTTGGTGTCCCCCTATATTACCAGGCAGGACACCGTTATGCGGGAAGCCATCAGTGCTGAGCAGAGGCTCATCGCCACGTTGCGATACCTGGCTACTGGGAGAAGCCTGCAGGACCTTAAGTTCTCCACAGGCATATCCCCCCAGGCTCTGGGGATCATTATACCAGAGACTTGTTCTGCCATCCTTCAAGTTTTGCAGGAGGACTATATTAAGGTAAGTGTTCTTCTTCAAAAATTCACATTGTATGGTTTTTATTTTGGGATATTTTTAATTTGCTTTATTTGCAGTCCCTAATTCACATGATTCTTAGCTGCAGGGAATGTCCCCTTTCTCCCCATGTTTTATTATTTAAAGTTTGGTGTTTGAGGCCTACCTGTAAATTTGGCTTACCTAACCTCTCCAGCATGCTATCCTGGGGCCATACCTACCTTGCCTAGTCATTTCCATGTTTTTTATTATATGTTCCATCCTAGTGCTTTACCCAAAACGCACTCTAAATTTTGCCTAGGAATGTTTCATTTTTGTTAACTTCAATACAGAGTGCTACAGCCTTCATGTGTGATATTCCCAACTCATCTTCAACCCTTACCCCCCCCCCCCCCCATAATTTTTTTTTTTTTTTCTTGCTTCCAATTTTTTATGTTTTTAACAGTTTCTACCAATGTTGGCCATGAATGTGTGTATGAAATCAGCTTGCAATGTTTCTGGCTCCAAGTATTAATTTGTTATTTCTTTAATTCCACAGTTCCCTTCTTCGCCACATGAATGGCAGAATGTGGCTTCCGAGTTTGCCCAGCGATGGAACTTTCCGAACTGTGGAGGAGCCATCGACGGCAAACATGTTCGGGTCGTCCCACCACCCCATTCGGGATCCTTTTATTATAATTATAAGGGGTTCCACAGCGTTGTGATGATGGCAGTGGTGTCGGCCACCTACGAGTTCCTCTATGTGGACGTTGGCAAGAATGGCAGGATGTCTGATGGAGGAGTTTTTGCCCAGACGGAGTTTGGAGAACGGCTCCTTTTGGATCTGCTGGCCTTGCCACCCGCGGAGCAGAATGTGGAGGGACTACCTTTTGTGTTTGTGGCGGATGAGGCGTTTGGCCTGGGACCCCATTTGATGAGGCCATTCCCGCAACGCACCCTCACCCCTGAGAGGAGGGTTTTCAATTATCGGCTGGCCAGAGCCAGAAGGGTGGTGGAAAATGCGTTTGGGATCATGGCCAGCCGATTTCGCCTCTTCCTTACCTCCATCCACCTTGCCCCATACAAATGGAACCATGTGGTTATGACGTGCTGTGTGCTGCATAATTTCCTAAGGGTGCATTCAACGAGTTATATATCTTTGAGTGGGCCTGAGGCCTCTTTAATCAATGCAGAAACTTTGGTGGCCCTGGAACCTGGCCGTCTTGGCTTGGCCCCCCCAACCAGACGTGAGGTCCGTAACCAATATGTGGACTATTTTATGGGTAGGGGGGCCATTGAAATGCCAGACAATCTCTAATAATTTTAGACCAAAAAAATAAAACTTTTTAAAAAAGTAAAGATTGGTTTGTCATTTTTTATTGTATAATGTTTGATGTTTCTGGTAGGTTTACCTAGTGCATTTGTTTTGCCATGTGGATTAAAAAATCTTTTAATTAGCCTTCATTGTCAGTGTAAACACCAAACATTGATTAGTTCACTCAGCACCACATTTACATAATGAAGCCACAATGATTTGTTATGTAAAAATACCTTTATTTTTTTTGTTTAGGTGGTCAACTTCCATAGAAATGTGGATGTTCCCTTAATTTCAGGTGTAATAAAACGCATGACCAGCCATGCATAAACAAACTATAGTTCTCCAAATTTTGAAAAAGCTAAACATGTGCTAGTCATTAAAGGGTAAAATAACCAAAAAAAAAGAAAACTCTGCAAGTAAAACGTTATTTGGTGTAAAAACATTAGACACGCCCAAGCACAGCCATGATATTTTGGAGCCTTTCCTCCACCCGCTTTGTATTTGCCCTGATCTCTCGCAAATCTCCCTTAATTTTTTCGAGGTCACGACAGCAGACCATCAGGTATTGGATCAGGATCTGGGCACTGTGATGTGACAACTTATTGGGGTCTTCCGCCAGAACTGCACCTAAATGTAAAAAGAAATATGTAGGATAGAATATGTAGGCCTACATCTATTTAACATGCATGTGTCTGGTTTCTCTCTGACCTGTGGTGGTGCCACTTTCAACTTCCACAACATCACATTCCTCTCCATCCTGGGATTCTGGGGGTATTGTTGTAGGTATTGCAATTCTCGTCTCATCTGAGGTAGCTTTTCGAATCCCTAGGGAGATTGAAATAAAAGGAATAGTTTCATTAGTAGCGACTCAATTTTGCTAAAATAAGAAACATGGAAAAATACTTTTTAATCATTCTTTTGAAGCATGCTCCATTTTAATTTTTAACCCCTGTGCCAACCGGGACAAATGATTGGATACATAGCCCAAAACAGAGCATATACATTTTGTGAACAAATTTGAAACATTGTAACACCCCAAAGTATCTACACTGGATCACCTGTGTGTGACTCCATCAAGCTTTTTGGCTTTAGGCCCACACTTGTACTACTGCGTTCAGATGTTTCATCAGCTGCTGAGCATTCACTCCCTTTAACATTACCATGCATATCGTTTTTCAAAATGAACAAATCTCCTTTGGATTAGCACACCAAAAATAAGTGTGGCCCAAATGTACTCCCCCAAATAAACAAAAAAACATGGGTGTTCACACTGGATGATCCTAAAACATCGTTTGAGGAACTGTACGGAGAAAGAGGTAAAATACGTCCGTTTACTATGCGGACGAACCTAAAAAAGATGGTATCTTTCAGTGTACTATATGAAAGTTAAAAATACACGACAGAATACAAGAAAATAATATGTACCATGGAAACTCAAAAAAAACAACTTACTTTTTAATATAACTTTCTTGATTCTTTTATATTGGTCGGCCTCCCGCAACTTCAGATCTGACCATCGTTTTCTGAGCTGTTCCTTCGTTCTGCACACCCCGAATTTTTGGTGGAGACTTTTGACCACTTTGCCCATAATTCTGGACTTGACCAGATTAGGCCTTTTATACGGACCGTGCTTGGCATCATAATCCTCCTTCTTTAAAATGGCGACCATCTCCACCATTTCCTCGAATGACATGTTGGATGCCTTATATCTCCTGGGTCTTGATTTGGGCTCCTCTGTAATTTCATCCTCTGTAGAGGTAATCTCAGCCACCTGTGTCTCCGCCATGTTTTGTTCAGCACTACGAGCGAGAAGGGGCGGGGAAAGTACAATATCGAACATCATGGGCGGGGAAAGCGTGCGGAGTTTCACGCATGCGCTGTGTATATAAAGTGAAGATCCATGTCTGGGAAATACGTTCATTTTTCGGGAGAGAGAGTTAGCAACGAACGTCGTGACCAAGGTATCTAACAATTTTACTTTTTGAGGTTCATCAGACGAGGAGATTTGTGTGCTCAAAATATGTAGACAATGCACAGTTGAGGAATGTTGCCTGAAATATATTTTTATTTTGGTTTCTCGCTTTTACAGATATCATGAATACTTTTAAAAACCCAGACTTCATGGGGGAGTTCATCGACAAATGGCAAGAGCTCCCTATATTATGGCAAACCAAAAGTGGCGGAAATAAAAATAAAGATGCCAGGAAAGCAGCACTGGAGAGCCTGCTTGCATTTGTGCAAACAAAGATACCCACAACAACTCTCCAAGATGTCAAAAACAAAATTGGGACCATCAGAGGGACATACAGGACCCAGAGGACTATGGTCCTGAGGTCCCAGAGGTCAGGTGCACCAGCAGATAAGGTTTATAAACCCAGTCTGTGGTACTACAGTAAGCTTGCTTTTCTGGATGACCAGCTGGAAGTGCGGGAATCTCTCTCCACCCTTCCCCCCATAGGTCAATCCAGCCTTCCTTGTACCCAACCCTCCAGCCTTCCCTGCAGCCAGTCCTCCAGCCTTCCTGTCAACCCTGCTCTGGCTTCCTCTGAGGATCAAGATCAGGGCCTTGAGGAGGCAGATTTGGAGATATGGAGCCAGGTAAAGTTTTGCTATCTATATTTCTATCGTACAAAATTGTAGATTTTAAATAGATGTTATTATTGTTAAAGGTATGTACACTTCTACCAATAAAGTTTGTGAAGAGCAAGATACAGTAGTGGGCTAATTTTATGTGTCCAAGACAACAAAACCAGGATGCGTAATCAATGAAAAGGACATCACCTCTAGACATTGTTGAAATCAATGCCAAAAGTTAACAATGTCTGTGAATGATGATGTGGCAAAATAAATAATGTCCCTTTCTTTTTTTACAGCCAGAGCAGAGCCAGGAAGAGGGTGATGTTGGGGATCAGGAGGAGGCTGGGCCCAGTGGCACCCAGGAGGAGGCAGGGCCCAGGGGCACCCAGGAGGAGGCTGGGCCCAGCACAAGAGCCCAGATGCCTCCCCTGGTAGTTAAACCACGAGGGCCAAGGAGAGGTAGGCAGGTGGAGGAGGAAACCAGGGCCTTCCTCAGAGAGGCAACAGCGGCCCTCAGAGAGGCACCCTCTGTTGAAGAGGGATTTGCCGCAGTCCTCGCCCACAAACTAGGGCAAATGGAGTTGCAGCAAAAAATTTACAGTGAGACCCTGCTATTGAAAGTCATCAATAAGGGCGTGCTGGGTGAACTCACTAGGTACACGGACATAACGGAGGTTGTCCCTACTCCTCCACCTACTACTCCTCCTGCCACAACCTCTCCTCCTGATCCCCAGCCTCCAAGGAAGAAACCAACCAAGGCTGCAGAGAAGGCTGGAGAGAAGGCTACAAGGAAGAGAAGAAAATAATGCCTGCTGTAGTACCACAGACTGGGGACATATAGGACTTATCTGCTGTGGCTCCTGACCTCTGGGAGCTCAAGACAAGATTGGGCTCATTTTTTGGGGGGATCTAATCTCTATTTTGGTTTGGACATCTTGTATGGTTGTTGTGGGGTGAAAGGGATGCACAAATGCAAGCAGGCTCTCCAGTGCTGCCTTCCACTTTAATTTGTTAATGTTCTGAATTAAAAAAAAATTGAGTGCCCTTTAAATACTTGACTATGTGATTTGTATTTCAAAAGAGAGCTTGCTAGGAAGCAGGCAGGGACATCTCAAATTATATTATTGTTATTATCAGGGGACACAAACCTCCCTGAGGCCAAATGAGACACATTTGGAAGGTTGTTGTGGTAACTTTACACAAGAATAATTTAAGCCAAAATACTTAAAAAAAGGCCAAAAAAAAATAACCAAAAATAATAATATAAAATTTAAAGAAAAAAGAAGAATTAACTTATTTTATTATTATTAGTATTATTTAGGAGGGAGGTGCGGCTTATAAATAATATTTTAAAATCATTAGAGCAATTTGGAATTACTTTAGAAACAAGTTTGGCATAAAACTCTCAATGTCAAAAGAAGAACGGAATGCGCTGCATTAAAATGATGCTATTAATTCCACCGTGTTGAATGTGCCATCTCCATTTCCAACATTAGCTTTACCAAAACGAGCGCTCCCGTCTCATAGTTGCTTCTGAGCATGTGCGTTTTTTTTTCACGTCGTGAAAGCATACACACTATCGTTTTTCACGTCGTTAAAAAAAACGACATGAAAAACGACGTGAAAAAAGAGAGCATGTCCGGAATTTTTAATGGCCGTTTTTCACGTCGTTAAAAATGCTCTGGAGCCTACACACGATCATTTTTAATGGCCATTTTTAAAAATGGCATTTTTAACGGCATGAAAAACGATCGTGTGTACGGGGCATTACATTTAAAAAATGTCATTTCTGTGGATGGACTACAAGTGTCAGAACAGCCCATTAACCCTTCTTTGGCTGAGTCCAAAGCTGTTTGCCCCACTGCTGCTGAGGACTCTACAGTGCAGCATCAGGAGACAGCTTTTGCAGCAACTGTGACCATTCCTGATGGGAATTTGAATAGTTCTGTGACTGATAATCACCCCAGTACCAGTGTGATGAACAATCCTGCTACAGATCCTGCCATTTCAGTTCATACAGTTGATGATAATAATAATAAATAACATACAGACTAATGTGACTTCAGTGTCGGCCCTTGGCCCTGATAAACCTACTTTTGCACAGGTGACACACTCTGCTCCTGGTAGTCCCGCTCCCAAGCGGGGTTTTCCCCTACAAGCTGCCACTTTGAGCACCCCAAGATCTGGTCTTGGGTCTCTGGCTTCTGCTGGGGGTCCAAGACGTAATGTAGTTATTCTGAAATGGGAAGGTGGTGCCATCCCTCCAGCACGGCGTGCAGTGGTGGACTTGATATTGGAGATGGGTTTTGGGGCAAATGACCTGTATGCCTTTATACATGTAGCTGGGACACGGGACTATATGGTTAGCTTCACCAGGCCAGAGGGTCTTGACCTGTTCTGGGAGCGATATGAGGCTCGGTGCAGGTCAAGACCTGAATGGGAAGGTCTGGTCCCAGTTGTGGGGTCTCAGAGGTCAACAGTAAAAAAAATAACCATTATCCTGACTAATGAGAGTGTTCCTGCTCGGGATCTAGAGGTCTGGTTAAAGAACTATGGGGAGGTTTTGACCAAACCCAATAAAATCCATGATGAGCGTAACATCTGGACTGGGGTATGGTCGGTAACAGTCAGGTTGGCCAGGGATGGGAATGTTGTCCGTCACCTGCCCTCCTCAGCTTTCATAGGGAGGGATAGGATGACTGTTTTCTACCCTGGTCAGCCGAAGCTGTGTCACCACTGTGGAGAAAAGTGGCATTTGAGCTCCTCCTGTTCAGCCTTGATATGTTCAGTGTGTCGGGGTCAGGGTCATATGGCTAAGGACTGCACCAAGATGATCAGGTGCAACCTGTGCCTGCGCCTTGGCCACCCCTACAGCAGATGTCCTGAAGCCTGGCACAATATGGAGAAGGAGGTAATAGATGACATGTCAAGGCTGGACAGGATGGAGGGTGAGACCCCTGGTGTACCATCCTCCTCTGCGGTGACCGCCTCCCCCGGTCCTGCTCAGGATCCCTCTCCAGTTCCTGTGGCCACCCCTCCTGTGTCTGTAAGTACTCCTTCTGTATCTGTCTCTGTGTCCCCCCAGCCTACTGTACCCTCTCCTCTTGTGTCAGAACCTTCCAAGTCTGTGCCCCCCGAGTCAGTTACCCCAGAGGAGTCTACCCCTCCTGAGTCTGACTTAAAGGGATCACCCCGCCCACCAGCGTGTACTAAAAAGGTCACTTCTTCCTCTGTAAAGAAGTCTTGTGGAAAGACTTTAAAGAAAAAAGTAAGAGATGAGGGCATCTCTGAGGCTGACCTGCGGTACCTGGAGGAGAGAAGGACGGTTGGGAGGCGGAAGAGGCAGGCGGTGAGGACGTAACGGGGACGGGAAGCTCCGGTTCCTGTCTCCAGCCGTCATAGGTCCTCCAAGTGGGATATTTCTTCATCTGGAGCTTCTTTTGAGAGAAGTTCCGATTCCAAAATGGACTTTGAGGCGGCCTCTAGAAAGAGAGAGGCTTCTGGTGACGAGCAGCAGAGGGGAGCTAAGAAGCAATCCACCCAATAACCCAAATGGCGGTTCCCCCTCCGTTAAAAGTGGTGACAATTAATGTCGCCAGCATTAAGTCAGTAAGAGCTCTTTCTATGGCATTCTTTTTGTTCAGCCAATTAGATGCTGAAATTTTATTTTTGCAAGAGACTAGGCTCACCTCCTTGGCAGATATTCATATGGCCAAGAGAGAGTGGAGGTATGGTCCATCTTACTGGTCTCTTGCGGCTGAGCCTTACGGCGGTGTGGCGGTGTTGTTTAAAACTGGCATGGTAACTGTCCGGCGGGTTATTGAGGTGGAGATTGGGAGATGTATGGTCTTAGACGTCCTTGTGGGAGGGCAGGACCTGCGCCTAATCAATGTTTATGGGCCGCACACAAAGTGGGACAGGAAATGCCTTTTTACAAGGATCAAGCCATTTCTTTTTACATCCCGGCAAGTGGTCTTTGGAGGTGACTTTAATACAGTAACTAGGCCCAAGGACAGGAAGGACTTCAAGGACAGGCTGGGATATGATAGCGTTTTTTTAAATAGTATGGTTGGGGATGCTGGTCTTGTGGATGTGCACATTAAGCACCTCCCAGATGACACCGGGTTCACTTTTCATCGTGGTAATAGTCAGAGTAGGATATATAGTTTTTTTTTTTGAAGGAGGCCTCTGCTTTCTCGCCCCCAGTGGTGCAGGCAGTAGAGTTCTCTGATCACTGTATGCTATCTGTGGTACTGAATGCTTCAGATGCCCCTCAGAGGGGCAAGGGCATCTGGAGATTAATTCGACTCTACTCAAGGAAGAACATGTTAGACAATCCTTTGAGGAATTCTTTCAGGCACAGGTGACCATCCTGGACTTTTGTAGCAGCAAGGCTGAGTGGTGGGAGCTGACCAAAAAGAGGATCGCTGGATTCTTCAGATGCCTAGCCAATAGAAATCAGTTTAATAAATACATGACCTACCAACGTTTACGGAGGAAGCTGGATATTCTTGTCTCGAGAGGAGGAGATCCTGGGGCAATCTCCGAAGTGAAACTCCTTCTCAGGAAGTGTCAATATGACCGGCATGCCTCTTTGGTTCTGGAGAGGGACTATGGGAAGTACCACTCGCCTGACCCTTACCAGAACTGCAAACAAGGTGTAGCTGTTAAAACGGTCGTTGGCCTTAAGGACAGTACAGGTTCCTTGACAAAGTCCATGTCAGGGATTCTGGTGGTCGTGAGGTCCTTTTATGCCGACCTTCTTGGAAGGAAAGAGCTTGACCGTGACAAGATGAAAAGCTTTTTGGACTCTACTCCAGGTCTAAATGGTGGAGATGTTCCATTGATGAATTTGACAGAGGAGATCACAGTCGAAGAGGTGTTGAGGGCAATTGAACAGCTTAGAGGTAAAAATGTGGTGTATATAAATGCCATATTGAGCTGATTACCTATTGGATTTCCTTTAGTCGTGAAATGAAAGAATCGAGTTAGAATTGGAGTCAGGGTCTCCGAAAATGTTTTATAGTATGGAGAAGAAAGACCATCAGGTCCAGGAGCTTTACCGTCTTTTAAAGCTTTTATAACTTCCGATACTTCCATCGTAGATATGGGAGCCTCCATTTCTTCTCTATGGGCATCTGCCAATTTGGGTAAATTTAAGCTGTCCAGGAACTCCTCCACCCTATTGGAAGTAGAGTGTCCTTCTGAGCGATATAATTTAGAATAGAAATTTTGGAATGCTTCCATTATACGCTGGGAGTTAAGGGTAAAGGTACCGTCAGCCTGTTTGATCTTGGGAAGGACCCTGGATCGAAGCCTAGGGGACAATTTGTGAGCTAACATGGGACCTATCTTATCTCTCAATTGATAAAATTTGGCCCCAGACCATCTAATGGACCTATCTGCTTTTACCGTGAGAGCTAGATTCAGAGCTACCCTGGCAGCATCTAATTTGGAGGTAGGGACACCAGAGGGATTCTTTTTATGTTTTTTACTCAATTCAATAAATTCTCTCTCCAGCCTCTCTACCTCCATGCTCTTCACCTTCTTTTGTCTAGCCGCAGTCTGTATCAATTTACCTCTAATTGTCACTTTGTGAGCCGCCCACAAAGTTTCAGGAGAGACTTCCCCCCATCATTAAGATTAAAATAATCTTTTAAATCTTGCTTAATTTCAGAGACTACAGAAGGATCCTTTAGAATAGATTGATTAAGAGTCCAATGAGATACTCGTTGACTATTACTATCACGTCTTAATGGATAACAGAACCATAGAGTGGTCAGACCATGCTACATCAATAATAGAAGTAGTAAGAGCAAGTGGGATGTGTTGTGTAGATATCATTACGTGATCTATATGTGAGCAGGATTGGAAAAGTGTGTGAAATCCCTTGTTTTTGGGTTTAGTTCCCTCCATATATCAGTCAATCTGGATTGGTGAAACAGAAGAGCTATATGTGTACTGGCTTTGGTTGGTCAGATTAATTGTGCTCTTAATGGTTTAGATTTGTCTAGACCCATATCAAAAGCTTTGTTGGAGTCTCCTCCCATAATTATTACACCTTCCATAAATGGCTGAAGAGTCTTAAACATTTGGCTAAAGAACTGCTTTTATCCTCTGTTAGGAGCATAATAGGATATGAATGTATACAACCTCCCATCTATCGTACCTTTAACCAGCAGGAATCTTCCCTCCGGGTCTCCACACTTCTGTAGATTAAAGTGGATGTAAACCCACTCTCATCAATTCTAAAGTACTGCCATAGTGCTGATCTATAAGGATGTACATGCCTCCTGCATGTATCCTTACCTGTCAAATGTCCCTCCTTTAGCTGTTTGAAACCCCAAAAAAGTCCAGATTCTGTGGGTAGGTCGGTTGTTTGGCGCTCGGTGGGCGGAGTCATGATTTCAGCAGACTTCCCGCCCACCTCTACACTCTCCTTGGCCAGAGCGTGCACAGGAGAGGCAGAGCGCGTTCTGGGTAAAAGCAGAGCGTGCTCACGGCCCCCTGTCACTTCAGTAAACACACATCAATGTCCAGTGACAGTCGGGCATGATCCGTGCGACGGGACAGCTGTGAGCACCGATTCTCCCTGCATGGCTTTTCATCATCTGCTTCTCCTCCTCCCTCCCGCGGCTTTCACCTGAAAAGCATGCAGGGGGGGGGGATCAGTGCTCACAGCTGTCCCTGTCGCACCGATCATCCCTGATGATCCTCCTCTTCCAGCACCCTGTTCCCCTCCACCCCCGATGTCGTCCCCCTCCGTGTGTCTTACTCCGCCCCCCCCTCGTCCCACTCCGTGTGTCCACATTCCCCCGCCTTGTCTTACTCCTCCGCCCCCCCTCGTCCCCCCTTTTTTTCCAATTCCCCCGCCGTGTCTTCCTCCTCCACCCCCCCTCATCCCCTGCAGCCGCCGGCTTTTCTCTCCTCTCCCGTGGGCTGAGAGGGAGGACGTGCAGGGGGATCTGTCAGAATGGAGAGCGGAGAAAAGGGCCGGTATGTCAATTGACATACCGGCTTTTTTGGTTTCTGATTGGGACTGGGGAATCTGTGTCCTCTGTCCCTTTCTCTGTCTCAAATGGGAGATGTCAGGGGTCTCTGTTTAGACCCCTGACATGTCACCAAAGCCCCCAAAGCTGATAAGAAAAAAAAATTAATTGAAAAATAAAAAACAACTGACACCACAACTGCCCCCCCCATACCAACACTGTCCAGAGCCCCAAGATCACTGACACCGACCACTACCCCACTGACACCAACCACTACCCCACTGACACCAACCACTACCCCACTGACACCAACCACTACCCCACTGACACCAACCACTACCCCACTGACACCAACCACTACCCCACTGACACCAACCACTACCCCACTGACACCAACCACTACCCCACTGACACCAACCACTACCCCACTGACACCAACCACTACCCCACTGACACCAACCACTACCCCACTGACACCAACCACTACCCCACTGACACCAACCACTACCCCACTGACACCGTCCACTGACACAGACCACTGACACCGTCCACTACCCCACTGACACCATCCACTGACACAGACCACTGACACCGTCCACTACCCCACTGACACCATCCACTGACACAGACCACTGACACCGTCCACTACCCCACTGACACCATCCACTGACACCGTCCACTACCCCACTGACACTGTCCACTACCCCACTGACACTGTCCACTACAGCACTGACACTGTCCACTACAGCACTGACACTGTCCACTACAGCACTGACACTGTCCACTACAGCACTGACACCGACAACTGACATGTCCCCCCACCCCCTTTCCCAAAAGCACTGTAAAAAAATATATTTAAAAAATAAAACCCCTCCCCCCATCATTGTGAAAAAAAAAGTACAAAAATAAATTGTAAAAAATAATGTCAGGTGACATTTGTAGGGACTTGGGCCCAGTTCACACTGGTGCGATGCCAGACATTGCATGTGATTCGCACCGCATTGCTGTTCAGATCACATGCAATGTCTGTACGGAATTGTATGGCTGAAATCGCATTTGGACCAAACATGCACAGGACCCTTTTTTGGTCCGCACCAGAATCGGATCGCATGGGTGTTCACACCTATGCAATCCGATTCATGTCCGAACTGTCAGTTTGCAGTGCGATATGCAAGCTGAAATGGGGGTGTCGTTACCATTGTATGACACTCCCCAGCAGTTCGCATATGGCAGTGTGAACTGCCGTGCTAGTCGGGTGTGATGTGGGAACCCGCAGTGGATTTGCAGGGTTCCCGCATCGCACCAGTGTGAACCGAGCCTTGGTGGGTCCAGTCAGGTGACATTTGTAGGGTGTATGCTTTGAGGCTCGGTTCACACTGGTGCGATGCGAGAACCCTGCGAATCCACTGAGGGTTCCCACATCGCACCCGAATCGCACGGCAGTTCACACTGCCGTATGCAAACTGCTGGGCAATGTCATACAATGTTAACGACACCCACATTGCAGCTCGCATATCGCACTGCGAACTGACAGTTAGGGCATGAATCGGATCGCATAGGTGTGAACACCCATGCGATTCTGGTGTGGACCAAAAAAAGGGTCCTGTGCGTGTTTGGTCCGAATGCAGTGCGATATCAGCCATACTATCTGTATTTCTGAAATCGCACTGCACAGACATTGCATGTGATTTGCACTGCAGTGCTGTGCGAATCACCTGCGATCTTGCACAGTGCACTAATGTGAACCGGCCCTAAGCTCATTCAGCCTTACTGGGTGCAATTAGAAAAAGTGAGAAATCCACCCCTCCCCCACATAACACACCCAGGTGATGGAAAGGAATGTTGCAACTGTGATCAGGTGACCTCACACACACTGCACTATAACAATAATAAGATCACTCGAGCTTCTACTCTGCCCAGCTCTCACAAGATACATGTCCCATAAAGCAGATCATTTCTCTGTGTATATTTTGCTGTTCTGTGTTCACTGCACTATACATGCATTTCCTCATCACACTGAACTGTGGATCATACCCCATGATGAGAAACATCCAGTCAAAACACAGTAAATGCAGCCAATTCTGGGAGAGCTGGAGGGGAGGGGGATGTGAATTGTGAACTTTTTACACAGGATGTGCCTTGTCTCAAGCTAGTGCATGAGATATGTAAATAACCTGTCACTCAAAGCAAGGGGGAGGATTTGACAAAAGTTTTTCTCTGTTTGTCAAGATTTATCTAACAATAAACATGAACAATAAAAGAGGATTGCTCAGAGCTGGATTAAAGACGAGGTTCCGCGGTCCATCGTTTTTTTTTTATGTGCATTCAATGGGGTTTCAGATAACAACTTAGTACTCACTTGTCTGGCGATTAAAACCATTTTCCGTTTTCGTTTAAAAGATAAACTTATATAAACCAATCCTGGCATTTTCCATTTTGCTTGTGGGCATTGTGAAGCCCACAAGCACGGACTTCCGCATTGTCTCCTGGGAAGCATGACACTGTGCTCCCAGGAGACATTGCGGAGACCTCCCAGCAAACACAACGGCGCCGGGGAAAACAAAAGATACGCCTACTCCCGCGGGAGGAAAACCCGGAAGTCCATCTTTAGACAGCTGATTCACGGTAATTAGAGCATCACTAAAATAACGTTTTGGCATATGTGTATGTACAGTATATGGTGCAATGATATGGATAAAGTAAAGTTCATATTTTTGGTGAACCTCTGCTTTAACTCTGTGTGGCAAGACTGGGCACAGATGATAGGAAATCTTATACTGTACATTGTGACATAAAAAAAAAAAAAAAAATTGGGTTTCCATCCACTTTAAATCTGCATTGCTTAGAGAATAAAATTGCTACCCCCCTAGTCTTATTTTCTGCATTTGCCAAATAAAACACTGGGAAGTGTGCATGTAGAAACGAGGGGGTGTACCGCTGAGGAAAATGGGTCTCCTGTAAAAACACCACATCAATGTGATGAGAGCGGTATTCCTGAAAGGCCTTCCGTCTCTTTACTGGGGAAGTTAGAGACTTGATTACTTGTTGCCCTCGGGTGGTAATCAATCACCCTTAATAACTAAAGTGCCACATCCTGATAGCTAGTAGAAAAATATGGGGAAAGAATGGACTTTAAAAGGCACTACTATAGAAAAATATATAATTTTAATAATATCATATAAAATACATAGATATGAAACACAGTTAATTGAAAAACATAATCATAAAAGAAAAAAGAAAATTAAAACTGGTAACCCATAGGGGAACACTCAAAGATAATTGTCGCTGATTGCGGGGGTGAACGTGCTGAAATGCCCACGCTGGATTTGTAAAGACGTGTTTCCCAAATAGGTATCCACCGGGTTCCTGATGGAATATTATAGGACGCTCTACATGTTTCTCGATTTTGGTAATATCGTTTCTTCAGGAGCTTCTAAATTTCAATAAAAAGACATAAATTATAATATGTATATTGAATATATATATGTATACATATGTATAATATGATATAATACAGATTTATATGTTATGTAAGGTTATCAAAGGCTGCAACCTAAGACACTCACCAGATAAACGTTTTGTTTGCAAAATGTCGGGTACGCCTGCCTCACCACCCAGCCAGCAACCCCTCAGAGAGAACTGACCACCCTGGGGTGGCTGTCGGTGTCCATTCAATCTTTGGCTGTTGGATTCGATCACAGGAGGTAGGTGCGAAAGGGAATACACCAGGAAACTAAAATATTCCAAGCATATATAGAGGTAGGGCTAATTATTCATGAAATGAAACTACCTTTCAGTAAACATAAAGTATGGTAAATAGGGCAACTTACATATACCACGGGTTTGATGGTATGCAGGCACAGGGAAGATTTTTTAATAACTGCTGCAACTCAAATTTCTGAATGGGAGTAACGAATCTCTAAAAAATATATATGTGTACAGAGAAACAACCTTTAGAAGAAGGAGGTAACCTATTGTACATGTAGCCATAATGCCATTGTAACAATTGTATACGGAATTATACCTTAAGTGAGATGTAGCTGCACTAAAACAGTTGGGCGTAAAATCAATATATGGAGCCGGGGTATCCCAGGTATTGCATAGATGTCTCAGTCAAGGAGTCATCTTACTGCAATTAAACACATGGGAAAGATTTGAAGACTTAATAGGTAAGTCTCAAAAGGTTGCACATATACTGTTGCCTAGCAATAATAAACCCTTCAAAGGAGGATAAAACATCTCTACCTGCAAAGTTCTGCTTCTCAAGAAACCAAAGCTGAGAGCGGACCAATGGAAACCTATTGGTTTGCTGGTGACACCAAAATACAGTGGATCTAAGAGAGAAATGCAGAGACTAATAATTGCTAAGTACTGGGTTGACACATGAGACAGTTACTGTCAACCAGACAGGAAAAGCAAGAGTGCTGCGCCAGACCTACCTTAATGCTGAAAGCTACCACAATCAGGATGACTGCCCCTAGTTTGAAGGAGTATCATGTTGCGGGCGACCGCACTCCACAAACAACATTGTGGAGTGATCGGTCTGGCTCGCATTTTGTGCATCCTGCTCGTGTGTGAGTCAGACACGTCTGACGTCACGCGAGCCGGCCGAGACGCATCTCACGTACTTGCCGAGATTGGCGCCTGCGCACTGCCGGACTGCTGGCGGGTCCTGGATGCAGGTAAGGGCGGAAGTGCATCTGGGGCACATCATAGGATGTGTCCCAGGATGCCACTGGGTGACTGGAAATCCCTTCCAATGGTGGATTGGAAGGGAGGGAACCAGTCGTCCAATGGCTTGGGTGGCCGCGTATTCCCCACGCCCCCTCCAAAGGCGAAAGAAGTCATACGAGCCCGGATTGGTGGCTAGATGGAATAATTGAGCTGGCTGCGGGGAAATGAGGCAAGCGCTCCGACACAAAGGAACATAATTATTATGGCTTTACCTCCATAAAATATGGTTGAATATTAGGTATTAGTTATTTTTAAAAAACGATTCTGATACAAATAATAACAACAAAACCTAATACATAATGCACGGTTACAAACTCATGCAGTAAAACCATTTCAATTACTAGGAAGGTGCTTAGAGAATCATATTGTAAGTAAGTCATCACCTGGGCCTGTACCATAAGTTTGATATCTCAATGGTCAAATTTATTATTTTGGAGGTTATACCACAAGACCTACGCGGGGGAAACTGGGATAAACGCATTCTCCAAAAATAGACCAATTGGATTGAGCATCTCTCAGCAACCAATCCCCTAGGCATTAACGAGGTCCTGTCATACTGGCCCTTCCTATAGGATACTTGGGTAGTCATATGCTGTCTCTTTCATGTACAGTATATGTTCACACATCCTTCCATTTTGGTATCTTTTTAGATACTCACATTAAGAACATCACATGATCATTGTCCCCATCTTTAGATGTCCTCATCATGGGACATGTCAGCAACCATATGTAGGTGTTATACTTCATACACCTCATAGTTCTCTAAGCACCTTCCTAGTAATTGAAATGGGTTTACTGCATGAGTTTGTAACCGTGCATTATGTATTAGGTTTTGTTGTTATTATTTGTATCAGAATCGTTTTTTAAAAATAACTAATACCTAATATTCAACCATATTTTATGGAGGTAAAGCCATAATTATTGGCTCGTCAAGCATGCTTAGAGCATGTACTAATTATATTCCTTTGTGTCGGAGCACTTGCCTCATTTCCCCGCAGCCAGCTCAATTATTCCATCTAGCCACCAATCCGGGCTCGTATGACTTCTTTCCCCTTTGGAGGGGGCGTGGGGAATACGCGGCCACCCAAGCCATTGGACAACTGGTTTCCTCCCTTCCAATCCACCGTTGGAGGGGATTTCCAGTCACCCAGTGGCATCCTGGGACACATCCTATGATGTGCCCCAGACGCACTTCCGCCCTTACCTGCGTCCAGGACCCGCCAGCAGTCCGGCAGTGCGCAGGCGCCAATCTCAGCAAGGACGTGAGATGCGTCTCGGCCGGCTCGCGTGATGTCAGACGTCTCTGACTCACACGCGAGCGGGATGCACAAAATGCGAGCCAGACCGATCACTCCACAATGTTGTTTGTGGAGTGCGGTCGCCCGCAACATGATACACCTTCAAACCAGGGGCAGTCATCCTGATTGTGGTAGCTTTCAGCATTAAGGTAGGTCTGGCGCAGCACTTTTGCTTTTCCTGTCTGGTTGACAGTAACTGTCTCGTGTCAACCCAGTACTTAGCAATTATTAGTCTCTGCATTTCTCTCTTAGACCCGCTGTATTTTGGCGTCGCCAGCAAACCAATAGGTTTCCATTGGTCCACCGTCAGCTTTGGTTTCTTGAGAAGCAGAACTTTGCAGGAACAGATGTTTTATCCTCCTTTGAAGGGTTTATTATTGCTAGGCAACAGTATATGTGCAACCTTTTGAGACTTACCTATTAAGTCTTCAAATCTTTCCCATGTGTTTAATTGCAGTAAGATGACTCCTTGACTGAGACATCTATGCAATACCTGGAATACCCCGGCTCCATATATTGATTTTACGCCCAACTATTTTAGTGCAGCTACATCTCACTTAAGGTATAATTCCGTATACAATTGTTACAATGCCATTATGGCTACATGTACAATAGGTTACCTCCTTCTAAAGGTTGTTTCTCTGTACACATATATATTTTTTAGAGATTCGTTACTCCCATTCAGAAATTGGAGTTGCAGCAGTTATTAAAAAATCTTCCCTGTGCCTGCATACCATCAAACCCGTGGTATATGTAAGTTGCCCTATTTACCATACTATGTTTACTGAAAGGTAGTTTAATTTCATGAATAATTAGCCCTACCTCTATATATGCTTGGAATATATTTTAGTTTCCTGGTGCATCCCCGTATTCCCTTTCGCACCTACCTCCTGTGATCGAATCCAACAGCCAAAGATTGAATGGGCACCGACAGCCACCCCAGGGTGGTCAGTTCTCTGAGGGGTTGCTGGCTGGGTGGTGAGGCAGGCGTACCCGACATTTTGCAAACAAAACGTTTATCTGGTGAGTGTCTTAGGTTGCAGCCTTTGATAACCTTACATAACATATAAATCTGTATTATATCATATTATACATATGTATACATATATATATTCAATATACGTATTATAATTTATGTCTTTTTATTGAAATTTAGAAGCTCCCGAAGAAGCGATATTACCAAAATCGCGAAACATGTTGAGCATCCTATAAATATTCCATCAGGAACCCGGTGGATACCTATTTGGGAAACACCTCTTTACAAGTCCAGCGTGGGCATTTCAGCACCTTCACCCCCGCAATCAGCGACAATTATCTTTGAGTGTTCCCCTATGGATGTGACCCACGGGTTACCAGTTTTTGTTTTCTTTTTTCTTTTATGATTATGTTTTTCAATTAACTGTGTTTCATATCTATGTATTTTATATGATATTATTAAAATTATATATTTTTCTATAGTAGTGCCTATAAAGTCCATTCTTTCCCCATATTTTTCTTTACTGGGGAATTCAACCCCTGCGTGTTATGAGTAACAACACGAAGGGGAGGAGAAGTAATATTAGTACCAGCCATGAAGCCAAAGGGGAAATACGCCAAGCAACCCACAGTCACCTACCTTTCTTAATGCAAAATAAACCGTATACAAGATAGGATCTATAACGGGTGGGCCCATGGAACCTAGAAGTTCTTAGAAAGTATGAGCCAGGAAATAATGGACATTGAGAATATGTCTTGGATTGCTTTAAAATGGGTCTGTAATATTAATCCACCATATTCCTCAGGATATCTGTAAATAACTATTTACTGTTTGTTGATCCTGAACTCAACAGGTTAATTGAAAGGGCTGATGTGTTCAACTTCAATCACCTGTCTGCCTCTTGTAATGTTAATGAATCCCAACTATTCTAAAGATCTTTTCATTGTGGATTGTGATAATTAACTCTGTAATTGTGTGTATTGTAAATTAGCAGACAGACAGTCTGGGACACGGAAAGGTCATGTGTCTGAGTCATTAGATGTACTTAATTAGCTCATGTAAATTAGGTCTGGTCAAAGGTGTATTGTCAGAGGAAAATGAGGAGAATGTAAGAACCTGGCTCCCTGCTGATGGTGGCTTGCATGTGGATTTTGTGAACATCAGTGGAATTTTGAACTACAGTGGAGAGTTAAAAAACAGGAGTTTTGCTTTTAACTGCTTCTGCTTGCAAGTGTTGATTTATTTGTATTTTTTGTCCTTTATTTGATACGTTTATCAGTTTTAAAAATACTCCCCCCCCCTTTCTCTGACACTTTTTAAACAGCTTTTTTTTTCCTTTCTGCTAATTAAGGGGAGTGGTTAATTGTTCACAGGTGAGTATATAAGTGTCTGTACAAACTCCCTTAGGAGCTGGCTCCCTGCTGATGGTGGCTTGCATGTGGATTTTGTGAACATCAGTGGAATTTTGAACTACAGTGGAGAGTTAAAAACCAGGAGTTAAGACAGGAGTCTTCTAAACTGTGAGTAACATTATAAACTTCCTACAAGTAATTATATTGTAACTGGGAAATGAGTGCTAGCAGGGTTGAAGGTTTTGCTCAGTGCACAGTGTGCCACATGTATGCAAAATTGGTGCAACAGCTCCAAGATGGATACCGCTGTGACAGATGTGAGCAGGTTGCCCTTCTGGAAGCTCGCATTAGAGATCTGGAAGAGCAAGTTGCAACACTGGGCGGAAAGGACAACCTTGAAAGGGGTCCTCTGCTCGCTCAGCAGGTGGTCAGTAGGGCTGATGTGGAGGGTGGAGTGGCAAGTCAGGATTATCAGATAGGAAGATGGGTTAATGTAGTTAGAGGGAGTGGAAGGGGCTTGCAGAAAAGGAAGGCCAGTCCTGTAGTTGTGCATCAAAACAAATTTTCCACGTTGGGTGAAGATGTGGAGGTGGCAAACACAGAGGTGGCAACCCTAGATGTCACTGCTACCCCTAACAGCCGGGAGAGCAACCCATCTAGTAGAGGTGGTGAGGGGAGTGCAGGTAGGCCAAGACAGTTGGTGGTTATAGGGGATTCTATAATCAGAAGGACTGATAGAATAATTTGTCGCCAGGATCGCCTGAACCGAATGGTTTGCTGTCTCCCTGGTGCCAGGGTTCGGCATGTGGTGGACCGGGTGGATAAATTACTGGGAGGGGCTGGGCATGACCCAGCTGTCTTGGTCCACGTTGGAACCAATGACAGTATACATGGAAGGTGGAGGCTCCTTAAGAATCAATTTAAAGAACTAGGCTGCAAGATGAAGGCAAGGACCTCCAAGGTGATATTCTCTGAAATATTGCCTGTGCCATGCGCAACACAGGAAAGGCAGGGGGAGATTAGAGAGCTGAATGCATGGCTAAAGACCTGGTGTAGGGAGGAGGGATTTGGGTTTCTAGAGCACTGGGCTGACTTTTCATTGGGGTGCAACCTATATGCTAAAGACGCTTTGCACTTGAATGGAAGGGGGTCTGCGGTGCTGGGGGAGAGGTTTAGGGGAAGGCTGGAGGAGTATTTAAACTAGGTTTGAGGGGGGAGGGTGAACTAGAATTACATAGGGCACACAGGTCAGTTAGTGGTCAGACATTAATGGAGAGTGGAATGGGGATAGATGGGGGGAGGGTTATGGCAGGTGACAAGAAAGTTCCCATGTTGCAAACAGCCATTGGAAACTATAGTGCCATTTGTACTACTAAAAATTATATGAAAAACACCAGAGAAAAATGTAATACATTAAAGTGTTTGTTCACCAATGCCAGAAGTCTGCCAAGCAAAATAGGTGAGTTGGAAGCTCTGGTGCATGAGGAGAGCTATGACGGAATCGGTATTGCTGAAACGTGGCTTCAATCCTCACATGACTGGATTATTAATATTCCTGGCTATGCACTCTTTTGGAGAGACAGGGCAAAAAGGAAAGGTGGTGGGATCTGTCTCTATGTGAGAAGTGATCTCAAAGCGAGTGTGAAAGAGGACCTGGTTGATGGAGAGTGTGATGAGGCTGAAGCATTATGGGTGGAACTGCATACAGATGTGCGTAGTTCAAAGTTAATCATTAGAGTTTGTTATAGACCACCCAATGTTAATGAGGAGGTGGAGACTCAGCTCCTTGCACAGATGGAAAGGGCTGCAAGGGCTGGGACGGTGATAATAATGGGGGATTTTAACTACCCAGAAATTGACTGGAGTAATGGCACTGCTGGGACAGTTAAAGGGCAAAAATATATAAGCCTATTGCAGGGCAATTTTATGGTCCAGTTTATTGAGGCCCCAACTAGGAATGATGCTCTGTTGGACCTGGTAATCTCAAACCATGCAGAGCACATTACTAATGTTCAGATAAAAGGAACACCTGGGTAGCAGTGACCATAACATGATTTCATTTGATGTTAGCTGTAAGCAAGAAATACATGCAGGAAGGATAAAAACACTTAATTTCAATAAAGCAAATTTTCCAAGGATGAGGGCTGCTCTCCAGGACTTAGACTGGGAGGGAAAATTGGCATCAATGGGCACAGAACAGAAATGGGAATTCTTCAAAAAGACTGTTTGTGAACTCACTGCAAAGTATATTCCCATGGGCAATAAGTTTAAAAGGCTAAAAATAAAACCTATGTGGCTCACAGTTAAAGGTAAAAAAAGCTATAAACAATAAGAAAGGCGCTTTTAAAAAATATAAAAAATGAAGGAACACTAGTGTCGTTTAAATGTTACAAAGAATATAACAGGATATGTAAAAAGGAAATCAAGGATGCAAAAATTCAAAACGAACGACAGATTGCAAAAGATAGTAGGACAAACCCCCAAAAATTCTTCAAATAGTAGGATTTTTAAAACAGCTTACCTGTAAAATCCTTTTCTTGGAGTACATCACGGGACACAGAGCAGCATAGTCATTACTATGTGGGTTATATAGAATTACCTTCAGGTGCTGGCACTGGCAACTTCCAAAACAGGAAGTACCCTCCCCTATATAAGCCCCTCCCATCCGGGAGTACCTCAGTTTTGTAGCAAAGCAATACGTGTCCCCAAAAGAGGGGTGGGAGCTCTGTGTCCCGTGATGTACTCCAAGAAAAGGATTTTACAGGTAAGCCGTTTTAAAAATCCTACTTTCTTGTTCATACATCACGGGACACAGAGCAGCATAGTCATTACTATGTGGGACGTCCCAAAGCAATGCCACATGAGGGGGGGGAATACACCATACATAAGCTGGGCGCCATCAGGCATGAGGATCTTTTGCGGCCTGCAACACACTGCGCCCAAAGGCGACATCCTCCTGACTTCTAACGTCCACCTGGTAGAACCTAGTAAACGTGTGTACTGAAGACCATGTTGCGGCCTTACAAATTTGCGCCAGGGAGGCCTGGTGATGCACTGCCCATGAAGTTCCAACTGCTCTCGTGGAGTGCGCCCTAACTTTGAACGGAGGCGGTCTACTTCTCAAGCCATAGGCTTGTATTATGACCTGTCGAATCCACTTGGCTAAAGTAGATTTTGATGCTGCCTGACCCTTTCTGGGGCCTTCCGGCAGAACAAACAAAGAATCCGTTCTACGAATCTGAGCAGTGGCTTTTAGATAAGCTTTAACTGCTCTTACTACATCCAAAGAATGCAATAACTTTTCCTCTACCGAGCTTGGTTTGGGGAAAAAAGAAGGAAGAACCACATCCTGGTTCAAGTGAAACCTCGATACCACCTTAGGAAGAAAGGCTGGGTGAGGACGTAATACTACTCTGTCCTTATGGATAACCAGATATGGCTCTTTACAGGACATGGCGGCTAATTCCGACACTCTTCTAGCCGAGAATATGGCTACTAAAAATATCAATTTCCTGGTGAGTAGAACCAAGGAAATGTGCCGCAAAGGTTCAAATGGCTGCTTCTGCAGAACCGACAGAACCAAATTTAGATCCCATGGGCATATGGGAGCCTTAATCGGTGGAATAATACGAGTCACACCTTGCATAAAGGATTTGACAAGTGAATGCATAGCCAGGGGCCTTTGCAATAGTATTGACAAGGCCGAAACCTGGCCCTTGATAGTACTTAAGGCAAACTTCCTGTCTACAGCCCACTGCAGGAAGTCCAGAATTCTGCCTATAACGTACTTACGTGGATGCCATTTTCTGGCCTCGCACCAAGTGTTGTACGCCTTCCAAACTCTATAGTAGATCTGCCTGGATACAGGCTTCCTGGCATTGATTATAGTTGATACCACAGAGTTAGAGAGACCTCTCTTCTTTAGGATGTGGGATTCAATAGCCAGGCCGTTAAACTTAGAGTTAGTAAGGAAGGGTGGTATATCGGTCCTTGCGAAAGCAGGTCCGGACGACGTGGAAGGGTCCAAGGACTCCCCACAGACATTTTGATGATCTCCGCGTACCAGGCCCTTCGGGGCCACGCTGGAGCCACCAGGATCACCGGCTTCTTCTCCAACCTGACTCTGCGAAGGAGTCGAGGCAACAATTGTAGCGGAGGGAATGCATATATCAGTCTGAACTGATCCCAAGGGAACACCAGAGCATCCGAGCCGCAAGCGAGGGGATCCCTTGTCCGGGAGACAAATCTGTCCACCTTTGCGTTGAATCTGGATGCTAGCAGATCTACATCCGGTGTTCCCCACCGCTGACATATTGCTCGGAAGACCTCGGGATGAAGGGACCATTCCCCTGGGCATAACTGTTGGCGACTCAGAAAGTCCGCCTTCCAATTCTCCACCCCTGGAATGAAGACAGCTGATATACATGGGACATGCTTTTCTGCCCATTCCAGGATGTGACTTACTTCCCTCTGGGCTGCACGACTCCTGGTGCCTCCCTGATGATTGATATATGCCACTGCTGTGGCATTGTCTGATTGAATTCTGACAGGGGACCCTTGGAGTCTGGATGTCCAGGCTACTAGGGCGTACCGGGCTGCTCGTATCTCTAAGAGATTGATGGGCAGGGTTTTTACTACATTTGACCATCTGCCCTGGAGAGACCATTGCTCCAGTACTGCCCCCCAGCCTATAAGGCTGGCATCTGTAGTGACCACCTTCCAAGATATCGGGCTGAAGGGTTTTCCCTTCTGGAGATTCTGGGGGATCAACCACCAGCAGAGACTCTTCCGAACGGAAGGGGACAAAGCCATCGGGAAGTCTAGAGCCTGAACTTTTCCGTTCCAGGCTGACAATATGGCCCTTTGTAAATTCCTTGAGTGGAATTGGGCGTATGGTACAGCTTCGAATGATGCTACCATCTTTCCTAGCAGCCTCATGTACAGGCGTATGGACGGCTGTCTTTTTGCACAAAGCAGACGGACCAAGGCACTCAAAGAGGATACCTTGTCTAGAGGTAAGAAAATCTTCCTCTGGTCTGAATCCAGCCGTAGCCCTAGATATACCAGGTTTTTCACTGGCTGTAGGGCTGACTTGTCCAGGTTGATGACCCAACCGTGAGACTCTAGATACTTGATTGTATCGACAATTACCACTTCTAGCTTGGCAACTGAGTGGTCCATCAACAACAGGTCGTCTAGGTATGCCATTATCGTTACACCCCGTGTTCTTAGATCGGCCAACAGTGGGGCCAGAATTTTTGTGAACACTCGTGGTGCTGTGGCCAGACCGAATGGTAAGGCTCTGAACTGAAAATGGCGCCCTTCTACTGCAAAGCGTAGGAATTTTTGATGACCTGGAAAGATGGGAACATGCAAGTAAGCATCTTTGATGTCGATCGAGGCTAACCATTCCTCCCCTTGTAGGGCAGCGGTGACCGATCGGATCGACTCCATCCGGAAAGACCGGACGTTTAGAAATTTGTTTAGACTCTTTAGGTCCAATATTGGTCTTATGTCCCGTTTGGCTTCGGGACTGTGAAAAGGTTTGAGTAGAAACCCAACCCCCACTCTTCCATAGGAACCTCCATAATTACTCCTTGGAGCAATAGTTGTTCTAACGCCAATAGGAGAGACCCTCTTTTCAGAGGGTCTCTTGGCATGCCTGACCACATAAAATGGGACGGAGGAGACTCTTTTAATTCCAACTTGTATCCCAGAGTTACTGCGGAGAGCACCCATCTGTCTTTGATCGTCTCCCGCCAGGTCTCTGCGAACAACTGAAGTCTTCCCCCCACCCGTTTGAGTGGGGGCAGCCCTTCATAGGCTTGACTTGGAGGCTGGTTTAGTACCTCTTCGGATCCAGGGCTTTTTATTACCCTGTGGCTGTCCCTGATTTTTACCTCCTGAGTTTGACCGAGGAGGCCGTCGGAACTGCTTAGTAGCAGACGTCGCAGGGATAGGAGAGGTAGTCCTCTTAAAAGATGGACCCCTAGACCTCTTTTTACTCGGTAAGAGAGTACTTTTACCACTGGAAATCTTCTGGATATACTTATCCAGGTCTTCGCCAAAAAGGCGTTCCCCATGAAATGGGAAGCTAACTAAGAGCTTCTTACAGGGAGCTTCAGCAGACCAGTTTTTGAGCCACAGAAGCCTACGCATATGTACCAAAGACAGCGTGAGGCGGGAGACCTGATGGATAGAATCCTTGATGGCGTCAACCGCAAAGCATAATGCTCTAGGCAGATCAGCCAGAGCCTGGGCCTGCTGGTCTGGCAAATCCCTCAGGACCATTTTCATTTGATCCTTTAAAGCTTGGCAGACCCCAATAGCTGCCACTGCTGGCTGTGTAACAGCCCCTGCTGTGGAAAAAGCAGATTTTAATAAAGATTCCAATTTTTTATCCACTGGATCTTTGAACATTTGAACATTATCTACTGGACATGTCAGTGATTTGTTCACAGAAGAGATGGCTGCATCCACCGTAGGAACATTCCATCTCTGGGTGAACTTTTCCTCCATGGGATAGATCACCGGAAACCTTTTAGGCGGAACAAATAGTTTATCAGGATGTTCCCAGTCCTGGTATATAAGTCCTTCCAATAATGGATGTATTGGAAAGGAGCAATTAACCTGGGGAGCTTTTAGCGACCCCAATGAGGAGACAGCAGTAGTTGATGGTTCAACAAGAGGCATTTTAAATGCAGATCGAACCATGTCAGTTAGGGTCTGGACCCACAATCTTTCAGTCTGTGATGCTGAAAATGGTTCATCTACTGTCGATTCCTCAAAAACAGAGCTAACCTCCTCCTGATCCCCTTCAGGTAGGTCGGTCCCTTCCTGGGACTGTTGCTCTGCCAACAGGCACTCTAATGGAGGTGATAGAGATCTGGCGCGCTTTCTTTCCTGTAGAGAAGAAGCGATCAATGCTGCCAATCTCTGCTCCAATCCCTCCAGAGTTGAGGAAAAAACCTCCTCTGTTATATATGCAGGAGCAGGTGGACTGAGGACAGCCGCAGTACCTGGCACTCCCGGGGGTTCCTTATGGGTATTAACCTCTGATTTCTCAGGGGAGGAGGGTGCAGATGACTGCTCCAGATCCTCAGAGCCCGATGGAGACCCCCTACACTTCCTGAGAGGTATATCTCGGAGTTTTTTAGGCGGCATATTCCTTAGTTCAAAGCTGAGGTATTCCAGCCGCAATACACCCCTTACTGAAATAGTCTAATGCAATTTGCTGCTATGTACATCAGTGGGTGTCTACTAATGCGTCTTTCTGGGGATGCCTGTATCAACCGCCCGCTGTAAGCCCCTATACCATGCTACCAGCTCCTTTTCATGCTCTGTGTCCATAGCAAGCAGCGTGGACTGAGTCCTTTTATCTTGCTGGGACGCCCGCACATGCGCAGAAGCGCTGGGCGCACAGAGCGCGTCATCCGCCAGGCTCCGCCCCCTTTTTTGAAGCTAAACCTTATAAAAGGAAAGCATGTGTGCGCGCCGCGCGCGCGCGCACGTGTGCGCTCTTGGCGCCATGTAGGGAGAGGAGCCAGGGTCCCTGTTTCACCAGGACTCGGGGATGGAAGGAAACTACTTGGCAGCATGACAGAGGAATGCAGCTTCCCTGATAGAGAGCTCACTCATCTGCCTGGACTTTCACCATGGAAGGAATAGTCCCAAGAAAAAAGACGTTCCACAGCGGCCTCTAGTGGACAAACACAGGTACCGCACCTTTGTCTTTTTTTTTTTTTAAAACCTCCTTTATGAAAAAACATTTCCAGGTTTACAGTTTTTTTAAAACTTCCCTTATGAAAAAACATTTCTAGGATTTCTTAGGCATATACAGCTATTAGCGGGAATACCCTTTAGGTAACAGGCAGAAAGACATATTAGGCTTGGGGGTCCCCTCAATAGAACCAAGTTCCTGAGGGGCCCCCACTTACCTTTTCCCCGCCGCAGGACTTTGTTTGGTCCACAGAAGCCCAAACTTCACCTCTCACGGCAGGCATTGTACTAGACCTTCAGGGACCGGGTTCCCAAGGATTCCACTCCCCTGGACCTGTATAGCACCCTGCACAGATAGCCTCTTGGTTTTGGGTATGACCAGAGCTCTGGATCCCAGGGTCCAGCCCTCCTAAGAGAGGCATTACAGGCAAAACCCTGCTCTTCTCTGCAAGGCCCGGGTACCGACCGTTTAGCTATGAAGCTTTTTTGGTCGGATCCGGAATAGCTTGCTAAGGCCCAGAGAACCTGTACACAAGCCCAGATGAATACATGTTAACCTTGGCCAACACCTTAGACACTGGCAAAAAACTGAGGTACTCCCGGATGGGAGGGGCTTATATAGGGGAGGGTACTTCCTGTTTTGGAAGTTGCCAGTGCCAGCACCTGAAGGTAATTCTATATAACCCACATAGTAATGACTATGCTGCTCTGTGTCCCGTGATGTATGAACAAGAAATATTAATAGTAAAAAGGTCAAGTCTGAGCATGTAGGCCCTTTACAAAATAATCTAGAGTGGGTGACTGGGGACAAAGAGAAGGCTAATTTATTAAATTCTTTCTTCAGCTCTGTGTATACAATGGAGCATGGGGGAGTTCATGTCCATAATGGGGGTGGTAGTGACACAGCCCCAAATCCACAATGGCTCAAAAGTGATATGGTCCAGAAATATTTAGACAGAGTAAAGGTGGATAAAGCACCTGGACCAGATGGCATCCACCCACGGATCCTAAAAAAGAATTGAGCTCTGTAATTTCAAAGCCATTGTATCTAATTTATAGGGACTCATTAATGACAGGAATAGTACCACTGGATTGGCGCAGGGCCAATGTGGTGCCTATATTTAAAAAGGGAACAAAGTCTTTACCAAGTAACTATAGACCTGTTAGTTTAACTTCCATAGTTGGGAAGATACTGGAGAGATTAATAAAAGACCACATAGATGAGTTCTTGCTGGGAAAAAACTATTTCAGCAACAGACAGCATGGATTCATGAAAGACAGAAGTTGTAAGACAAACCTGATTTCTTTTTATGAAGAGGTAAGTAAAACCTTGGACAGAGGCGTGGCTTTGGACGTGGTATACTTGGATTTTGCAAAAGCGTTTGATACAGTTCCCCACACACGGCTCATGTGTAAGGTAAAGTCTACAGGATTGGAAATATCAGTTTGTAAATGGATAGAGAACTGGCTAAAAGACAGAATTCAGAGAGTAGTAGTTAATGATTCTTACTCTGAATGGTCTAAGGTTATCAGTGGTGTACCCCAAGGTTCAGTGCTGGGACCCTTACTTTTTAATATCTTTATAATTGATATTGGGTCTGAGATCAAAAGTAACATTTCTGTCTTTGCAGATGACACCAAGCTATGCAGTGGAATGACGTCCTTGCAGGATGTCTCCAATTTACAAGCCGACCTCGATGCCCTGTCTAATTGGGCGACTATGTGGCAGATGAGGTTTAATTTTGATAAATGTAAAGTTATGCACTTGGGGGCTAAGAATATGAATGCATCATACATACTAGGGGGAATACAACTGGGGGGATCCGTAGTGGAAAAGGATCTGGGGGTTTTGGTAGATCATAAGCTCAATAATGGCATGCAATGCCAAGCTGTGGTTTCCAAAGCGAGCAAAGTCCTTTCTTGTATTAAGAGAGGTATGGACTCCAGAGAGAGAGACATCATTTTGCCCCTGTACAAATCATTAGTAAGGCCTCATCTGGAATACGCAGTTCAGTTTTGGGCACCAGTTCTCAAAAAGCATATCGGGGAACTGGAGAAAGTGCAGAGAAGGGCAACCAAACTGATAAGAGGCATGGAGGAGCTCAGCTATGAAGAAATATTAGAGGAGCTGAATTTATTCACTCTTGAGAAGAGGAGAATAAGGGGGGATATGATTAACATGTACAAATATATAAGGGGTCCATATATTGATCTTGGTGATGAGTTATTCACTTTACGGTCAACACAGAGAACAAGGGGGCACTCTTTACGTCTAGAAGAAAAAAGATTTCATCTCCAAATGCGGAAAGGTTTCTTCACAGTAAGAGCTGTGAAAATGTGGAACAGACTCCCTGCAGAGGTGGTTCTGGCCAGCTCAGTAGATTGCTTTAAGAAAGGCATGGATACTTTCCTAAATGTACATAATATAACTGAGTACTAACAGTTCTAGGTAAAGTTGATCCAGGGTAAATTCGATTGCCTCTCGGGGGATCAGGAAGGAATTTTTTCCCCTGCTGTAGCAAATTGGATCATGCTCTGCTGGGGTTTTTTGCCTTCCTCTGGATCAACTGTGGGTATAGAATTGGGTATATGGGATTGCACGATATTTTTTTATTTTTATGGTTGAACTGGATGGACTTTGTCTTTTTTCAACCTGACTAACTATGTAACTATGTAACCTCCTCTTTTGGTGTATAAAACTTGTAGTTTTTCAATAAAGATTCTTTCCTGCTTGAACCTCATACAGAGCGTTTATCTCGTATTTGGGGGAGAATTATTCGTATGGGGTCTTATTCGGCTGGTTGGGAGTGTCTGGTGGCTGTCGTGTGTTCAGAAAGGGAATATCCTAACGGCGTTAACCCCTTTCATACTTGGGGTGCCGTTACAATTGTTGGCAAGCAGTGGGATGATTCCACAGCCTATAAGGACAGCTACAAGAGGACACAGGACAATGGAAGCACAGTAGGGACGGCTAAAGCTCTCTTCCCTCAAGGACTTACTGGAGAACCGGGGCAGACCGGCTAACAACCGTAAAAAGAGGGACATTAATCGCAGAACGAGTCGAAATGGATGGAGCTGAAAGACCCAACATAACAGAAAGGCCCAGCGTAACAGACAGGACACCCGAAGAGGCAAGTTTTGATCGGGCTGTTAACATAAGACTGGCACATTATGGTCCTAACCCTACAGCGGAGATCATAGACCGAGTTATAGCGGCTGTGGATGCAAATTGGCTACAGCAAAGAGGTTCTGCAGCAGCAGAAGTCAGAGCAGCACCAACTGAAAGGAGAAAGATACATTTTGCTGCTTTTAAAAATTTCATTGAAACTGAAGGGGAGATTGATGGGTACCTTGCCGATTTTAAACGGCAATGTGCCCTACACCGGGTGCCCACAGAGGAATGGGTTACCATTTTGTCTGGGAAACTGGCCGGCCGGGCCAGTGAAGGATTCAGGGCCATCCCAGACGAGGATATTATGAACTATGGACTGGTAAAAGAAGCACTATTGGCCAGGTATGCCGTCACACCGGAGGCGGTTCCGAGAGACGAGCAAGCAGACTGGAGACTCGTATACCGAGTGGGCATGCCGCCTACACCGCACGGCATCCCACTGGGTCACTGGATGCCAAGCAGAATCCGGAGAAGAGGTGCTGCAGGTGTTCCTGCTGGAGCACTTCTTTGACAAACTGTCCCTGGAAGTCAGAGAGTGGGTCCGGGACCGAAAACCTTTCACCTTGCCTGAAGCAGCTCGCCTGGTGGACGAATACACAGACGCCCGCAAACTGGATAACCCTGCGGTCAAGACAACAGCTCGGGTGGATTATCGATCAGCGGCACCCCCTCCGGCTATCGCATACCAACCACAGTCGTACCGCCCTACAGCACCAACTCCAGCGGCCACTTATTCTCAGCAGCCCAGGTTCAACTCCCAGGACTACTCACAACCCATCAGGTGTTTCGGGTGTAAACAGCTAGGGCACAAAAAGCCAGACTGTCCGTTGAATCCAGCCATCCAGTCCCAGTCATGGAGACAGCCAGCAAGGGGGAGCCCCCGCACATCCATGCCTGCGGCCCACTGCGTTGAGGAGGAAGAACATTGGGGCGTCCTGCACGAGGCTGATTCAATACAAGCAGCTAACCGGGACAACAGGCAGCAACACATGCAGACTGTCTGGGTCAATGGAAAGGTAGCCAATGGCCTATGTGATACTCGCGCCACCATGACCCTACTACAGAAGAACCTCATCCCAGAGAACCAACATACGGGAGACACTGTAGCCGTAAGAGCAGCGGGAGGCACCGTCTTCCGGCTACCCGTTGCCCGTGTTCACCTGGATTGGGGGGTTGGTTCGGGACACGTGAATGTGGAGGTGATGAAGGATTTGCCAGCGGATGTACTACTGGGGAATGATTTGGCCCCCCTCGTTTCTGCTTACACCCCGATGGGCCCCGCTGAAGCCAACCCAGTGACTACCTGTGCCCAGACCCGTGCTGCTGGAACTGACCCGCTTGCTACCGAGACCCGGGTAAGACTATCTCCCCCGACATGTACCTTAGATCAGGCACAATATCACAGTCTAAAATTGGAATGTGACAAGTTGGCCAGTGAGAAATCGGAGATGCAACGACACTACGTCATGTATTATGAGATATCCCATGGCTTGAACATTGAAATGCACAAACAGGCTGAAATTGTCAAAAGGTTAAATGGGGTTTGCGCCCAGGTTTTGCCTTACCTTTCCCAAGAGCATCAGCAACAAGTTTTGGGAGCCATTAAGAGAGCAAAGCAAGTGACTGTTCCAGAACTGAATTCCATTATTTGTCCTACAACCTTACAACTTCACCATCAGCTACTGACCTGGTAAGCAAAATGGCAATGCTGATGGGTTGTCCAGGCATTAGAGGAATGGAACTATGGACTAACTTTGGAGTCAACCCGTCTGGGGTCTCCTCCTGTGTTAGCCTCCTGCCAAAAGGGGAGAGATGTAACGGGTGGGCCCGTGGAACCCAGAAGTTCTTAGAAAGTATGAGCCAGGAAATAATGGACATTGAGAATATGTATTGGATTGCTTTGAAATGGGTCTGTAATATTAATCCACCTGGATGCCTGTTGTAATGTTAATGAATCCAGACTAGCTTCCAAAGACCTTTTCATTGTTGTTTGTGGTGATGTGGATTGGAGCTGGTAGACAGTCTGGCTGCCTATTATGGGATGTTTAAGTGTCTTGCTGTGAGGAAAGGGGGGGGGGGAAATCACTCCAGCAACCCCTCCTGCTAAGATTGTTTACTGAAGGAGAAGTTTGAACACACCTGACCTGTACACCATTGTCATTGGACAGTTTAACCCGCCCTGTTCCCCAAGGATGGGAGGGAAGTGTTTTGAAGAGAAGTGAGTTACCATGTGCTTGGAATAAAGATTCATTCCCTGTTTTGGAACCTCAACACAGAGTGGTTGTCTCGTCTGTGGAGGGAGAAGTATTTGTATGGGGTCTTATTCGGCTGGTTGGAGTGTCTGGTGGCTGTCGTGTGTTCGGAAAGGGAATATCCTTAACGCCGTTAACCTCTTTCATACTTGGGGTGCCGTTACAGGATCATTCACCCTGTTTAGATTTGATATTTTCATGCACACCTCATATAGACATCTCATTGGCAGGTAGGCTATGAAAGAGAAAGAGATAGTAGAGAAAAATAAAAAAAAACAACAAAAGACATACAAAAATATTAGTGTAGCACTACCCCCGTAGGAGCTGCTGTTTGTTTGATTTGGATCTACGTCCTGCCTATCAACCCCTGGAAGTGGCTCAAACCTTCCCTTAGCACAACTGATATGAATAAGGAGTGTGAGACCTATTGAGTATTAGGAGACACAATCATGCATACATCACACAATAACCTGTAAATGTTATTACCTTTGCTGGTCACTAGTCCTTCTAAGTGACAGAGATACTTCACACAAGTTATATGCTTAATCAAAGGTACCTTTACTCAGTATAAAAGGGAAGGGTAAAGAATCACATTAATACACACAGTTGACTCTGCATGCGCATTGCAGAGTCAATAAACCAATAAGGATAGGTATCACTGAGATTAGGTAATAACAGGAAATAACATCAGCTATATATATGTACATGTATCTATATGTGTCTCCGCACGGCTAACTGGTTGCTCGCGAGCTCCCCCTTTATTGCAGTACCTTGCACGTGTTCATTCCCTATAATAGGTAAGCAAGGCCTATCTGCGTCCCACTCAAAGTTCCTTTCTCCAATGAAGTCTTCGCTAGCCACCGTCGGTGCACAAGTTAAATTGTAATCCACAGGGTTTCAACAAGATGCTGTAATTATCCGCAATATACCTGAGTACTCGTGTGCCTGCCACCCACTAATGACGGATGCACCAATCTCTGATCACATAGTCTCCAGTGAGATACACTAGGCCGCAAGCTGTGGCGTGATAGGTGAAGTGTGGCTAGCACTAACTAAATCACTTTCCTCTAAGGTAGTAGTCAATTCTGGGCAGGTGCCCTTCTCACCAAACAGGCCCGACTTTCAGATAGTCTCCTCTGGCTTGTCCCGGTCACTCGATCTCCACGCTTCTGCTTCAGCTGCAGTCTCCGGACTCCGTCACTAACAGCATATGGTGATGGACGACTCCGGTCTCTGCTGGGCAATCACAGGACACTGTGGACGATCCTCTGCTGGAAATCACTCAGGCACTCCCGTAATTTAGGCCCAGGCTTCTGGCCTAATCCTTAGGAAGCAGGCCTCCGTGCCAACTTCCTGCTTGATTGAGAGCTGGATCCAGAGAGACAGACGCTGGCCCCTCCCCTGGTTTAAGTAGTCTGCCCAGAATGCTTTACGGTGTTGCAATGCACCCTGGGTAATGTAGTCTGTCTTACTAAAAACAACAAAGTCTTTTCTCCTAGCTGATATCTGTCCCAAAGTGCATTAGCTGCATTGTAACACTTATACCACCGGAGGGAGCCGGATTCCTTCTTACATATGGACATCCTGCTACACACTCCCCCCACTTAAAGTCTTTGGTCCCCAAAGAGGACAACAGTATGTAACCTAACACATACTTTGGCAATACCTGCAGGGAAATTTGTTAGTTTATGCATGACAATAAACAACTTGCCTTTTCATAAGCAGGATTTAAACTTAAACAGCTCATATCATAACACAGAGCCGACAGAGGAACCTCCCACCAATTATCACAAGGAGGGAGGTTGTCCTGTATACGGACCACCGACACTTGGGTGTCTGTTTCAGATGTGCTAGGGAGTGAGCTGGGGTTGTCTTCCACTGAATCTGAATCTGGAGTGGAAGAGCTAGACTGATCAATGGTTCTCTTAGAAGTGATGATGGCCTCCTCAGAGCATTCACCCAATTGGTCGTACGTCAGTCTTTTTGGGGGGTGAATTACTCTTCTTTCCCTCTGCTCTTTAGGTATCATATTCTCAAGGACATTGGGGCTGGCTGTTTCTAGAAGCTCTTCAGGGGCTTCCTCATCTAGTTCAGGCATGTTGGGCTCCAGAACTTCAGGAGCGTCCCGCTCTCCTACAGATAGAGACAACGACCCTTCTTCTGGGTCTTCCATTGACAAAGAGTCTGAGTCATCAGCTACCTCCTCAATGAGAATGTTTGAAGGCACGAATTCAGGAGCTTCTGCCCGAAGAGTTCCATTGTCAACTGTTTTGGGTGAGGTTTGGGAGGTGGTCATGGGTTCTGGCAATTGGGATGACCACAACCAGTCAGATTCTGCTTCTTCATCCTCTTGACCTTCATTGTCAGAGTCTCCATCTCTCACATCTGGAAGCACTGTTTGAGATCGGGTGATGGGTCTGGAACCTTGAGAAGTTGAAGGGGTTTCTTGTGAGTCAGATGCAGGAGGCATGCGAACTGCCTCGGAGAGGGGCAACAAGTGATTCCTGTGCCAGGTCTTTAACGGTCCCACGCTTCCTTCTGGCCTAATTTGATACACAGGAAGGTTTTCCAGCTTCTTGCAGATAACATAAGGTTGGGATTTCCAACGGTCAGCCAACTTATGTTTTCCCGGAATTCCCAAGTTCCTCAACAGCACTCTATCTCCTGGCTGTAAATCTTGAATTCTGACTCTTAGGTCAAAGTTTCTTTTATTTCTCAGCCCCCGTTGGTCAGATGCTGCTTGGGCCTTTTCAAAAGCTGTCTTCAGACTCTCTCAATCGGTCTACATACCCCTTGTGGGATGCTGCCGAGGTATGATCCGATATGCCAAAGGCCAAGTCCACTGGCAACCGAGCCTCCCGCCCGAACATCAAACGGTATGGGGAATACCCGGTGACATCACTGGCAGTGCTATTGTAGGCATGCACTATGGCAGCTACATGCTTGCTCCAATGCTGCTTTTTCTCTGAACTCAGAGTCCCCAACATATCCAAGAGAGTCCGGTTAAACCGTTCAGGCTGAGCATCTCCTTGTGGGTGATAAGGGGTTGTCCTGGTCTTCTGGATGCCTAACAGGTCTAATAACTTCTTTATTAATTTGCTTTCAAAGTCTCTGCCCTGATCTGAATGAAGGCGTTGGGGTAGACCATAGTGCAAAGAATTTTTCTACCAGCACTTTGGCTACTGTTGAGGCCTTCTGGTCTTTTGTTGGGAATGCTTGAGCATATCTGGCAAAGTGATCTGTTATCACCAAGACATTCCCTTGACCACTCAGATCAGGCTCCAGGCAAAGGAAGTCAATGCACACCAGTTCCATAGGTCCCTGACTTTGCAGATGGCCCATTGGGGCTGCTTGACAGGGCAAGGTCTTCCTTTGAATGCATCGGACACAGGAATGGCAATATCCTTCCACTTCAACCCGCATGCAGGGCCAATAGAACCTATCCCGTACAAGGTGAAAAGTCCGTTCGGACCCTAGGTGACCATGGTTGTCATGGAGGGCAGCTAGGACCGCTTTTCGATATTTGGCTGGTAGAAACAGCTGCCACTTCTCTTCTGAGTCGTCAGAGGGGCCCCTTCGGTAGACCACCCTTGACGTATGTGTAGCCAATCCCACTCCCTGCGCAACAATCGGGCTTCTCTTGGGGAGTCTGTTTCAAGCATCTCGGGACGCTGGCTTTCCAGGGCCTTTATCAGGAGTTTCCCTAAAGAGTCTTCTTCTTGCTCCTTTCTCAAATCCCTTTTTGTCAGCTTGGGCAAGCCCTCCCCTTCGACTTGGGTCACACTGCAATAGCACTTCGGTACTCCAACAGCTGAGACCCCAATTTCTTCGGCTCTTGACCCACCTCTGGCTTGAAGTTCTGTCCCCTGATATAGGGCTCGCACTCCCTCTGGGTCTAGTTGGGCCCATTCTTCGGTAGGGTCGGTGGGGGCATGAGACCTCCTGGACAGGGCATCTGCATCCCTATTTCCTACTCCGGGTCGGTACTTCAAGCTGAAGTTGAAGCTTGAAAGGGCAGCCAACCACCGGTGTCCCGTTGCATCCAACTTGGCAGTGGTCAGAAGGTAGGTGAGCGGGTTATTATCTGTCTTCACCACAAACTCCGCCCCATATAGGTAGTCTCTCAGTTTGTCTACCACTGCCCATTTCAAGGCCAGGAATTCAAGCTTGTGGGTAGGGTAATTCTTCTCAGCAGGTATCAGACTCCTGCTCACATATGCGACGGGTCTTAGGTAACCATCATGTTCCTGGTACAGCACCCCACCCAGCCCATCTCGGCTGGCATCTACATGCAGTTCATAAGGCTTCTTTGGATCAGCATAGGCCAGGACTGGTGCAGTGGTAAGACTCTTCTTTAACATCTGGAAGGCTTCCTCGCACTCCCCTGTCCACTGGTCTTGAATCGACTCTTTGGGCCTTCGGGGTCCCATGGTGAGTTTCACTGGTTTGACCAGCTCTGGAACATCATCTTCCCCTTCGTTTCTGAGTAACTCGTTCAGGGGTCTGGCAATCTTGGCGAATCCTTCTACAAATTTTCTGTAGTAAGAACAGAACCCCAGGAAGGACCGAAGCTCAGTCACGTTGGTAGGTCTCGGCCAAGAGGTGACGGCATCCAGCTTCTCTGGGTCCGTGGCCACCCCTTCTGCAGAAACGATATGGCCCAGGTAATGGACTGAGGACTGGTAAAATTGACACTTCTCTGGGGAGAGTTTCAGGCCCTCTTCACTGAGCCTCTTCAGGACCTTCTCCAGTCTCTCTTCATGCTCTTCTAGGGTTCTCCCGAACACGATGACGTCGTCCAAATATACCAGTACCTCTATTAGATTCATGTCCCCGACGGTTCTCTCCATTAGCCTTTGGAAAGTGGCGGGGGCTCCTGATAACCCTTGAGGCATACGGTTGAACTCAAAGAACCCCACAGGGGTGATGAAGGCTGTCTTCTCCCGATCCTCAGGGTGCATGGGGATTTGGTAATATCCACTTTTTAGATCCATTACACTGAACCACTTGGCCCCTGACAGACTCTGCAGGGCGTCTTCAATTCGGGGAGTGGTGTATTGATCTGGGATGGTCCTTCTGTTTAGTGTTCTGTAGTCGATACACAGTCTCAGCGACCCGTTCTTCTTTCGGACTACCACTATTGGAGAAGCGTAAGGGCTCCTGGATTCTCGAATAATCCCCGTCCTCTTCAGCTCAGCCAACTGTTCCCGGAAGTCTTCTAAGTCACCCAGTGGGACCCGTCGAACTCTCTAAAGGGCTTATCTTCTTGTAAGCGTATCTTGTGAGTGGCACTCCTTGCGCACCCCACATCGAACTCATCTTTAGAGAAGATCTTTTCCCACCTTGCAAGTTGAGCTTTGGCCCTTTTTCTCCATTCTGGTGGGAGGGCCGTGTCTTCAGAACAGAGCTTCTCTATGGTGACTTCACCCCTTTCTTCTTTCTTCAATTCACACGGGGCAATGGGGGTGGCTGGATTCACCTGGCCCAACAGCATTCTGGCCGGCACCTTCACTGGTGTATTAGCAGTGTTCCTTATACTCACTGAAACCCTCCCATGGCTTTTCTGTAGGGCCTTCAATGGGATCACTTCGGGGATTACTTCAATCCCTTTCTGTATTTCCTGTGAGCCTGGTTCGAAGACAATGAAGGGGCCTGGCTGTTTCCATGTGAGCTTGACAGAAGCCCTCAGGCAAGTCACCTCTCCCGGTTGTAATACCTTCTCTGTCTTATCTAGCTTCCAAATCTTGCCAACTCCCTCAGCCGGGGCCTTCTGCTCCAGTACCAGGCGCTGGTAGGCTTGCCTTAACATGGGGTGGACTCTTGTGGTCAGGGCTTCTTCCTGTTGGGCCAACGGTGTCAGCAGTCGCCTGACTAGATCAGTGTTGGTCCCTATGATGAGTGAGCTCTTGCTGGCCCCTGGTGGGCGAGGGCACACTACTGCCAGAGTATCGAAGGTCTCTGTCTCCCCAGCCACTGAGGGATCAAAAGTCAACTTGATTGGCAGGTAACCGTCATAGGGAAAGCTCTGAGTTCCAATACCCCATATTTCCAGTTCCTCTAATTTCTGTAGGGGCAGATGTTTAAGATGTTTATCATAGAAATCCCTATACAGAAGAGTCACTTGAGCCCCAGTGTCAAGAAGAGCCTTGGTGTAGATCCCTTCTACTTGTATGGAGACTACTGGAGAAGGCCCCACTAACTTGGCAGGGAACTCCTTCAACACAGACTTCTTGCTGGGTTCAGTTACCTGTACCCTCACTTTTTTTCTTGAGTTTCCGGTGGGTCTCAGTCCCTTCTGGGTCTGGTGTGCACTGGCCTTCTGTTCAACAGCAGCCTGAGTTGTGGGACGGGGCCTAATTGGCAGAGGTTTAGGTCCCTGACTCTGATGTTTTGGATCATTGGACTTCTTGAAGGAGTTCGTGGAAACTGGTGGGCGCCCGGCTGACTCCTTCACCGGGGCCCTCTGAAGTTTTCCGCCGGCTTGCAATATCTGGATGCAACTTCATCTGGGCTGGGACACACTGCTCTAACATGCCCGATTCCCCCACAATTGAAGCATGTTATCAATCTCTTAGGCTTCTGTACTAGTTCCATATTGGAGCTAGGAGGTTTTTTTGGTTCCTCTGACGTGTTCTTGTTGTGTGGCACAGAGGCCTGGCTAGTCAGCATGGACACCATTTCTACTAGTTGTGACACCTGGGTCTTTAGGAGTTCAACTTCTGAATCACCTTCTTCTGCACTTAACATTCTGACTCGGGCAGTTGGTTCGGTGTGTTGACTCCTCCTTTTGTCTTCCAACATGGCCTCCTCCTCCCTGACTATCCGGATCAAGTCGGGGTATTCCAGGCTGCTCCCGTCCCGCCGGGTGCGTAGCAATAATGCGATGGGGTCCAAGGGTTGAGCTCCCCTCAACACCTGCTGGGCACAGGCCTCATCCACTTTTCTTGGATCGATCCCTTTCTTCAGTAGGATCCGATGCAGGATCTTATCCAGGCGTCCTATGAATTCTGACAGCTTCTCTCCCTCTTTTTGGTAGCAATGCCCCAGCTGGTAAGGGAGTTCAGTGACGTTTTCCGTCCCGCCGAACACATTCTGCAGAATATCCAGATAATCCTGTGCATTGCAGTCCTTCTTGCTTAACTTGAGGTTACGTATGGCCTCCAGAGCAGGCCCCTTTAAGCTTTCCACAATCCGTTGTTTTTTTTGTTGTTCTGGCACCTCCCATTCTTCTAGGGCCTGAGTGGCGCCATCTAGCCACTCTTCAAATCCATCTTCCACTGAAGGTACAGGTTTCTTCCCAGAAAAGGTCCTGAGTTTCCTGTATCCTGACATCAGGTAGTCTGGAGGGTCCTTTTTACACTTGGTCACAATCTCCCCCAGGACAGCGCACAATTCTGAGCTAAGGGTGGTCAATGGTGGTGAACCGGGACCCTTTTGTTGGGCGCTCCCTCCTGTGCTGGGGCCTCCTGAAGTAGTGGATGTGGGGCCATCTTTATTCTCTTCTGGGTGTATCAGGAGGAGTTCTACTTGGTTTGTAGTTTTTATGCTGGTACCCTTGAAGTAGTCAGAGATTCCGTTCCTCCACTCACATAATGCATAGGTGTGGGGATTTACAGTATCTGTCTTTATGTCAATCACCCATGGCTTCCTGTCCGTGGACAATGCTCTCAAGACTGGAGTTAGCTGCTCCTCTACCCAGGCCTCTCTCTGGATTTCAACCACCAGGCCATTTCCGGGTAGGATGCCTTCATCCCTGCACCACCGGGCTACGGCAGCAGGGTCCATTTCTGTGCTGTAAGGGTTCTGTCTAGGGGGAAAGTTGATTGCAGAACCGTAGAATATCCCGGACGAGCCCCCACGTGTAGCACTACCCCCGTAGGAGCTGCTGTTTGTTTGATTTGGGTCTACGTCCTGCCTATCAACCCCTGGAAGTGGCTCAAACCTTCCCTTAGCACAACTGATATGAATAAGGAGTGTGAGACCTATTGAGTATTAGGAGACACAATCCTGCATACATCACACAATAACCTGTAAATGTTATTACCTTTGCTGGTCACTAGTCCTTCTAAGTGACAGAGATACTTCACACAAGTTATATGCTTAATCAAAGGTACCTTTACTCAGTATAAAAGGGAAGGGTAAAGAATCACATTAATACACACAGTTGACTCTGCATGCGCATTGCAGAGTCAATAAACCAATAAGGATAGGCATCACTGAGATTAGGTAATAACAACAGGAAATAACATCAGCTATATATATGTACATGTATCGATATGTGTCTCTGCACGGCTAACTGGTTGCTCGCGAGCTCCCCCTTTATTGCAGTACCTTGCATGTGTTCATTCCCTATAATAGGTAAGCAAGGCCTATCTGCGTCCCACTCAAAGTTCCTTTCTCCAATGAAGTCTTCGCTAGCCACCGTCGGTGCACAAGTTAAATTGTAATCCACAGGGTTTCAACAAGATGCTGTAATTATCCGCAATATACCTGAGTACTCGTGTGCCTGCCACCCACTAATGACGGATGCACCAATCTCTGATCACATAGTCTCCAGTGAGATACACTAGGCCGCAAGCTGTGGCGTGATAGGTGAAGTGTGGCTAGCACTAACTAAATCACTTTCCTCTAAGGTAGTAGTCAATTCTGGGCAGGTGCCCTTCTCACCAAACAGGCCCGACTTTCAGATAGTCTCCTCTGGCTTGTCCCGGTCACTCGATCTCCACGCTTCTGCTTCAGCTGCAGTCTCCGGACTCCGTCACTAACAGCATATGGTGATGGACGACTCCGGTCTCTGCTGGGCAATCACAGGACACTGTGGACGATCCTCTGCTGGAAATCACTCAGGCACTCCCGTAATTTAGGCCCAGGCTTCTGGCCTAATCCTTAGGAAGCAGGCCTCCGTGCCAACTTCCTGCTTGATTGAGAGCTGGATCCAGAGAGACAGACGCTGGCCCCTCCCCTGGTTTAAGTAGTCTGCCCAGAATGCTTTACGGTGTTGCAATGCACCCTGGGTAATGTAGTCTGTCTTTTACTAAAAACAACAAAGTCTTTTCTCCTAGCTGATATCTGTCCCAAAGTGCATTAGCTGCATTGTAACACTTATACCACCGGAGGGAGCCGGATTCCTTCTTACATATGGACATCCTGCTACATTAGCAATATGTAGAATAGCATAAGGCCAAAATTCGGCCCAGAATGAGGGGAAGGATAAGACTCCCTCCTCTCATTCAAAAAAATTACAGTAGTATAGCCCAAGTAAAGGGCTAATTGCCCACCTCCCAGAGCGGCAATAAACCAGTCTGATGCCACGTACACATGACCGTTTTTCATGACGAGAAAAATGCCATTTTTTTTATTTGGTCATTAAAAACGATAGTGTGTGGGCTCCAGAGCATTTTTCACGACGTGAAAAATGGGCATTAAAAATTTGGAACATGCTCTAACGCACATGCTCAGAAGCAAGTGATGAGACGGGAGTGCTTGTTCTGGTAAAACTAAAGTTCGTAATGGAGATAGCACATTCGTCACGCTGTAACGGACTGAAGAGCACAAGGCTGAAAAGCGCGAATTGTCTCTCATCAAACTTTACTAACACAAGGATCAGCAAAAGCAGCCCAAAGGGTGGCGCCATCTGAATGGATCTTCCCCTTTATAGTGCCGTCGTACATTTCGTATGTCACTGCGCTTTGCTCAAGCATTTTTTTTCATGATAGTGTGTAGGCAAGGCAGGCTTGAGAAGAATCACGTCGAGAAAAACGTCGTTTTTTTCAATGACATTAAAAACGGTCGTGTGTACGCGGCATAAGAAGTAGGTGGAGGCCCAATGCCTCAGCACTGGCCAGTGACAGCCTCTAATAAAGTATGAAACAGTTAAAAAAGCGGAAACAGCAAACCAGTAAACTGTAAAGTTATATAGGTTTAAACTCCTTTTACCAGGAAAATAAAATCACACTGGAGGCAAAAAAAAAAGTCAGTATTACCTACAAAAATTAGTATGTTGGAGTATTTTGTAGATCAAAAAATAAAAACAGTAAAAAAAATAAAAAAATGTCAATTTTATAGTATGTCCATGTGGCATGGAGTCAAACCTTTTGAGTTCAGGACTATTGGGGAAAAAAACTATTTCCTCCTGAAAAACAAGGTAGAGAGGACACAATGAAAAAAAAAAAGCATCTTCTAATCAGGGAGGGAGGGTATCCTTGACTCTATGTTTGACCTTGCTCCAATTAGAAGAAGCTGGACTTATAGGAGATTGGCGTTTAGTAGAGCCTTGTGGAATAGGTGTAGTATCCATTTCAGATTCCATACAGATGATCTTTAGTTCCAGCAACAATCGTTCGCCCTTTAGGAAATTGTGAACTGCATACTGCTTTTTTAGGGTTTGTTACTGTTTTAACACTTCCTTATGCCCTTGCAAACATAGTTACATAGTAGGTAAGGTTGAATAAAGACAATATCCGATCCAGTTCAACCTGTGTGGATGTACGCGTGTCAGTGTCGATAATCATTTCCCACATCCCTTTATGTTGTGTTCTTTAACCACTTCAGCCCCGGAAAAATTTACTCCTTTCCTGACCAGGCCATTTTTTGCAATACGGCACTGCATCGCTTTAACTGACAATTGCGCGGTCATGCAATGTTGTACCCAAACAAAATTGATGTCCTTTTTTTCCCACAAATAGGGCTTTCTTTTGTTGCTATTTGATCACCTCTGTGGTTTTTATTTTTTTGCGCTATAAACAAAAGAAGAGCGACAATTTTGAAAAAACACAAAAAAAAAAAAATCCTTTTTGCTATAATAAATATCCCAATTTAAAAACAAACACATTTCAGTTTAGGCCAATATGTATTCTTCTACGTATTTTTGATAAATTGCAATAAGCATATATTGATTGGTTTGCGCAAAAGTTATAGTGTCTACAAAATAGGGGATAGATTTATGGCATTTTAATTTTTTATTTTTTTTTACTAGTAATGGCGGTGATCAGCGATTTTTATCGGGACTGCAACATTGTGGCGGACAGATCGGACACTTTTGACACTTTTTTGGGACCGTTGACATTTATACAGCGATCAGAGCTAATAATAGCCACTGATTAATGTATAAATGTCACTGGCAGGGAATGTTCCCTAGGTGTGTTCCTAACTGTGAGGGGATGTGACTGACTAGAGGAGGAGCCAGATCGTTGTTCCTACTTAGTAGGTACAGACGATCTGTTTCTCCTCCCCTGTTAGAACAGGGATTTGTGTGTTTACACACACACACACACACACAAATCCTTGTTCTGGCTTTCGTGCCAGTGATCATGGATCGCCGACGGCAATCGTGCCAGCCGGTCACGTGCCTGCTATGGCTCTTAAAGGAGCTGCCCTATACTGTATATACAGCAATTCGTGCTCCTGACTTCAGCTTGTAGATTAAGCGTTTATGGGGGACTGTATTGAATGCCTTTGCAAAATTCAGGTAGACTACAGGCACGTGTCTTCCCCTGTCTAGATGGCAGCTCACTTCCTCGTAAAATGTTAACAGATTGGTCTGGCAAGAACAACCTTTCGTAAACCCATGCTGATGACTGCTTAAGATATTTTTTTTCTCAGTAAATTCTTGGATATAGTCCCTTATCATCCCCTCCAATAATTTACCAGCAATTTATGTTAGGCTTACTGGCCTGTAGTTCCCAGGGATTTGTATCTGTCCTTTTTTGAATATTGGCACCACATTGGTTTTTCTCCAATCAGCTGGTGCCAAGCCTGTCAGTATGCTATCCACAAAGATTAGGAACAATGGTCTGGCTATAACCTGACTGAGTTCTCTGAGGACTCTCGGGTGTAAGCCATCTGGTCCTGGTGATTTATTTGTATTAAGTTTATCTAGTCTTTCCTTCACTCTGGCTTCTGTTAGCCACAAGGTGATGCCCTGTGATGTGTCACCAACAGTACTTCTGCGGTCGGTATACACCATCTTTTCCTGTTGCCTTGTCTGTGTCATCTGTAACCATCCTCCCTTCCTCATCTTTTATGTGGGCAATGTGCTCTGATCTTGCCTTTTTACTGTTAATCTAAAAAAAGTTTTGGGATTTTTTTTTACTCTCCTCCGCTATGTGTCTCTCGTAATCTTTTTTGGCCGCCTTTATTGCATTCCTTGTAGTGTTTGAATGCTGACTCCGACACATCCCCTTTATATTGTTTAACCCCTTAAGCCCCGGACCATTTGGCTGGCCAAAGACCAGAGGACTTTTTGCGATTCGGCACTGCGTCGCTTTAACTGACAATTGCGCGGTCGTGCAACGTGGCTCCCACACAAAATTGAAGTCCTTTTTTACAACAAATTGAGCTTTCTTTTGGTGGTATTTGATCACCTCTTCTGTTTTTATTTTTTGCGCTATAAACAAAAATAGAGCGACAATTTTGAAAAAAAATAAATAATATTTTTTACTTTTTGCTATAATAAATATCCCCAAAAAAATATATATACATATTTTTTTTTCCTCAGTTCAGGCCGATACGTATTCTTCTACATATTTTTGGTAAAAAAAAAAAAAATCGCAATAAGCGTTTATTGATTGGTTTGCGCAAAAGTTATAGCGTCTACAAAATAGTGGATAGTTTTATGGCATTTTATTAATATTTTTTTTACTAGCAATGGCGGCGATCAGCGATTTTTATCATGACTGCGACAATATGTCAGACACATCAGACACTTTTGACGCCATTTTGGGACCATTGTAATTTTTACAGCGATCAGTGCTATAAAAATGCACTGATTACTGTAAAAATTACACTGGCAGTGAAGGGGTTAACCTGTAGGGGGCGCTGAAGGGGTTAAGTGTGTCCTAGGGAGTGATTCTAACTGTTAGGGGGCTTGGCTAAGAGTGACACATCACTGATCACTGCTCCCGATGAGAGGGAGCAGACGATCAGTGACAGAGTCACTAGACAGAAAGGGGAGATGCTTGTTTACACTTGCCTATCCTGGTTCTGCAGCTCTGTAACCCGATCCCGGGACACTGGCGGGTCCCGCGGGCACGGTCATGGAGCTCGCAGCAGGGGCGCGCGCACCCGCACGGCAGGGCTTTTAAAGTGACGTATATATACGTTCCTCTGCCCAGCTGTGCCATTTTGCCGACATATGTACAGGGAACCAGTTAAATGCTATTTTTTTTCTCTTTAATAAGCCTTTTTACATTATGGTTTAGCCATCCAGGTTTAACCTTTGCTCTTCTATATTTATTGCCCATTGGAATGCACTGCGTGATACCATTGTTTAATATGCTCCTAAAGCATTCACATTTTTCTTACGTGTTCAATGTTTCCAGGATTTGGTCCCAATTGATGTCATGTAGTAATGACCGCAGTTCAGAAAAGTTGGCTCGTTTGAAATGTTGTGTTCTTGTGCTACCCTTGCCTTCTTTTTCTATGTTTTATGTTAAATGTGATCATCCTATGATTGCTAGATCCCAAGATGTCCCGTATTTCCACATCTGAGATCAGATTAGGATCATTCGGAATTAATAAATCTAGCAGGGGGGCGTGGCCAACGTGGCATGTGAGCAGATGCTTCTACACAGAGCTCCCGCACATTACCCTGATATAATACAGTTTCAAGCACAATGAGATGCCCGACTTTGCCCCAGTAAGTCAGAGGAAGACCCGCTGCACCTCCCGCTTGTTTGTTCAGCTGCAAAACAGCAATGCTGATCCAGGGAAACAAAGGAGATGGCCCGCGGCCTGATTTCCAACATGGCGCCACTCCGGCCTCTGCACAGAAGTTTCGTGGGGTAGACAAATCCAAGGAGGGTAAAAAACTAAAGTACCCCAAATACTGGACCGGAGACCCCCCAAAGACATGCACTACTATGCGCTGAAAATGACTGAAAAATCTGACCGGACTAGCCGGCCTGACCTGTACGCTGATGCAGGCCACAGTAATGAGGACATGGAGGATAGTGAGCTGAAGGGAACGGGGGCCATCTTAGCTCAGACAGACAGTTACACGGCTGAGCTGGAAGAGACAGGGGACCCTGGGGAGGAGGAGGGTGAACAGCCGACACTTGCAGCTATCCTGAGGGCTGTTAACAAGCCTCCGTTAACAATTCACAAGCCCACTTTGGGGGGTTGAAAGAGGTCAGCCTGATCAGACAGGATCTTCAAAAAATAAAAGAGCGCATGACAGCTACTGAGAGCAGAATCAGTGACATGGAGGATAAACTTCCTGCTATGCTCAGAGAATCCCAAGCCACTACTCGTCTAGTTAAAGCCACAGAAATGCGTGCCGAGGACTTTGAGAATCGCCTGAGGCGCAATAATGTGAGGATAGTGGGGCTACCCGAGAAGGCGGAAGGCCGGGATCCCACTCAATTCGTGGAGCAGTGGCTCACAGATATCTTTGGGAAGGAGGCCTTTACACATCTGTACACAGTGGAAAGGGCCCATAGATTCCCTACTAGGCCGTTACCACCGACACATCCCCCACGTCCGCTATTAGCGAGATTGCTGAATTACAGGGACAGAGAAATTATCCTGAGGCTGGCCAGGGAACGAAGAAACATACTGCTTAATGGAACAAGAGTTTCCTTCTACCCTAATTTTTCAGCCGAGGTACAGAGGAGCAGATCACGTTTTTCTGATGTTAAAAAACGCTTACAGAAACTGCATTCCTCGTATGCAATGCTGTATCCTGCAAAAATCCGAATCACCTCTAGGGGGCAAGTCCACTTCTTTGAGAAATCTACCGAAGCATCAGCATGGCTGGATGCCAATGAAAACTCTCTAAGACAAGCTCAGAGACCAATGGCTGAGGAAGATTGAACGCTCTGCTGCCAAGCATAGAAAAGTATAGTATACAAAAAAAGGTTTGCTCTTTTATTCCCCTTGGCTAAGGGTACTGCTGGAAGTGTATGTAGCGGGGGTCCCAATTTAGGGGGCTGCCATATTAAATTTAGGGGTGATTCGAGTGGTAGTTGGGTCGGATCTTTCAATTTGTTGGACTCTGCCTTGCTGCTGTTTTCACCTGGCATGCAGTTCCCCTTAGAAGTATGGGTGGCGCTGTCACTTGTACTCGGGGTTGAACCACAGGTGATGGAGTGGTGATTGGGTGTCCTCTCTCGGCAGCCGTGCAGTGGGCATGGTCTACCCGCTGTGCATGCCGGGAGAGGGTACAAAAAGGGCAGACGCCATTGGTCAGGGGGGGGACTTCGGTCCGGGTGATTCTGGAGTTCAAGTTCCAGTGTGTGGCCCTCCAGGCCAAGGGGCCACGTGCGCCTCAGTCCCAGGCACCTTAAGTCCTGGGACTGCAACTTCAGCCCTGGGCCCAGCACCTTTATCTGAAACCCATTTCGGGGAGGAGGAATCCCAAGGTGCCCCCTTGCGAGGGGACCCGCATCTGGAAGAGAAGGCTGGGGGAGGACCGTTCCGAAGGACTGGTGAGAGATCACAGTGAAGGAATGGGCCCAGTAACTCTGGAGGGATGTCATCCATCCAAAAAGGGATCTAACAACGTAACCATTAGGAGGTTCAGGACCAGTGGCGGCTGGTGAAGTTTTAGGATGGGGGGGTGCCTCCACGGTTGGCCTCTCCCACTTCTCATAAGCCACACCCCTTATAGAATCCACCCACTCCGTCCCCTGTATTCCACTCATAGTGTCAGCATTATACACCAGGTTCTGCACATCATATACCAGGCTGCACATTATACACAGGGCTCTGCACATCATATACCAGGCTGTACATTATACATCAGGCTCTGCACATCACATACCAGGCTGCACATTATACACAGGGCTCTGCACATCATTAAGGATGAGTTCTGGCGCGTTCGCATACTCCACGTGCAGAGCACGCCAGGAAGACGGCACGGCGCTGCGCTAATCACAGGCAGGGAGACATTTCCCGATCTCTGCAGCCGAGCATCGGGACAATGTCTCCCTGCCTGTGATTAGCATAGCGTCGTGCCGACTTCCTGGCGGGCTCTGCACGTGGAGTATGCGAACACGCCAGAGCTCATCCCTACACATCATATACCAGGCTGCACATTATATACCGACGAAGCTTCAATTTGTTTTAAAACCCAGATGATATCTGTAGATCACAGACTAGGAAATGGTTTAAACTTGCATTTTAAGTTCTGACTTTATTAACCCATTGCATAGCCTCACTACAACATTAAACGTTAGACGACAGGGGTTGCATTTAAAAGGTAATTTCGCTTTTGATAAGAAAAAAAATGTAAGTACTACACTACATTTTGTATTTTTACAATTACAATTACCTATGTAGTTTCATCTGCTGCCCGCTATGACTCATAAAACTGGCAAATGTTTAAACATGGTGTACATGTAGGGTGGTGTTTTGTACACGGTCAATGTACAGAAGACCAACTGTGTTATGTAAGTTTCAATACAAGCAATAACAAGTAGGGATCTGCAATGACATTTGTCAACTTACAACCTGGAAATATGCTTTGTTTTAGGTCCAAATGCAGGCAAAAATTCGAGCCCGATTCATCCCTGAAATGGAGAACAGGGACACACCGGACCCCTGCTGTGAGCCTCTCTGCAGAACAGTGTGAATCTAGCCTGAACGGGGCCTTAAACTTACTCTGAAGCATAAATCGGACTGATGGTATATCAAGCACAGAAAAAGACTTGTGATGATCGCTTAGGAATATGGCTACATGAGATTACAAAGGGCTACGATTAAAGCTTAAAAAATACTGGCATTTGACATTTTTTTTCTCAGCCTGTAAAAGCACCTGTATGTGTAAGGTACCTGTGATAGGTAGTGTCCGAAGTGGAACTTGTGTGCTGAGGATTCAGGCGAAAACGTAGTCAGGCATTCAGGCAGAAGTTCAACACGAAAATCAGGATCAAAAACCAGTCACAACACCCAGGGAGCTATTCCACACAAACGGGCGCTGAGAGATAGCATCACTTCCTTTTTAAGGGCTGCTTTGATTGAAAATTGTCCACAGCTGGCAGTAGGTGGGGCTGGTGAGTCCAAGGTAATGTTTAATACTGAGAGGACATTTCCAAAAGCCTAGATCTGCTCAGTAGCGCAACAGGTAAGGCTGCAGCTTTGGGACCAGGAAGATCCCGGTTCAAATACACCCAGGTACATGACAGGGCCCCCTCCCCAGTGGACCCCTCCGGGGGCCTAGTGGGGCTTAGTGGGAAAGGAGGCATGGAAGTCTCGAATAAGAGAAGGGGCATGCAGATCTTTGGCTGGAACCCAGGAACGGTCTGTGACAGGATATCCCTTCCAATGAACCAGATACCGAAGGCCACGACCCTGTCTTCTAGAATCAAGAATCTTGGAGACTTCAAACTCATTTTGTCCATCAACAAGAACAGGAGGAGGTAGCTGTTGCGTTCTGGAGTAGCGATTGAAAATTGCTTTTTTGAGGAGGGAAACGTGGAACACAGGATGAATCCGGAGAGAGGAGGGTAATTTCAACCGATAGGAGACTGGCCCGACTCGAGCAATAATTCTGTAAGGACCAATGAATCGAGGGCCCAATTTGGTAGAAGGTTGTTTCAGTCTCACATATTTGGTTGATAGCCAAACTCTGTCCCCCACCACATATGGAGGTATATGGCGTCTTCGTTTGTTGGAAAAAAGTGCATACTTGCCTGCTGACTTCCGTAGTAATAAGCGAATCTTTTTCCAATGTAGCAGAATATTTTTAACCCGCTGATCTGCTGCTGGTACACCAGAAGAAGGCTGAAGTAGGGGAAAAGTCTGAGGGTGATAGCCTAGGGCTGCGTAGAATGGTGTGGTATGAAGAGCACTGTGCCAACGGGAATTAATGGCGAACTCAGCTAAAGGCAAATACTCAGACCAGTTGGAGTGTAAGGCATTGACATAATGTCGAAGATAGGTTTCTAGGGTCTGGTTCATGCGTTCGGTTTGACCATCTGTTTGAGGGTGATGTGAGGTAGAGAGTGAAAGCGTTACTCCCAGTTTCTTGCAGAACGCTCTCCAGAATCGGGAAACAAACTGGGATCCGCGGTCTGAGACGACATTGGTAGGTATGCCATGATATCTCACAATATGGGAAAGGAAGAGAGTAGACAGTGCTTCCGCTGTAGGTAATCCCGGGAGCGGCACAAAATGAGACATTTTTGAAAAGCGATCCACTATGACCCATATAGCAGTCATGCCCTCGGACTTGGGTAAGTCTGTAATGAAGTCCATAGTCAAATGGGTCCAAGGCTGACGAGGTGCTGAAAGTGGTTGTAACAGTCCAGTAGGCAATGTACGGGGTACTTTATTAGCAGCACAAGTTGGACAGGCAGCCACATAGTCAGTAACATCCCTTTTCATATGAGGCCACCAGACATGACGCTGCAAGGTCTTAAGAGTGATGGTGACACCAGGATGACCAGATAAAACACCATCATGTGCCCAGAGGAGTACAGGTTTTCTGAGGCTAGGGGCTACGAACAGGCGACCTGGTGGTATCTTCAAGCCTTGGGGAACACAATTCTGGGTTTCTTGTAACTGTTGGAAAGAGCCGTAGAGATCTGTGCGACAATTTTGTGAGGTGGGATTATATACTGCTCGGTAGGTTGGTCTTCTTCAGAGGTAGCAAACTGTCTGGAAAGAGCATCGGCTTTCTTGTTTTTATGCCCAGGAACATAAGAAAGAACAAAATTAAAACGGAAGAAAAACAGAGCCCATCGAGCCTGACGTGAGTTCAAACGTCTTGCAGTCTGAAGGTACAGTAGGTTTTTATGGTCAGTGAGGATAGAAAAAGGTTTGGGAGCCCCTTCCAAAAGATGTCGCCATTCAGACAATGCCAATTTGATGGCCAGTAGTTCTCGATTCCCAACATCGTAATTCATCTCCGCTGGAGAAAACTTTCTAGAAAAAAAATGCTACTGGATGGATTCTACCAGACTTAGGCTGTCTCTGGGAGAGCACGGCACCTGCTCCTACCTCAGAGGCATCAACCTCAACTATGTACTGGAGATCGGGATTTGGATGCTGAAGAATTGGAGCTTTGCTGAACATGTCTTTTAATTGCTGGAAAGCCGATTCTGCTTCTGAGGACCATACCTTGCAATTTGTACCTTTCTTAGTCATAGCAGTAAGGGGGGCCGCAATGGAGGCAAAACCTTTGATGAAGCGTCTGTAGTAATTTGCGAACCCTAGAAAGCTTTGGAGCCCTCTTAAAGTGGTCGGTTGGGGCCATTGCAAGACAGCGGAAAGTTTTTGAGGGTCCATTTGGAAACCGGCAGCACTTATAATGTATCCAAGGAAAGGAATACGGCTTTGATGGAAACTGCATTTCTCAATCTTCGCGTAAAGATGGTTTTCTCTCAGTCGTTGCAATATCTGCTTTACATGCGAGATGTGCTCTAGATGAGTCTTGGAAAAGATTAAAATGTCGTCCAAGTAGATGATCACAAAACTGTTGCTGAAATCATGAAAAATTTCATTCATGAAACGTTGGAAGACAGCAGGGGCGTTACACAACCCAAATGGCATAACCAGATATTCAAAATGTCCATTACGAGTGTTGAATGCTGTCTTCCACTCGTCCCCGTCTTTAATTCGAATTAGATTATAAGCCCCTCGTAGGTCTAGCTTGGAGAAGATAACAGCCCCCTTAAGTACATCAAACAGTTCAAGAATGAGAGGCAAAGGGTAGGAGTCTTTTACAGTGATTTGATTTAACCCTCGATAGTCTATGCATGGTCGAAGACCCCCATCTTTTTTTTCAACAAAGAAAAAACCTGCCCCTACTGGAGAAGAAGAGGGTCGGATAAAACCTCTTTCCAAGTTGTCTTTTATGTATTCCTCCATGGATTTTTGTTCAGGCAAAGACAGGGGATAGGTCCTTCCTTTGGGAAGAGGTGCTCCAGGAATCAATTTAATTGCACAGTCAAAAGAACGATGTGGAGGTAAAACCTCTGCCTTTTGCTTGCAAAATACGTCTGCAAACGCATGGTATTCATGAGGCAAGGTAGGTGGGACGGCCACGGAAGCCAACATACAAGCAGGAAGTCTTTTGGGTTGAGACAAACAGTTTGAATGACAGAACGACCCCCAAGAGGTTAGTTCTCCATTTTCCCAATCAAAAGAAGGGTTATGTTGTTGTAACCATGGGTAACCAAGGATAACAGGCAGAAGTGGAGAATCAATAAGAGACAAGACAACTTCCTCTTTGTGGAGTACGCCTACCTGAAGGGTGATTGTCATAGTCTCAAATTTTACAATGCCATCTCCCAAGGGTTGTCCATTCACGGTGGTAATGTTCAGGGGTCTAGATTTTGGAACAAATGGGATATTATTTTTTTTAGCAAAAGTGTAGTCCAAGAATATGCCAGCAGCTCCAGAATCCACAAAAGCCTCACAGGAGACAAGTTTAGAGGGTAAATGGATAATTGCAGGAATGGTAATCTTGGTCTTGGAGGATATACCTGTAAGGTCTAAGCCAGCTCCTCCAACACTGGTTAGACCCTGCCTTTTACTGGACAGGAAGGGCAGACAGATAATAAATGTCCTTTAAGTCCACAGTATAGGCATAGGCCCAATGCACGCCTCCTTTGTTTCTCAGACTCAGTTAGGTGGAGACTGCTTACATCCATGGGTTCCACAGGTGTCTGGGGTTCAACTGAGATTTCAGGTTCTGGCTGAGGTGGTGCTTGGAAGTTAGGGGCCAAACGGTAGACTGGCCGAGGAAACTTGCGAGTTCTAAGTCTCTCTTGGCATCTTTCATGATACCGGACATCCAGACGAACACAGAGCTCTATGAATTTCTCTAGGTCTTCTGGGGAATCCTTATAGACTAATTCGTCTTTGATGCGATCTGCAAGACCTTTTCGGAAGGCTGCACGTAATGCCCTTGAGTCCCAAGTAGTCTCAGCAGCAAGGGTACGAAACTCAATAGCATATTGTGCCACAGACCTGGTGCCTTGTTGCATGTCCAAGAGTGAGTACTCAGCTGCAGAAGCTCTATCTGGCTTGTCAAATACAGTCTGGAAAGAAGCCAGAAATTTGTCAGCGTCTTGCAGCACAGGATCATTGCGTTCCAGATAAGGAGAGACCCAGGCCAGGGCCTTCCCCTTTAACAAGGAAATTACAAAAGTCACTTTGGCAGAAGAAGTGCTAAAGGTCCCAGGGTTGTTGCGGAAATGCAAACGGCAAACATTTAAAAAGCCTCTGCAGTCCTCAGTATTACCACCAAATTTGTCAGGCATAGAAAGTTTGGGTGGTACAGAAGAGGTGGGTTGGATCATAGCAGGAGTAGGATCCAGAGTCTGGACCGTTGCAGAGGAAGCAGGCAAACAAGATTTAAGCATAGTACAAAGTTCATCTAACTTGGCGTCCAGGGAAGAAAGATGCTGTTCATGAGCTCCAATCAATTGTCCCTGACGTGAAATCGCCTTAACAATCTCAGCAGGGTCCACTGTCATTGTGGCCCGTTTGTAATGTAAGGTACCTGTGATAGGTAGTGTCCGAAGTGGAACTTGTGTGCTGAGGATTCAGGCGAAAACGTAGTCAGGCATTCAGGCAGAAGTTCAACACGAAAATCAGGATCAAAAAACAGTCACAACACCCAGGGAGCTATTCCACACAAACGGGCGCTGAGAGATAGCATCACTTCCTTTTTAAGGGCTGGTTTGATTGAAAATTGTCCACAGCTGGCAGTAGGTGGGGCTGGTGAGTCCAAGGTAATGTTTAATACTGAGAGGACATTTCCAAAAGTCTAGATCTGCTCAGTAGCGCAACAGGTAAGGCTGCAGTTTTGGGACCAGGAAGATCCCGGTTCAAATACACCCAGGTACATGACAGTATGTTACCTTATGTGTCCATGTGCACACAGGCGTTTACAGACATATTAGAAGCAGAGCAATTACAGTCTGAAAAAAAAAACCCATGGAAAGCACGTTTAGGAGAGGAGGTGAAGCGCAGAAAAAAGCTAAACACACTGAAACGCTAGACGCATTTAGGCGCATTTGAGAGGTAATGCATTTAAATGGCCAGAACAAATAAACATTTTGGCCAATAGGATACATTTACTATAAAACTGATTACGCGCCTGCAGTGGGCTTTTCTCCTGCCAGGAGTTCTGATGTTTAGAGGAGCAAAGCACACACCCTGTGTGCATGAGGTCTATTGGGTAGATTATGAAATTTTATGGACATTAGACTATTATTAAAGAAGTAGAGAATCCGCTCTCAGGAAAACACCAGACAGAGGTTGCAGCCTCCCTAAAAACTCCCTAGGGAGAATATAATATAATATAAAAGAATGGGGTGTTGGCGCTACCTCCCACTATAGAGACCCACCGGGGGTAAGTGATCTCAAGTAAATGTATAAGAACAGGCTGTACTGAGTTCACGGGTCTGTACACCTCCATTGCCCATTATGAGGGGTTCCCACCATCCCTGTACTGAGTTCCTGGGTCTGTACACCTACTTTGCGCATTATGCGGTGTTCCCACCATCCCTGTGCAGAATTCCTGGGTCTGTACACCTGGGGTGCCCATTATGAGGAGTTCCCACCATCCCTGTACTGAGTTCCCAGGTCTGTACACCCGCTGTGCCCATTATGAGGGTTCCTCCCACCATCCCTGTACACCTACTGTGCCTATTATGAGAGGTTCCCACCATCCCTGTACTCAGTTCCTGGGTCTGTACGCCTGCTGTGCCCATTATGAGGGTTCCTGAGTTCCTGGGTCTGTACACCTACTGTGCCCATTATGAGGTGTTCCCACCACCAATCCTGTAACGAGTTCCTGGGTCTGTACACCTGCTGTGCCCATTATGAGGGTTCCCACCATCCCTGTACTGAGTTCCCGGGTCAGTACACCTACTGTGCCCATTATGAGGGGTTCCCACCACCAATCCTGTAACGAGTTCCTGGGTCTGTACACCTGCTGTGCCCATTATGAGGGGTTCCCACCATCCCTGTGCTGGGTTCCTGGGTCTGTACACCTGCTGTGCCCATTATGAGGGGTTCTCACCATCCCTGTGCTGAGTTCCTGGGTCTGTACACCTGCTGTGCCCATTATGAGGGGTTCCCATGATCCCTGTGCTGAGTAGGGATGAGCTTCGTGTTCGAGTCGAACATACGTTCGACTCGAACATCGGCTGTTCGATCGTTCGACAAAGATCGAACGATTTGGGCCGTTCGCGCCAAATTCGAGTGACGCGAACGGCCCACAATGCACTACGCCATCGCAGTGTCATCCAGGCGCTGTGATTGGCCAAGCATGCACTGTGACCCCGCATGCTTGGCCAATCACAGCGCCGGCAGCGAGGAGAGCAATGATTGGCGACATGGCAGGATGCCTGTGGCCAATTATTGCTGATGGGGTTTAGTACACGCCCCACACTATAAAAGGCCGCCAGCACGGCGGCCTTGTGTAGTGTGTTCCGGAGCAGGGAAAGAGAAGCATAGGCAGGGACAGTGTCATTATTTTTCCTTTACTATTCCTGGATTCCTTGTGTTTAGGGACAAATAAGGATAGGTAAGGAGAGTGTCAGTGACAGTGTGCTATTCTGTGCTAATCCTTGTTTGTAGGGACAGAGAGGTACAGTGAGGGAAAGTGTCAGTGTGCTATTCTGTTCTAAAACTATTTTGCTGAACCATATTTTCAATCCTTGAGTTTAGGGACAGAGAGGTACAGTGAGGGAAAGTGTCAGTGTGCTATTCTGTTCTAAAACTATTTTGCTGAACCATATTTTCAATCCTTGAGTTGAGGGACAGAGAGGTACAGTGAGTGAAACTGACAGTGTGCTATTCTGTTCTAAACCAATTTTGCTGTTCCATATTTTCAATCCTTGAGTTGAGGGACAGAGAGGTACAGTGAGTGAAACTGACAGTGTGCTATTCTGTTCTAAACCAATTTTGCTGTTCCATATTTTCAATCCTTGAGTTTAGGGACAGAGAAGGACACTCGTAGAAATTATCAGTGTGCTATTCTGTGCTAAATCTTGTTTGTAGGGAGGGACAGAGTAGGACAGTGAGGGAAAGTGTCAGTGTGCTATTCTGTTCTAAAACTATTTTGCTGAACCATATTTTCAATCCTTGAGTTGAGGGACAGAGAGGTACAGTGAGTGAAACTGACAGTGTGCTATTCTGTTCTAAACCAATTTTGCTGTTCCATATTTTCAATCCTTGAGTTGAGGGACAGAGAGGTACAGTGAGTGAAACTGACAGTGTGCTATTCTGTTCTAAACCAATTTTGCTGTTCCATATTTTCAATCCTTGAGTTTAGGGACAGAGAAGGACACTCGTAGAAATTATCAGTGTGCTATTCTGTGCTAAATCTTGTTTGTAGGGAGGGACAGAGTAGGACAGTGAGGGAAAGTGTCAGTGTGCTATTCTGTTCTAAAACTATTTTGCTGAACCATATTTTCAATCCTTGAGTTGAGGGACAGAGAGGTACAGTGAGTGAAACTGACAGTGTGCTATTCTGTTCTAAACCAATTTTGCTGTTCCATATTTTCAATCCTTGAGTTGAGGGACAGAGAGGTACAGTGAGTGATACTGACAGTGTGCTATTCTGTTCTAAACCAATTTTGCTGTTCCATATTTTCAATCCTTGAGTTGAGGGACAGAGAGGTACAGTGAGTGAAACTGACAGTGTGCTATTCTGTTCTAAACCAATTTTGCTGTTCCATATTTTCAATCCTTGAGTTTAGGGACAGAGAAGGACACTCGTAGAAATTATCAGTGTGCTATTCTGTGCTAAATCTTGTTTGTAGGGAGGGACAGAGTAGGACAGTGAGGGAAAGTGTCAGTGTGCTATTCTGTTCTAAACCAATTTTGCTGTTCCATATTTTCAATCCTTGAGTTGAGGGACAGAGAGGTACAGTGAGTGAAACTGACAGTGTGCTATTCTGTTCTAAACCAATTTTGCTGTTCCATATTTTCAATCCTTGAGTTTAGGGACAGAGAAGGACACTCGTAGAAATTATCAGTGTGCTATTCTGTGCTAAATCTTGTTTGTAGGGAGGGACAGAGTAGGACAGTGAGGGAAAGTGTCAGTGTGCTATTCTGTTCTAAAACTATTTTGCTGAACCATATTTTCAATCCTTGAGTTGAGGGACAGAGAGGTACAGTGAGTGAAACTGACAGTGTGCTATTCTGTTCTAAACCAATTTTGCTGTTCCATATTTTCAATCCTTGAGTTTAGGGACAGAGAAGGACACTCGTAGAAATTATCAGTGTGCTATTCTGTGCTAAATCTTGTTTGTAGGGAGGGACAGAGTAGGACAGTGAGGGAAAGTGTCAGTGTGCTATTCTGTTCTAAAACTATTTTGCTGAACCATATTTTCAATCCTTGAGTTGAGGGACAGAGAGGTACAGTGAGTGAAACTGACAGTGTGCTATTCTGTTCTAAACCAATTTTGCTGTTCCATATTTTCAATCCTTGAGTTGAGGGACAGAGAGGTACAGTGAGTGATACTGACAGTGTGCTATTCTGTTCTAAACCAATTTTGCTGTTCCATATTTTCAATCCTTGAGTTGAGGGACAGAGAGGTACACTGAGTGAAACTGACAGTGTGCTATTCTGTTCTAAACCAATTTTGCTGTTCCATATTTTCAATCCTTGAGTTTAGGGACAGAGAAGGACACTCGTAGAAATTATCAGTGTGCTATTCTGTGCTAAATCTTGTTTGTAGGGAGGGACAGAGTAGGACAGTGAGGGAAAGTGTCAGTGTGCTATTCTGTTCTAAACCAATTTTGCTGTTCCATATTTTCAATCCTTGAGTTGAGGGACAGAGAGGTACAGTGAGTGAAACTGACAGTGTGCTATTCTGTTCTAAACCAATTTTGCTGTTCCATATTTTCAATCCTTGAGTTTAGGGACAGAGAAGGACACTCGTAGAAATTATCAGTGTGCTATTCTGTGCTAAATCTTGTTTGTAGGGAGGGACAGAGTAGGACAGTGAGGGAAAGTGTCAGTGTGCTATTCTGTTCTAAAACTATTTTGCTGAACCATATTTTCAATCCTTGAGTTGAGGGACAGAGAGGTACAGTGAGTGAAACTGACAGTGTGCTATTCTGTTCTAAACCAATTTTGCTGTTCCATATTTTCAATCCTTGAGTTGAGGGACAGAGAGGTACAGTGAGTGATACTGACAGTGTGCTATTCTGTTCTAAACCAATTTTGCTGTTCCATATTTTCAATCCTTGAGTTGAGGGACAGAGAGGTACACTGAGTGAAACTGACAGTGTGCTATTCTGTTCTAAACCAATTTTGCTGTTCCATATTTTCAATCCTTGAGTTTAGGGACAGAGAAGGACACTCGTAGAAATTATCAGTGTGCTATTCTGTGCTAAATCTTGTTTGTAGGGAGGGACAGAGTAGGACAGTGAGGGAAAGTGTCAGTGTGCTATTCTGTTCTAAACCAATTTTGCTGTTCCATATTTTCAATCCTTGAGTTGAGGGACAGAGAGGTACAGTGAGTGAAACTGACAGTGTGCTATTCTGTTCTAAACCAATTTTGCTGTTCCATATTTTCAATCCTTGAGTTTAGGGACAGAGAAGGACACTCGTAGAAATTATCAGTGTGCTATTCTGTGCTAAATCTTGTTTGTAGGGAGGGACAGAGTAGGACAGTGAGGGAAAGTGTCAGTGTGCTATTCTGTTCTAAAACTATTTTGCTGAACCATATTTTCAATCCTTGAGTTGAGGGACAGAGAGGTACAGTGAGTGAAACTGACAGTGTGCTATTCTGTTCTAAACCAAT